>NQII01002934.1:62604-202687 GCA_002778355.1 Clitarchus hookeri | reverse complement strand
GGGGGGGGGGGAGCATTGTGACCTTGTGATTATATTGAACCCCAAACTACTTTGTAGTTTAGCTCAGATCTCAGAAATATTTGAAAGATGACAGAAGGTGGTTAAGTTCGAGCCTTCGCGTCGTCTGTCCGACCTTTTCACCTCCACGGCGTCCCAGCGATCGTGACCACCGAGAACATACACGATAGCAATACAAATCCAAAAATAAGTGTCAAGTGTGGTGGCGGACAAAGGGCTGGTCACCATTTTACACACTTTATAAACTTTTTCCAAAACTGTGTCCTTAGATAATACATGATTCTAGTTTTTTTTTCTGTTGTAAATTATTTGTGAGCAGAAACCAAAATACAATGTATGTTAACAAACAATGATAAAAATACACACTTTACTTCAACCACGTATTTTACTACAATTAATAGCATAATAAAATAATTTATTTGAATGTAAATCCTTAAATGTCAATATAAGATAAGGAAACAGTTATTCCAGCGTGCTGTGTTCACGGAGTTGTGGTGGCAGTTTGTAAAGATCTTCCCCGGACGTCGCAATTGGAGACAGTGACACCGAGTGCGTCAGTGTGAAGTCATCCAGGTCGGGATTGGGATACGGACTCGTCAGTAGGTGCAGCCAACAGCAGGTGGGCTCTACAGCGGACGTGAGTGGCGAGAAAATATACGAGTCGTCGGCTGGACGCCTCAGTGGTCGGCAGGATTCTTTTTCACCTCGGAGAAGTAAGTATACCGCCTGCGTGTTTTCGCTTCGTGCGCATGCGTAGTCACGCTGCAACGGTAACGGCGAGAGCAGTTCAACGAACTCACAGTCAACGTTGGAGAGGATGAAGTGAGAAAGGGGGGAGAAGGAATCACTACGCAATTCGCAGTAGCGTCGTTGCTATTGCAAATTCAATTTTTGGGCTTCTACAGAATGGCNGAGAAGGAATCACTACGCAATTCGCAGTAGCGTCGTTGCTATTGCAAATTCAATTTTTGGGCTTCTACAGAATGGCGCCGCTTTATTTTTCAGTTCTTTAAACAAGTTGTCGGTCTCCTGTGTGTGCCACGTTACCATTTTTTTTGTTTTGTTTTTTAAAGATTCATGTGGCACGCTTTGATACTTCTAAAACAACAAAATACACCTTAATTTAAAATGATATGTTCAAAATCAGCCAAGCCACGACTAACTGAATTTACTTTAAATGCTGATACTTCGTGGTACGTCATCTAGAGGTTTATAGCGTCCTTATTAAGTACGTAAGTTAGAATTGAGATACGCCAAATAGTTTTTGTAAATGTATTTCAAGGCTGTGTACGTATTTGTAAGTAAGGCATCATAGCTGTCAAATTAAATTACAGACAACACATTCGCCTTAACCATCTCCTGTTGCGTCGCCTTACTTGAATTGAAGGCCTAATATTATGCAATGTTGAATTTTTGCGTGTGGTAATGAGAAGACAAATACTTGTAAAACTCAAGGGTCCATTTGCGGACAAGCTAAAACTTTAATATATTTTACGTTTGTGTCGTTTTCGTTAGTGGTCCAGGACTTGCAAGCCTAGAAGACTTTAAGGCAATAGTAAACGTGCAGTAAAATGCAGGCCCAATTACAATCTCCCACTGAGGTAACACGTAGCCGATGAGTGGCTGCCTTCAGCTTGAGTTAGCAGACGACTGTACAGTCCAGGTTAAAAAAAAGACACAGGTCCTTCGATTTTGTTCGGTCTTTGCCAAGGTTATAAAGTAGAGATAAGGAGGGCCTTTCGAAAATGCTGAATCAACTGCGGGTCAGCTGCTGATAAGAAACCGCCTGTAGAGTCGTCGTCTTCCCACGGGGTACTAGGACTCTCGTCATCACAGCTCTAGCTGCATCGCGTGCAACATTCGGGGCTCAGGGACTGCGCGCACCTGAGGAGCGAACCTGATATACGGGCCGATACACCCTAGAGGGCTCAACCCCGTCAGGCAATAATGGCTATCGAAGCAGTACGTCACACGCCGCACTGACGCACTAGCAGGTCGCCCGTGCGGCGTTGGAGGACGTGGGTTAGTGGTGCTCGACTGCACAGTTGTACAGTCTATTCGCAGTATCACCACGCTTCTTGAATGAAACCTTCGAAAATATCACACTGTTATCTACGTGTCTGGTTGTTTCCCAAAATGTGTCATATATCACTAGCGTTGTTTTACATATTGTTTACATGCAACTATGTTAATTTTGGTTAAATTAAACTTTCAATTTTTTCGACAATGAATAATGTAATTTCATTTATAAATAATATAAATAAAAATAAAAGAGAAAATAAGTGTGTTGGTAATGCCTAGTAAGAAATAGTTCTCATGCAAAATATTATTAAACTGTGTGCGCACTAATGCGGTGCGTTGACCCTTTTATTGTAATTTTTTAGACTTAGTTAAGCTCGGTTTGCATGAGGCGGAGGAATAGCATGAAAGTAGAACTGTAGCAGGTTGTAAGTAACCATGAATAGACTATATGCTCTGCTCCAGAAGTGCATTGATAATGTAATCAGGCCAGGGCATGTCAGAAGTTTTGTATGTAGGAATCAGCCCTGAAACTTATGTGTCAGGTACTCTCTGTCTCATATAGCTTCAGTAAATACAGACATTGTGACAAACCTACACAGCGTGTAAATAGTAAACGTCCTTATTTATNGTCTCATATAGCTTCAGTAAATACAGACATTGTGACAAACCTACACAGCGTGTAAATAGTAAACGTCCTTATTTATTAAGTATTGTGTCGGCTGATGGTCGTTGCGCGATGTATGTTGTTATGCTGGCGATCTTTGCAATGATTATGGAAATAAATAGTGCACGGCATTAAAAATTATAATTTAGAACTTTAGCAATGATTGCAACATTTTTGGTTTAAATTATGCTCTTAGAATAATATACCAATTTTTAAGCTATGGAGCAAGGGCTTTAAAAACATTTTGAAAAATTACGGAAGAGCATGAGTACATTACGGTTATGTAAAACGTTTCCACCTGGTGAATGCCATTGTGTACTCTTTCATCATGATTTTTTTTTTTTTTTTTTTTTTTTTTTTTTTTTGTATTTTCGTACATTGTTAAATATAGTTAGTTGTAGGAACCTTTTTAGAACAATCTTCGTCACAGGAATGAAATATCCACAAGTGTCTGCGGCTTCGTGAAAGGTTTGCTTGTATCATATTTACGTTCTGAAGTTTAAATTTGTTAGTTTGAAGAAACAGCTGAAGTGTTTTGTTAATTCAGTAAGTCCGTAAATAAATTATTTCGTATCAGTGGTCGACAAAATTTGTTTAAAAAAAGTAACCGTCCAAGACTCGCCACGTGTGTAGAAATTATAAATTTAACAGTACGCTTGTGTGTTTTGTAAATAATAATTTTCGAAAGTGTTGCTAGAATATTGTATATGTACGTGGCCTTATATAACGCCTTTTTTACCCTAGTAAAATTGATTGAAAATCCAACGATTGTTACGTGTGAAGTTAAATTAGCTGAAAATGTTTATATTGTACATTTCTCACATCGATATAAACATCAACATAAGTATCGCGTGTTGTTCTTGCGGGAGGTTTTGAAATATAGATGGCTTATATAAGGGCCGTTTTTACTGTAGTTCATTATATAGAAAATCCATCAATTTTTATGAGTGCGTGTAACTTTACTGAAAATATTTNGCCGTTTTTACTGTAGTTCATTATATAGAAAATCCATCAATTTTTATGAGTGCGTGTAACTTTACTGAAAATATTTTGCGTGTATTTATTGCATCGGTATGAATAGCGACACATTTATCGCGTTCTGTTCTTTCAGTGAAGTTACATCTTTCGAGTTATGGTAATTTGAATGTTATTCCCGTACGAGCAAAATTCTCCATTGCATCAAAGCAATGGGCAGTTCAAATTTCTACTCTCTCATAAGAAGAGCCGCAAAACAATCCTGTCTCACGAAAGACGACAAACAAAGAGTTCCCCGCTAGGTCCAAAAATTATACAGAACCCTTTACTAGTATATTACTTGGTCATAACCAAAATTAAACAACTGGGAATGGCAATCAGCGATAGTAGCCTAGATTATGTTCTGGACTGAAGTTGTCAGTGTTTTATTGCATGCCACTGGATTCGTAGAGTTTGTTTGCAAACATGGCCTTCTTCACTGACAGAACAGCTGTGGCCGCACTACTTTTCGAGAACTGTCAAAATTTACTGAAGTTATATGAAACGAAGAATAATGTACCTAAGGTAGGCAAACATTTTGTAATATTTTGAGATAACTAAGCAATAAAAGTGCACCTTATTATCTTTGTCAACTCATTATCAACTTATTTTATGTACTGAATGTTTACGAACAAATGATAATAAACACCAAAGTAGGGTAAATAAATACAAATTTAACATATTTCATTAAGGAACCAATAGTCTAACGTCCATAGTTAACCTGCTAATTAATGGCAGTGGCAATGTGCAGGGGCGGGTATGCAACCTTGTTAACGTGACATTGTAACCAGTCTGTGCGCAGGTCTGCGTGTTTGATAACACAGCTCAGTACCGCACGGTCGCAGTCTCGGAGGTGCTACGTAGCTACAGTTCCTGCAGGACTTGTTANTTAATGTGACATTGTAACCAGTCTGTGCGCAGGTCTGCGTGCTTGATAACACAGCTCAGTACCGCACGGTCGCAGTCTCGGAGGTGCTACGTAGCTACAGTTCCTGCAGGACTTGTTACCGGAATACTTGGAGAAAGTTCTTTAGATGCTAGAGAGTAGATGTGGTTTCAACAGGACGGGGCCTCGCCTCATTCCACCATTGTGGTCCGCCATGCACTTCCCGAACCGGTGGATAGGTAATGGAGGCCTCGCAGCATGGCCATCACGCTCACCTGACATCACACCACCTGACTTCTGGCTGTGGGGCCACACCAAATCGGTGGTGTATGCCACACCACTTGACACGAGGGATAAGCTCATTACGCCGAAAACCCAACATGCTTCAACGCTGCACCGCCTGTATGGCCGACGGTGGCGGACATTTTGAACAGACACTTTGAACAGAGACATCGAACAGATACTCTGACCCCATTCCTCAGTCCAAATGTGTAAATAAAGTGTCATTTCATTGCACTGCTTGTAGCCTAGTTATTGTGATTGCCTACCCGTCCATGCAAATTACTACTGCCATTAGCGGGTTAGCTATGGACGTTAGACTATTGGTTCCTTGATTAAATATGTTCAATTTGTACTTATCTACCTCCCTCTGGTATTTATTTTCATTTTTTCGTTAACATCCGGTATATATAATCACACTCACGTTTGTGTAAAATGCAACACCGTGAAGGAATCATGGAACCATTAGGATGGGGGTAAATTTGTAACATTATACTGACATGTGTGTATTTTTGTTTTTAATGTGCATTACTTGAAAGAGATAATGTCTAAACCGGATGTTTATACAAAATATTATCAAGGTAAAAATATACCACAGTACAGGATATATAAATTAGTACAGAGGCCTGCCACGCATCTCTATCTCCAACATAGAGCAGTAAAACGATAGGCTCACCATTGAAAGACTCATACAAGGCAATTTCTGCCACAATAACTGCACGTCAGTTTTGTGCCTGTGCACAGAGGCGATGCTATGTGTGATACATGTATTTGGGTCGCCCTTAGCGCTTCCAAACTTCTGGACCTTGAAGACACAACATACGTCCTGGTGGACAACGTCTTCAAAAGTTCTGCGGTGGTCATGTAGATAGCGCACCGACCTCCCATCAAGGCAGCCAGTGCTCGATTCCCAGCCTGATCTTCTTGGCGGACGTTGCAGTTGGTCGGTGCACACAAGTGAAAAACACACATCTTACTTACCAAAAATAGCCAAGTGTAAAGAGCGGTTCTAGCGCAAGTAATTTGACGTTGTACGCGGGTCACATATACTGTATTAATGGTTTAAAATGTGGGGTTTCGAATAAGTGCAGCATTTTAGTCGTCGTCATATCTTCATCTTCGTTTGCATAGTCAGAACCAATATTGCCCACCTGATCAGTTGTTTGTCCAATCAACCACCATGGAATATCAAACAGAAGTAATGTCTGTAGGAAATCGCTGCCGTCGTCTGTGGCTTACTTTAAGTTTTTTTCCGAAAGCACGGAGTCTGAAGACACGAGCATTCAGAGTAGCATATCTCAACTGGCGTTTATGCACTTCGTGCTGGATATGGGTAAGTCGGCCCTAAATATGGTAGTGATAATACAAAGTCAAGCCACTGAGAGTGCTTTTTGAAAATCTTGTAAATTTGTCGACTGTCTTCCCTTTTCATGATCAATATAGACTCAAAGCTTTTCAATATCACTTTCAAGTTAGTATTTCTTAATGGCTTCCGCCAGCTCGTCTACACTATATTTGTCCATTAAGTACTCACAAAGTCTTTCAGTACACTTCGAATTACACAAACTACAGAAATTACTGTCTATTAACATTATGAATAGTTTCTTTTTTTTTTAAATCAACTGGAATATCTTCCAAATGGCTACCGTGAAATATGCGGTTTATTTCAGAAAGTGATTCATAGTGATAGCTAGTCCTGTGCTAAAATGTTCATGATGCTTGAGGCTTTTGAATTTACAAAGAAAGAGAGCCGTACTGGACGGTAAATTTTTGTAGGCCTTGAAGTAGTTTTAAGCGAAAGTCTCTGCATAATATTACAAAAACGTGACGGGGTTTAAAAGGCAAATGTTCTTAAAACTGTTTTTATGTAAACGTATTTACATGAGGCTAGAGGTTCCATATGCACACGTTGCCACAAATCAGGTTATAACACACTAAATTCACATTCGTACTTGCTGCCTACTTACGCACGACTGACGCACCGCGTTTCGCTCCCCATCATCGGCTGACTTCGGCGCCGTTCGGGTTTGCATTTCACTGCGTGCTAATTATGCTTGTATTGTGAATGGACGGTTATTTGGCAACATATTAATTTTTTTTAATTTTGTCGGGCAACATGTATGTTATTTCCTTGTGTGCGGCTGGTTTTGCCCAGCCCGTGCTTTCAGTTCCCTTCGTTCCTTCTCACCCCTCTTTCACTAACCACGCTTCGCTAGTCATATGGGTGTATATGTTTGTCCCTCTTTTTATAAATAGTTGCTGCAAAGACTACCGGCATTAAGGGCCCCCCTTAGTTATGTTGTCATGCGGGTCTCATTGTAAGAAGTGGCGTGTATTCCAATTTTTAAATAACTATGGAATATTCCAAGCGTAAATCTTTTATCAGGACAAAAATAAAAGTTGATGTTTTATTGCTCATCCATAAATTTGATTATTGAAACATAAATTTGGTCATTGAAAACTGTAAAAGTCAACAAAATCGCTTTAAGTAGCTTTCTGTTTACGATATTTATTCTTCTCTAAAACAGTGTTTTGAACTGTAAATGCTGTATCTTTTCTGAAAAGATCGCTGTATTAAAACCGCAAAGTCATCGCTTGAAATTCTGAGGAAACAGAATACACGCGAAGCTTGTTTATGCTATTTTCCTTCGCTGCCGCAATGCCTCCTTACGGCTTGATGTGAACTTGATGCGTTTAATATTGTTTACAATGTAGACCCCTTAAATTACTTGGCTCACCGGACGAAGGCCCAGCTGGAAAATTGAAGCGATTCCAAAGCAATCTAGTGTGGCGTCAGGAAAGAATCTCCGAAAATGCAGAAAAAATATCGTACTCACTTCTTCCTTTTATAGCATTCTCTTTGTTCTATGATAGCCCAGTGGTTTACACTGCACATAGCCCACACACACACCCGCCAGCTATAGTCCAATCACGGTTACTCCCAACATTTCTGAAGGCCTGCTAGAGTTCTACTTNTCCAATCAACCACCATGGAATATCAAACAGAAGTAATGTCTGTAGGAAATCGCTGCCGTCGTCTGTGGCTTACTTTCAGTTTTTTCCGAAATCTCGGAGTCTGAAGACACGAGCATTCAGAGTAGCATATCTCAACTGGCGTTTATGCACTTCGTGCTGGATATGGGTAANCGGAGTCTGAAGACACGAGCATTCAGAGTAGCATATCTCAACTGGCGTTTATGCACTTCGTGCTGGATATGGGTAAGTCGGCCCTAAATATGGTAGTGATAATACAAAGTCAAGCCACTGAGAGTGCTTTTTGAAAATCTTGTAAATTTGTCGACTGTCTTCCCTTTTCATGATCAATATAGACTCAAAGCTTTTCAATATCACTTTCAAGTTAGTATTTCTTAATGGCTTCCGCCAGCTCGTCTACACTATATTTGTCCATTAAGTACTCACAAAGTCTTTCAGTACACTTCGAATTACACAAACTACAGAAATTACTGTCTATTAACATTATGAATAGTTTCTTTTTTTTTTNCTTTCAGTACACTTCGAATTACACAAACTACAGAAATTACTGTCTATTAACATTATGAATAGTTTCTTTTTTTTTTTAAATCAACCGGAATATCTTCCAAATGGCTACCGTGAAATATGCGGTTTATTTCAGAAAGTGATTCCTAGTGATAGCTAGTCCTCTGCTGAAACGTTCAAGATGCTTAAGGCTTTTGTATTTACAAAGAAAGAGAGCCGTACTGGACGGAAAATTTTTGTAGGCCTTGAAGTAGATTCAAGCAAAAGTCTATGCATAATATTACAAAAACGTGACAGGTTTTAATAGGCAAAGGTTCTTAAAACTGTTTTTATGAAAACGTATTTAGATGTGGCTAGAGGCTCCATATGCACACGTAGCCACAAGTCAGGTTATAACACACTAAATTCACATTCGTACTTGCTGCCTACTTACGCACGACTGACGCACCGAGTTTCGCTCCCCGTCATCGGCTGACTTCGGCGCCGTTCGGGTTTGCATTTTGCTGCGTGCTTATGTTATGAATGGACGGTTATATGGCAACATATTAATTTTTATTTTTATTTTGTCGGGCAACATGTATGTTATTTCCTTGTGTGCGGCTGGTTTTGCCCAGCCCGTGCTTTCAGTTCCCTTCGTTCCTTCTCACCCCTATTTCACTAACAACGCTTCGCTAGTCATATGGGTGTATATGTTTGTCCCTCTTTTTATAAATAGTTGCTGCAAAGACTACCGGCATTAAGGGGCCCCCCTTAGTTATGTTGTCATGCGGGTCTCATTGTAAGAAATGGGGTGTATTCCAATTTTTAAATAACTATGGAATAGTCCAACGTAAATATTTTATCAGGACAATGTTTTATTGCCCATTCATAAATTTGATTATTGAAACATAAATGTGGTCATTGAGAACTGTAAAAGTCAACAAAATCGCTTTAAGTAGCTTTCTGTTTGCGATATTTATTCTTCTGTAAAACAGTGTTTTGAACTGTCAATGCTGTATCTTTTCTGAAAAGATCGCTGTATTAAAACCGTAAAGTCACCACTTAAAATTTATGTTTATGCTATTTTCCTTCGCTGCCGCAATGCCTCCTTACGGCTTGATGTGAACTTGATGCGTTTAATATTGTTTACAATGGAGTCCCCCTAAATTACTTGGCTTACCGGACGAAGGCCCAGCGGGAAAATTGAAGCGATTACAAAGCAATCTAGTGTGGCGTCAGGAAAGAATCTCCGAAAATGCAGAGAAAATATCGTACTCACTTCTTCCTTTTATAGAATTGTCTTTGTTCTATGGTAGCCCAGTGGTTTACACTGCACATATCCCACACACACACACCCGCCAGCTATAGTCCAATCACGGTTACTCCCAACATTTCTGAAGGCCTGCTAGAGTTCTACTTNACACACACACACCCGCCAGCTATAGTCCAATCACGGTTACTCCCAACATTTCTGAAGGCCTGCTAGAGTTCTACTTTCAGGCTATTCCTCCGCCTCATGCTAACAAAGCTGAACAAAGTCTACAAAATTACACCAACGGGACAGCGCATTGCATACTTGCGTGATCACTTTAATAATATTTTGGTTGAGAACTAAACTTATTTTCTCCCCGTTTTTATTCATTTTAATTATAAATTGAGACGGGGCGTCTCATTTTCGTAAAATTTTCCGCCTGCCAGCTCATACAGTCCACCTCGAAACACGTCTAAAAAGTCTACCATTAATGCTTGTATTTTCGCAAACTTTTGCGAAATGATGTGAAACTACGTGAAGCAGATGTCCTACCTTTCGATGCGGAAAAACCACGTCCTTCCTGCGCTGCCCTGGGGAAGGCAGCCATGGTGGCCGGTCAAGTTGGGGCAGCACTCCTAGGTGAAGACGCCTCGGATGGTATTCACGCAACACACAGAGCTATACTGCCGGCGGGGCGAAGAGTCTCCAAGCTCGCCCCCTAGCAGCGCTAGTGTCGCCGTGACATGTTGGAGTGACGTCATACGGTGGCGCCGCAGCATGGCGTGTGGATATATTTACGATAAAAATATACTCTTTTCTTATATTTCAGCCCTCTGATTGGCTAAATAATAAATGTAACATTTAAAGCCCCTGATTGAGGGGAGAGCTATGTTTTTGGTGCTATATAAGCCAGGGTAAGCTGTAGGCTCACGGAGAAGCAGCTCCTAGACTTCATGTTGAGATGAGTATTATGAGAACCTTCCAGTCAGGGAATTAAAAGGTAACATTTGGGAGTCCCTCAGTAGTTTGAAAATAATTTTTATAGAATTTATTTTCTCTGGATAGAATTTGTTCTTTTTAGGGATACCTTCTATTGTGAATGGCTGTACGTGTGTTTGAAAATAATCAGTACTAGCCATAGTTGTTTGCTATTAAATTGCAGACAAGATATTATCATTCAGGGAGGACATTCACTGTTATCTATAATTGTTGTATAAAGTAAACCTTCTTGTACGCGACTCAGTTGTTTCTTGTATTAAAAATATGTTTTCTTAACAAAACAACTTGTGTAAAGACATTCAACAAATACATATACTGCACTGAGAAGTAAATGCTGTAATTAAGAGATTTTTTGAAAAGTTTTGTTTTGCTACTTGTGTCGTCCTGGTTAACGCTACAGGGCTTAGCAAAATGAAATACTATTATTCATAAAAACATATAAGTATAAGTTTAACTTAATCAAAAATAAGATACTATTGTGTTACCAGAAGTATAAAACGCTTGGTATTCGTGATATATTTAGGAAACAAGCAAACACGTCATATATGGGATGATTTTTCAAAGATTTGATTCAAAAAGTGTTAAGATACCGCTAATAGACTATACGCAATTCTGTAAATTTTTGGCCAAATTATTCTTTGCTGTTGTCATTATTGCACACAAGACGTTCCAGAATTATCTCTCTCGTAAACCAGAGGGATGTCCTGTACGCAAATCACGTAAGTGACGCACGCGTCAATTTGTTCGAAATCAGCGTTTCTGAAGTACGATTCACTGAAGTCCACCTACGGCGAGTAAGGAAGATGGTAACGCCGTGCAGCTTGCGTCGCTCTTTATTATTTTTCTCACAAGTTTCTGAAAAATATTGGCATTATAACTACCTGCTTGTTGTACGTGGACTAAAAGCATCGCTACTTTCAGAATGGAACTTTTCGAAACAATTCCACAACTGCATTTCCACCTGACTTTGTAACCTGTTCCTGAATGGGCATATCGTGAACACAAATTTTAAAACAAAATTTAAACTGGTGTATATTTTTTCATCGATTGCATATTTATTAATGGAGTAAGTTAAAGGATTTTCAAGAGTTCTTGATGAATGATATTGTTCGTCTGTGGGCGGTATAAAGTATTCCCATATTCACACAATATAATCATCACGAGAGCGTTGAGTAGCGTAATCAAGTTCACAATACGTTTAGCTATTTCTACAGTGTCAAAACAAAAAATTTTGACACTAAGGCTCAATGAGTTAAGGAGTACACTTTACAAATAACCTTTTTGTTCGATATCGTTTTACTGGTAGCACACAAATGAAAAAAATCCCTCCGCCCCATTGCCTTCCTTTAGGGGATGTTCTATGGTACCGCTGCCAAACAACTCGTTTCATTACGAACTTCTTATCTTTGCCCTGTCGTTTTACTTCTCAATTTCCTTGCCTGTAGGGAACTGCGCGGTCCCATTCAAAACGTTTCATTTTATCTGTTCTAGGGAAACCGACTGCATGCTAGCGCAAGACCGGCACGCCAAAGATAAAATTTTATTTCTTCCCCACAGGAAGGTTTTGTCCCGTAAAGTCCACATTCAGAAGTTCTCTCAAGACGATTATAGCTGTATATATAAAATATAAAACATTGCGGCGTACTTATACGCAATACATTTATGAATACATCTTTCCACACCGTAAACGACAGCTGAAACATCAGTTCCTATTATTTCTAGCTACGTGAATAAACCGTGTTTTGAATTTGTGGATATATGTTACTACATTATCTTTGAAGATTAACGTTTTTTTACGTATAGGACATATTAAGTTATTTATTTCTACCTCCATGTGTATGTTTGACACTGAGTATAGTTACGCGCCTACAGATTTCTGTAATTCGTCCCTAAATTATTTTGAACTTATAGCCATAAACAGAAAAAAAACCGTCATCCCTTCATCTTTAGACGTAAATAACATCTCTGTCTGTTTGAGTAGTTATTGCTTGTAAAGACCGTTTACCGTAAAGTAAGCATTTTGTTAATCAACCTTGAAATAAATCACTGCCCGTTACTATACAGGTTGTCTGAAAACTCAGTGCCCAAACTCCAGACATAGTTTATTTGGACCAATAGTAACACATTACCAATAGTAACACATAACCGTATACATTTATATTAAGAAACGTATTTTCATATAAAATAATTGCGCACAAAGTTCAGGCGTACAGCATCTGCAGAACAAGGCGGTGCAATCAAGTGTGTAGTTAAAGTTGCATAGGTCNAGAACAAGGCGGTGCAATCATGCGTGTACGATAAGTTGCATAGGTCGTAGGCGCGCGACACTAAATTATTACATACGAAGCGTCGCGCGCCTACTTCCTATGCAACTTATCCTTCACGCATGATCGCATCGCCTTCTTCTCCAGGCGTTGTACGCCGCAACATCGAACACAAATAAATTATATTAAAATACGTATCAGGATATAAGTATAAAGCGCTTTTGTGTTTCTATTGGTCCAAAGAAACTATGTCTGGATTTTGGGCACTGCATTTATGAACATCCTGCATATACTATAGTACACACTGGCATGCACGCTCCCAGTTGATTTTGCGGCGAGTTATTGTTTTGTAACTGGACGTATTGTGAGTGTAATGTGTTCGAGTTTTTAGCTTAATACATGTAATAGTACTAATTTGCATATTGCATTCTTAACAATTCCACGGTGTCTTTTGCATGGCGCGTATTAAAAATAACCGGACCATGTTAGTTCTACGTATGGCAGAATGATACAAAATAAGAAGAAAGTACATCCGTAGAAAGACTTTCAAAAGTGATGAATTAACCCTGAACAGGCTATAACACTGTGTACAATAATAACCGTCTTCTTGTGACTCGCATTATGGCTACAATGACGAAGGACTGCATGTCTGAAGGCACCAATTTTAATTTCCTTTTTCACTGACTTCTGCAATTATGATGAGCAAAGAGAAATTGAAGGTGATTCTGTTTTGTTACGTTAATATGCAGATTAATAAATAGCCAATATCTATAGCGAACAGTTGTATGATACAAAATTTAGCGTCAGTATTAACTCACACCTGTATATTGAAAAGTGTTGGTGTTTATGTGTCAAATATATTTTTTCAGTTGAACAGTATCCGGAAAATGTATTGTATTCAATTTTTTTTCCAGCAAGTAGAATACTAAGTTTACTTTCAACGTCGCTCCCTAACTTTTGTTATGAATCTACGCCATATTAAAAATCATATTTTAAAATTAATTTTTAGTGAGAAATAAACTTACTGAAACTGACTCGGTGAAGTTGTTAAACGTTCGTTTAGTTTGTGTATACACACACGCGCGCATGCTATCCAACTATGTCAATGCTGAATTCAAAGTACTCGTATGAGCAGTTGAATTAGAGATACCTGTCTATTAGCGTGTAGCATAACCTTTCTCCCTAATGACGGTGGTGATGCGGCGTGGAACGAACTCCACAAGACACCGGAAGTAGTCGGGAGCCATACAGATGCATGACCCCTGCACAGCCTCCAGCAATGCACGGAGATCAGTCGGAGCAGGATCCACGGCACGCACATCGCTCCTGACATCATCTCATATGTGTTCCGTTGGAATGAGGTGGGGTGACCTGGGGGGAGGGGGGCAGGCAAGCAACATCAAGTCCGTGGAGTGTCCATCCAACCACTAAGTCACAATCCGGGAGCATTGTCTTGCTAAGTCTCCTGCAGGATGCTATAGGCGCAGAAATGGGTGCACATGATTTATACTCTTGTCGTAGATACTTTGTACGCCACGGCAGTTGCCACTGGCGACTGTGGTTTTTACCCGAATCAATGAACTCACGATACATTCTTGTTACGGTGTGTGAGTGAGTGAAGACATTTGGGTTGCTCCTAACGTCGAGGAGCAACACCGCCCGGAATAAATCCCGATTCGCCTTGGTGGGAGGCGAGCAGTCAACCACTACACCACCGCGGCTCCCTCATGATATGGCGGCCCATGAAAACCCCGTTGCATGCACGACGTCGGAGATGGAGTGCCCTATACTGTTGGTGCCACAACTGCTGGAAGGTGAATTTACGGCGAGCTTGGTGCGTTGGGCGAGGGGAGAGGTTAGTTCCTTTAACACGATCAAATATTTATTTTATTTNAATTTACGGCGAGCTTGGTGCGTTGGGCGAGGGGAGAGGTTAGTTCCTTTAACACGATCAAATATTTATTTTATTTTATTAGTTGAACAGAAAAATCACTTAAAATGAATTGCGTTCAATAAGCTTTCAAGACTCAACATAATATTACACATTTTTTTTAATAAAACCATTTCAAAAAACCAAAAGTAAATTTTTAGAAGTATCTGANAATTTACGGCGAGCTTGGTGCGTTGGGCGAGGGGAGAGGTTAGTTCCTTTAACACGATCAAATATTTATTTTATTTAATTAGTTGAACAGAAAAATCACTTAAAATGAATTGCGTTCAATAAGCTTTCAAGTCTCAACATAATATTACACATTTTTTTTAATAAAACCATTTCAAAAAACCAAAAGTAAATTTTTAGAAGTATCTGANACTCAACATAATATTACACATTTTTTTTAATAAAACCATTTCAAAAAACCAAAAGTAAATTTTTAGAAGTATCTGAGACTCATGCACGACACAACAATAATTCGTTATACCACAACATTTTTTTCTTCATATTGTTGCACATCTTTTTAAAAATATTCGTCCTTTATTTGTAACAACTGTAAATGTGTGCACATAACTATATTATTGTGAGATTACTTTCATTAAAATTGTCAGAATAGCTGTGATAAGGGGATTGAAAATTTTGGATTCAAGAAAATATTGAACATGTTAAAAACGAAAATCTTGAAATAAAGTGAGACATTAAAGAAAGTGAAAGAGAAAATTTCGCAGTAATGACGTTCGTACAACGTCATGTGGAATTCAATAAATTGAATTCAATAAAAGTTGAAAGTAATTTGAAGAACAATTTGATCGTGCCAAAGGGCCTGCAGCTGCGAGCGCAGCGTGCCGCAAACTGATACCGTCCTAAAAAATATTACTCTCCGTAAAATCAGTTGCGGGTTTACCGATACGCGCCGAATATTTTTGTAACAGTTGGTACATAGCCGGGCCGTCACTAATTTCAACTGCCGCTGGCCGGTCCGTGCTTGTAGTCCAAGTGCAGGCATCTAGGGAGGCGAGCCACTAGCACTTGCGCGCACAGTACGTCCGGCCCCATACGTCTGACCCCAGCGCTCTGGCCACAAGTAAATGCGATGACTAATTGTTTATTCCCCAATCTGTGCTCGACTGCTACTCAAAGACGGTCAGCATGAGGTCTGACGACACCCAAGTCATGTGTCACTGAGCACTGTTCCATTCGACGCGACGGGGAGACCACAGCGCCATTTCGCCAACACGACAGGTGTCTCTAATTCAAATGCTCACGAGTGTGGGTGTGTGTATGTATAAATATTAAAATTGCTGAGATTAAAGATGAGCTTTCAGATAGGTGTTTACGCACACACGCATCAGCTGAAATAATAACTTGTTAATGCATTATTACTGCATAACACATATTCACAGTGTTTTCAGCACGGCTTTTACAATTTTACTTCAGGAAGATTAAATGCACCACACGGTGTATTATTTTTTACCAGTGCAATATAAATAATAACTTGGAGGCAAGACGCATTTATTGAAGCTGTGTGATAATGTGTGGACAAGGAGTTATGCAGGTAAACGTCTGTAATTTGAAAACACGTCAAAAACTTCCTTCCTCGATGTTAACCATGTTCTTTAACACGGGATGGTATGAAATACAATTTATCTAAGGGGCCCGGGCCTTCTGAACGGCGAGGAAGTGGGCCGCAGCTGTAGTATAAAAAATTAAATACCTGAAAATATTTGCTCTTAACGGAATGTCAACCGTTTCAGTTGTTGCTACCTGTAAGACCACGTGTTGGCGTGTGTGTGTGTGTGTGTATGCTCCTAAAATATTTGAAAATATTTGTTGGGTAAACTAGCGTGTTCGTACAATTTCAGAGACTTTACAGCGAATAATTTGAGATACTAACGAAATATTTCGGAATCACTCAAAATAACTTATATAAAAACATCTATACGATGGAAATGGTGTACATAATGCACCTAACTTAACCTACTAATTGAAGTCATATTTCTGCAGTCGGAGACATTTGAAGTAATTTGTAGGTACTTCACTGAAAATTAGTTATCCGGAAATCAAACTAAAATTATTTATCGTTATGGGGTATAAGTAACACCGAATTAACCTAATAGCTTGCAGATATTCAGCACGTTAAAATAGCACAAAAAGAATGCATGGTCGAGTTATTCCATTGTCAGGTTGAAGAGAGTATTTCAAGATAGAATAATGACAGAAAATTCAATAAGGCAGTTATTCTTTGTATTCTTGATTTTACTCTGAATCTTCCCTTATCTCATCCACCTGATTTAACAGCACAGACATTCGTGCAATTTTTTTTTTTATTTTGCTGCTGTCAAATATCAGATGTTTCCAGCTTCAGAATGCCGGAAGAGCTTGAAAATAGAAACTTTTGAATTTATATTCATGCTCAGTACAGTTCTGTGGGAAAGAAAAATGATATACTGCTCTAACATTTTTAAAATAATATTTCAGTTGTTTAGAATGGTAACATCAATAAACCAAATTTATGATTATCGTAATGCAAAAAAAAAAAAATCAAGTTTCGTGGCTGTGGCTTTTTCTGCAATTTACTAGTTCGTAAGATGATAATATTAAAAGTGCGCTCTGATTTAAATTTATGAATTTGTGACTCTTGAACGCTAAGCCGTGCTTGACTAACCCCTCGTCAGATACTGTAAATTAAGGAACTTATATTATTTTCGAAAATTTGAATTTATAAAGTTTAGAAGGTTCTTCTTGAACGCACAAAGCATCGCATATTACGTTTTATATACAGCAGATTACTACTTTATATGAAATGCGTACAATACCATAAATTACTACATTTTGGAATTACGCACAGGAACTGGGTTAGCTTAGTTTAAAAAGAAAGGTGTTGCAAATTCTACTTAACTATCTGCTAACTATCTACTGATCTGAGTTGTTTGTAGATTTTTCTGTTTTCTGTTCCCAGATTTTTATGCCAGGGTTATCTTTTTTTTTTGTTTAATTTAACACAATGATTTATTGATTACATTTTGGTATTAACTGACTGTTGAAGTTTGAGAAAAAAATTTGCTTTGTATTAGGACCCTTTTAGAACTACAAACATGGTGATCGTATACATAGCAATGCAGAATTGAACAATCATGAAGTAACTAATATCTAGTGTTTAAAAAACTTGAAAAACTAAATTAATTTTTACCATTTACCACAATTTAATGAAGTCGGTTCCGAAAAGCTGACCAAGTTTTCTTTGTGAAATACATTTCCCATTTTTGGGGTTAAATAATTTTGCATGCATTACAGTTTTCTACTTATTATATTTCAATTGGCTCTTCAGATATTAGGTTAACACATTTACAAGAAATTACACAAAACCCAGAAATATACTGGAGATAAAATTTACTAGGTACTTATCGAATTGACGTGTAAATCTTTAGCTTTTTTTTTTTTTTAATAATGCAAGCAAGCACAAACGAATATGTTTGAAAATTGTAGCACAAATAATTTCGAATTGTTTTAATAACTTTGTTCTTAGGAGAACGATTCCCGGTTAAACAGGCTGTTCATATTGCTTCCGAACGTTCTAGAATTTCATTCTTTACTTCTTACCCTTCACTGTTACCAACTTATATTAGCTGAAATCGCCAGGGGAGAATTGACCAATAACAGTCGGTTCANGAATTGACGTGTAAATCTTTAGCTTTTTTTTTTTTTTTTAATAATGCAAGCAAGCACAAACGAATATGTTTGAAAATTGTAGCACAAATAATTTCGAATTGTTTTAATAACTTTGTTCTTAGGAGAACGATTCCCGGTTAAACAGGCTGTTCGGATTGCTTCCGAACGTTCTAGAATTTCATTCTTTATTTCTTACCCTTCACTGTTACCAACTTATATTAGCTGAAATCGCCAGGGGAGAATTGACCAATAACAGTCGGTTCANCTTCTTACCCTTCACTGTTACCAACTTATATTAGCTGAAATCGCCAGGGGAGAATTGACCAATAACAGTCGGTTCATCTTACTTATTATGATGAACGAATGACAATTGCAGCCTTACACGATGGGTTCGATGAAACTAGCGGTTAACGAGAAACTTCGTTTTAACTACCTGTCGTGCATTATGTTTTATTAGATGCAGAAACAGCCAAATTAATTATCCAATACCTATAAAAATCTAAAATAACCAATGTTGTTTGTTTACAATGTAGGTATTATTTGTTTAATAATGTCATATTTTCACGCATTATTGATGCCTGAGGTATCATCAGTAGACTACGTACGTTCATTTGAATCTCACCGGAAAATGCCCGAACCCACGCGACATTAGTTTAAGGATATTACTTTGGCATTTTTTTAGAACTTTACAGTGTAGTTCAGAAAATAAAAAAGTTTAAATTGATTTGTAGTTAAAAGAATTTACTATGCACTGAAAATTATTATACGTATAGCAAATAATTTTCTCTGTAAAATAAAACAACGATATCGTCAGTCTGTAAACAAAACGATTTTCTCACACTACCCATGGGTGTTACGTTTACGTAAGATGTCAACAGATAATGCGTTTTGTATAAAATCCAGTTAAACTTTCCGCAGTGTCGGTTTCAAGAAGGGAACAAAATAATAAGGACAAAGATAATCAACCAAAACTGACATTCATTTCCTATTTTATAGCAAAATACAACCATTAGTAGCTTTCTTTCCTAGTGCAGTGTTTATTTTCAGTCAATAGATGTTATAAAGTAATATCAATAAATTTTTTCTTCATTAAACAAAATACAATGTGCTATACATACCACACGCCAAGCATATGTTAACTTAAAAGTAAACAAAGCAAAGAGTCGTGCCAATTTTAACAAGTTCTCGCATTTTCCTTGTAGAGTCTATAAGCAGAGCGTGTAACACGTCCATATACACAGAAGAGCCAAAAAAAAAAAAAAAAAAAAAAACTGGCATAGGCGTGCGTATGCAAATAACAGAGGTATGGAACCAATCAGAGTAACGCAATGCGGTCGGCAGCTACATCGGTTACTGCTGCTACAAAAGCAGATTATCAAGATTTAAGTGAGTTTGAACGTGGTGTTACAGTCGGCGCACGAGAGATGGGACATAGTATCTCCGAGGTAGCGATAACATTTGGATGTTCGCGTACGACCATTTCACGAGTGTACCGTGAATATCGGGAATCCGGTAAAACATCACATCTTCGATATCGTTGCGGCCGGCAAAAGATCGTGAAAAAACGGGACAAACGACGACGGACGAGAATCATTCAACGTGACAGACGTGCAACCCTTTCTCAAATTGGCGCAGATTGGATTTGTGGACTGCCCTGTAGGATTCAAGGTGTGAATTGCCTCCTGCATACCTTCAGACATTAGTCGAGTCCATGCCACGTCGTCTTGCGGCACNACTACCAGATTCTTCGTGAATTTCGAGATCCTAAATGAGACGCCCGTGAAGGCGGGCGTTTAGTCGTAGTATTTACTGGTTTACTGGTTATGTTTAGGAGGAGCGGGGGAGGTGCAGTCTGTGCAGGACAGGCTTCCTTCGCGCCGTTTGGATGCTCAGGCCGCCAGCGTCCGGAAATATTACGACGATGGTATCGCCTACCCTTGGTGGTTTACTGCGAGGAATGCGTGTGCTGGAACCTTTATTGGCCATCTGTTGTATGTGCCGTGTCGAGTGGGTAAATTGGTTTCCTGATGTAATACAGAGAACAGCCCTGGCAGCTGCAACTTACAAATCACATGATAATGCATCATAGCGACGTCTTCCCCCCGCGATGTTACGATGTTCAAGTCACAAAACCTATGTCAAAATGTTTGTCGATCCCCTCCCCCTTCCCTTCATAGCACGGGATTCAGTTTTACACATTTGTGCAAGGGTCAGCGCCATTCGACATTCTTAAGAAAAAAAAAGTTTCGCTACGCCAATGAATTAAGCTCCGTGAATGACGATACCATCGTGTTTAAAAGACGTTGGTCAGGAAAAAAATGTGTTATTTTTATTTGTACCATATATTGTTCAACTTGTAGATATTATAAATTATTACTATTTCCTCGCAAAAAAAAAACTTTTTAGCGCGTAATTTTTGCACATATACATGCAAAATCACAATTTTGTTTAGAAATGTACAAATACTGAAAAATAACTTATGTACAAGGATGAGATATTCACACAATGACAGAATATTCCAAGAGCTACTTGAAAACGTATATAGACTCGTGCAAGGAATTTTTTTTTCCTATTTCAAAAAATTGTTGAAAATAAGAAAATTATGACATATTTTTTATTTGTGGCTGCAATTGAAATTTTATAATATATCGTTTTCTAAGCATACCTTAAAATGAATTAAGACAACTACTGCTAATGGTCTGGCTTATTTTATTTGTACATTGCAAAAATAGTAACATTTTGACCTTGACTTGTCATTTTGCAAAAACCATGTGATCGAAAAAAATTTCAACTCAGGAAAAACAGTCCGATAATATCTACAAGTTGAATAGTATGGGGTACAAATATAAAATAACAATTTTTTTCGTGGCCAAAGGCTTTATATATTAAACCATTCCAGTGGCCTGGTTGTTACCCGTAATATGACGATGTGAAAGATAATGGGCTTGAATTATTGAAAAGGTATGAACGCTTGTGCCGAATTAAATTTAAGGAAGGGGAGGAACGTTAGTTAAGTCAGTCGCTTACCTGCGCTGCAGCATATTTAAAATACGGGTACATTTGACGAAACACTATTAAACGTATCGCCAATTTGTTTACCTACGAAAAGAAAATATATCCCAGATGAGGACGGAATCGCACTTTCATGATGTGACGCACGTTGTAAATATTAATTGTCAGCCCTCCCCGTCGTTTAAAACGGCTTTTTCAGGCTACTGTATCTTAGAACGTACTTCCAGAACACGAGTGAAAACCACGATATAGACTATTAACGATAAAGTGAGCACTTTTGAAAGCCCTCTCGCTTGGAATAATAGTCAATACATATATTTTATTTAATCCTTAGACGTTAACTTCCGAACGCGGTGGAATATACAAACCGTGTTTATTACTTACATGGCAATATCTGTTTAAAAATATGGTTAAAGGATGAAGAATGGCTGAAAGTAAAACGTGACTAGAGTCTCAAAAGTGCTCACTTTACCGTGAACAGCCTACAGAGGTTTGTATTGAACTTTACTACAAACTTTCCATCAATAAAGTCACAGGATCACAGCTTAAAGCCCAGTAGGTAGACGCACCACAGTGAAAACACAGCGCACGCCACTTCAGAGTCATACGCCTAGCGGAGATGGGGCACTTGAATCGCGTGTCAATGTCGCCCTTATCACTACCTTGTCATTGGGCCTCAAACATAAAAGTAGCTGCAGAACCACCTTAAACATTTTAGNACTACAAACTTTCCATCAATAAAGTCACAGGATCACAGCTTAAAGCCCAGTAGGTAGACGCACCACAGTGAAAACACAGCGCACGCCACTTCAGAGTCATACGCCTAGCGGAGATGGGGCACTTGAATCGCGTGTCAATGTCGCCCTTATCACTACCTTGTCATTGGGCCTCAAACATAAAAGTAGCTGCAGAACCACCTTAAACATTTTAGCCGCACGTGCTTAACCACAAGGTACAAAAACAGTGGCATTAATAACCTTTGCATGTGATTAATCGAAACCTCAGGATGATACAGTACGTCACCACTTAAGATGCCGCCAGATGGGCAGGAACTTTCCGAGTTGGGATTCTTACATGGTGTGAGGTGTTCTCAGTGTGTTCCTGTTTTCTGCCCTGGCGTCATTTCATCTGGGATCCAGTTTCACTGCTCTCGCCTCATCCATTCTCTAGGATAGTTGGGAAAGTCATGCCTGTCTCAGGATCACGATTAAAGACCTCTGGCTGAGGCGGAAATTTGTGGATATTTATAAATAATTTTCAATTAACATTTGAACAACCGAACGAGAGTTGTGTACACAGAATGACACTATACGACGAATATAAGAGGAAACATTTTTTACAGTGTTTACTAACATGGTGTTAGGTACTTAGGTTGAAGAGTTAGGTACAGAATTTCCAAATATGCGGATCTTATGTTTACTCTGGGTACCGAACCACACGATAAGCTAATCGGTGCTCACAAATCTGGTCGTGATAGGAGCTGGATGCGAACCGTCACCAATTGGGCTTCCTATATACACGAAATTTTTTTCGAGAAGGTCTTTCGTGAGTAAATCACAAACAAGAAATTTCTCCAAAGATTTCTCTTGGACGATGCATTAAATAGGGTTTAATTTTGCTTTTACGCAAAATCTGACAGTTTACAACACAATATTAAGTTCGAAATCATGAAATTGTGTTTGCATTTATATTTATACAACGTGTTTAGGATACGTGTGTACAAACTCCGGCACGTCATTCGTGACCGGAAAAGAGGAAGATTGATAAAGGACACCCATTGTCCATCTCAAATAATAAGGGCTGTAGAAGCCCATAAAGGTGGAGGGCGACAATAATGTTGCGTGGGATATTATGCAAAGTACTTGCGTTAGAGGAACACAATTTGGTATACGGATTAAGTAAGCCAAGATCTTGGATAAAAGGAAGGTATGGTACGTCGTACACACCCCCATCTTGTAAATTGCATGCAACATGTACACCGTGAGGTTAAATTAATTTTGGATACCATCGGATGAAGCAGGACGTTGTTATTAGAAGGGGGAAAAAAAGGTCTTCGGGGTTTAGGAACCCACAGTTTCCGGTTGAATCACAAGCTACGTGTTTAGTGGTAGCAATATCGTGGCCTGGTGAGTAGTGATAATGACGTAATGGGCCCAGCAGCGTGACTCTGTACTAATGTGTGTAAACACATGTACATTCCGTGACGTAGCAATGCGTTATGGGTACTGAAGGCACTACCTGGCAGCACAACGGAGCGTACACTGCAATCATTCGAGATTATGCAGGTGGCAGTATCACAACCAATTTAACTACACATGTTTGACATGTACTTCTTCAATGTAATTGCAGTATTTCATATGGCGTATTAGAGACTGGCGGACGCGTTGAAAAACTCCTGGTGTGTCTCGCACTTGATCGCAGGCAGCCATGACCCCCACTAAAAGGTCCTCTTCAGATGCCACAGGTGTCTCAAATACACACGCCTTAAGAATTACCCACAGCCAGAAATCTAATAGCGTAAGGTCCGGGGAGCTTGGTGACCAAGCACGATGCTCACCCCGTTCTATCCAGCGAGCGGAAATACACTGTGTTGAGGTGCTCATGCACAATTCTGGTGAAATGGAGTGATGCACCGTCGTGTTGCAGCAAAATCCGTTATATAATGGCGAGCGGAACATCCTCCAGCAACCGTGGCAATCGGAACTGCAGGAAACCATAATATTGAAATCCAGACGCACGGTTCGGCAGCAAGAATGGGCCAATAACATTGTCTCCCTCTATTCCGGCCCAAATGTTGATAGCAAATATGTGTTGGTAGCCTCTCGTTATAGTTGCATGCGGGTTAAAGTCGTTCCACNTCCGGCCCAAATGTTGATAGCAAATATGTGTTGGTAGCCTCTCGTTATAGTTGCATGCGGGTTAAAGTCGTTCCACGTGTGGACGTTTATACTATTGCAAAGGCTTCCCGTGTGAACGTAGCTTCGTCTGTAAACATTACAATCGCCGGGAAATCTCGATCAATTTCACACTGCTGCATGAACAACCGGCAAAATTGTAGCCGAGTGGCATAATCTGCTGGTCCCATTGCTTGTACCGTACGCACATGGTGTGGTCGCAGCAGCTGTTCATTNTTCCGGCCCAAATGTTGATAGCAAATATGTGTTGGTAGCCTCTCGTTATAGTTGCATGCGGGTTAAAGTCGTTCCACATGTGGACGTTCATACTATTGCAAAAGCTTCCTATGTGAACGTGGCTTCGTCTGTAAACATTACAATCGCCGGGAAATCACGATCAATTTCACACTGCTGCATGAACAACCGGCAAAATTTTAGCCGAGTGGCATAATCTGCTGGTCCCAGTGCTTGTACCGTACGCACATGGTGTGGTCGCAGCAGCTGTTCATTGAGGACACGCCATACTGTGCCATTAGATGCATCCATTCTCCGCGCGATCGCCCGTCGAAGCGTTTTATGCTACATCTCTCAGACCGCCTCTTCAAACTACGGAGTGTGGACGGTTCTCGGTCGACCAAGTCCACACCGACGCCGAAACGTACATGTGTCCCGTAGTCGCTGTGTAATGTGTGCGAATGTCTGGTGGTTCGTCTGACGTCGTGCAGGGTATCCTTGGCTGTACACACGCGCAGCTGCACTGCCGTTGTCTCTCACTTCACCATACACCAAGACCACGTCAGTCATTCCAGAATTTGTGTACCCGACAATGTTCACGTCTGAAATACCTAGTGAATCTCAGCAGTGACAGGCTGCGAATAACAGGTCGCTCGGGCAGACGCGTCGGGAAACTCCCCTGCTCAGGAGGGGGAAAGGGGAACTGGCTGTGACGTGTAACATCGTGCAACATACCACCATCATGTGTTTACCACCGGGTGAACTACGTGTTGCCTACTCACGAGGCCATGGCCTTGCTACCACTGTACCCTTCGTTTGCGTTTTACACGGAAACGGTGGGTCATAGAGAATTGCAACTAAGAGGCCTTTTTTTTGTTGCTAATTACGACGTCCTGCTTCATCCGATGGTATCCAAAATCATTTTAACCGAACGGTGTAAATATTAAATGCATTCAAAGGGTGCCAACCCGTTTTATTTACATGTGGGGGTGTGTACGACATACCATACCTTCCTTTTATCCACTATCTTGGTTTAGTTAAAACCGTATACCAATTTGTGTTCCTCTAACGCAAGTACTTTGCATAATATCCCACGTAATTTTATTGTCACCCTCCACCTTTATGGGTTTCTACAGCCCTTATTATTTGAGATGGACAATGGGTGTCGTACTTCAATCTTCCTCTTTTCCGGTCACGAATCACGTTCCCGAGTTTTCTTCACATGTTTCCTAAACACGTTGCATGTACGTTCTGCTTCAGTAACCGAATATAATCTTCGGAGTTAAAATACAAATAAGGATGCCAGCAGATGAGAACTGTTTTGCGAGATTTATTCGCATAGGTTAATAATATATGAGAATTTATAATGCCAGGATTACGTGTTGGATTGCAGGAGTTGGACAGTCCTGCATTTTGTTCGCTGTTATTTTAGAAATTTTGAAAGCCCTAAGGTCTAATTTTGTATTCTTCCGTCATATATAAAATTTTTATCGCCATTGGCCACGTGACTTTACTCATGCGTCAGTCAAGTTAAAACGTGAAATTGTTGGGAGCATAAATATGTTACGAATGTGCCATTTCGTATCCTAATGTGTATAAATCATAAGAATAATAACTTGATTTCCCATTAATGTTAACATAGCACTCGGAAGACAACGTGAAGACTTTGAATTATTTTAATATTTCACTGCCAACTTAACTGAGAACATGCATACCAGTGTATACTGTAGCAAATATGTAATAATAGGCAGAGAATTTTTCAAAGGTTGATTTTAAAATTGCTCATTTTACCGTGAACAGAGTATAAAAGCGTGCTCCTCTCATTAAATGCAGAAATTAGTTATTAACTTTTTGTGAAGCAACAATTTCCTAGCGACAAGGAATAACGCTATAAATTTCACAGGTCTTACTATTGGGTTTAAGCAATTTATGCTCCGCGTAAGATAGTACCCACGATTCCAATAACTTGCTTTTGTGAAAAAAAAATATGTATAGAAATATTTATTACACTTCTTCTGAACCTTAACATATTGAAAATATATAATAGTTTCAGAAAAAAATATTTTTCATTTCCTTTCCAAAGTTGTTTATAAACTCTTGATGCTGAGATAAATTAATCTTCCCCTCTTCCCCCTTGCGTAGTAGTTATCGCACAAAATAAGAGTTGTTAACTTTCCGAGTAAAAGTATACGATGCGAGAAAAGGAGAGGCTACTGCTAGAAACGAAAATTCGAAAAGCGCAGGATGAAAGGGAAGGATATCGGAACAAAGTACCGGTAAAGTAAGTTTAGTGATAGGAAGAAAGTTATTTTAAGACATCCCAGAGCTAATGGTGGGCTCATAAAAAAAACAAAATGGCCAACTTTTCGACGATTCACAAAGATATACGGAGTTGAGCATGAATGAATACACCATTTGCCATATCACGGAGTCTTATTTCGTAACACAGTTGTTAAAATGAGTTATAACTCGCATTAATATAAAAAATAAAAATATGGAACGTCTACCCTAAGTGGAACCATTCGATTTCATGTGCAAAATCGTTATCGCGTTGCGTACTGAAATATTACGAAACCGCTTTTAATTATGTTCATTTTCAGAGTATTTGTTTCCTTCAGACTAAAATTATGAACAAATACGGATACATAATAAATGAGACAACGGCGGTTGCGTATTCGATACGAAAAATACGGTGAAAAAATTGACGTAACCAAGAAGGTATTTGTCCTTGTAAATGGAGATGAACGATTTTTACAGTTTATTGCAAATATTTCAGAAATAATTTTTAGGATTTAAATCCAGCGGATAATGTGCAAGCGAAAAGAGGTTTGTAAATATTTAAAAACCTATCACTATCATAAAATTATTTTACTGAAAGAATTAATAATTTCATAGTAGAAACTGAAATCGCTACAATGATTTCACATTATATTTCGTGACACGGGGGCATGATTGTTTATCAGTTGGCGAAATATTAATAAATAAGATAAAAACTTAAAGTGGTGTTCATTCATACGGTTAGCAGGCCTGTTTGCGTTTTAGAGGTGACCGTTTCAAGTCGTTAGTGCTTGAATTTCAAAACCAAATTATTGACAAGTAGACAACTCATCATACGCGATATAACACGAGCGTTGCACTGCAGGGGTATATTTTCTGAATACGCGCTGACAGTTGGACACGCATCCGTGAACTCCAAAATGAATGACACGAGATATATATTTGCATAAATGCAGTTTTCACTGACTGACGCGCTACCAAATCCCTGAGAATAGCAGCATGAAGTTTGGAAAATTTCTGTGAATAGCGAAACTAATTACTGCTGCATTCAGAGGTTTGTAATTATGAATGAACCCATACATTTTGTCCTTTCTTCAAACAATATACACAGTTCTCTAGTAATCAGATATATTTCAACCACCACAAAATATATTATAAGCCAGTTCTTTTAAAAAAAATGTATGAACTACAAAATTTATTTTGCATGCTCTTCAAATATCTGTCACGCGGTATTTTTTGTTAGTACAGTATACATATGTTCAGTCTATTTTCTGACACCTTTTGCTGAAAAATCGTCAATCTAAAATGTTCTATAGGCCGTGATTTCACAGTACACACACACATCGAGTGTCAGGATCAAGCCAGTTTTTGCCCCACGCGAGATTGTTCATACCTTTTCTGGAGATTTGCACAAAAGCCCGCATACACGAATATCGCACAATACGAAAACCATCATTTTTTTTAGACTTCTTTGAGAATCACATTTTCTACAGCTAATATTTCCTATGTTTAAGGTCTTAGTTGTGTGTCGATTAAAAAAAAAAAAACTTTGTTAAAATCTGTGATAAAATTTTAGATCTCGTTAATACTGGTCTATTTTACATATCCTACACTGTAAGAAATTATTGAAAAATTTACCATATCAGTGTATACGTAGATCGAGAAAGTGCTAATGGTAAATAATTTTCCCAATCATCCATGACAGCATCCTACGTTTGTTTAGGAAACTGTCAAATGCATATGGAAGTTCTCGAATTTGTATAGTAGCGACTCTTAGAATTCTTATATTTGCAGCTTCATATCTGGCACTATTCCCATACTACGCATAGGTTAAAAACTACCATTACAGTTTAAGAAGTTTACCAAAATATATTTTACAGTGTACCATGTTCTTTAAAACGGAACCTATGGCATAATTTGGTTGCAGCCCTTCAGCAGGAACATCAATAACCTACTAATCTGACCGATTATTTTCTTACCGCTTTGTGAATACATCGCTCTGTTGGATAAGAGTAGCTGCAACATTTATTTTACTAGCTTTAACATGATACCTAAATAAAGTTGGAAAGTGTGTAGGTATATGTATTGTCTTTTCACGGTAAACTGAGCACTTTCGAAAGATCTGCTTTAGATCTATTTGTATGCACATTGTGAATTCATCTGCCATTTGTCGTGGGCCTGAACACTTTTTTTCATGCATCGGTCAAGTGAAATTAAGAATTTATAAGAAAAGTAAATATTTTACCTTTTCAATAATTATTAATAANGTCGTTAGTGCTTGAATTTCAAAACCAAATTATTGACAAGTAGACAACTCATCATACGCGATATAACACGAGCGTTTCACTGCAGGGGTAATATTTTCTGAATACACGCTGACAGTTGGACACGCATCCGTGAACTCCAAAATGAATGACACGAGATATATATTTGCATAAATGCAGTTTTCNCGCTGACAGTTGGACACGCATCCGTGAACTCCAAAATGAATGACACGAGATATATATTTGCATAAATGCAGTTTTCACTGACTGACGCGCTACCAAATCCCTGAGAATAGCAGCATGAAGTTTGGAAAATTTCTGTGAATAGCGAAACTAATTACTGCTGCATTCAGAGGTTTGTAATTATGAATGAACCCATACATTTTGTCCTTTCTTCAAACAATATACACAGTTCTCTAGTAATCAGATATATTTCAACCACCACAAAATATATTATAAGCCAGTTCTTTTAAAAAAAATGTATGAACTACAAAATTTATTTTGCATGCTCTTCAAATATCTGTCACGCGGTATTTTTTGTTAGTACAGNAAAAAATGTATGAACTACAAAATTTATTTTGCATGCTCTTCAAATATCTGTCACGCGGTATTTTTTGTTAGTACAGCATACATATGTTCAGTCTATTTTCTGACACCTTTTGCTGAAAAATCGTCAATCTAAAATGTTCTATAGGCCGTGATTTCACAGTACACACACACACTGAGTGTCAGGATCAAGCCAGTTTTTTCCCCACGCGAGATTGTTCATACCTTTTCTGGAGATTTGCACAAAAGCCCGCATACACGAATATCGCACAATACGAAAACCATCATTTTTTTTAGACTTCTTTGAGAATCACATTTTCTACAGCTAATATTTCCTATGTTTTAAGGTCTTAGTTGTGTGTCGATTAAAAAAAAAAAACTTTGTTAAAATCTGTGATAAAATTTTAGATCTCGTTAATACTGGTCTATTTTAATATAGGATATTAACATATCCTACACTGTAAGAAATTATTGAAAAATTTACCATATCAGTGTATACGTAGATCGAGAAAGTGCTAATGGTAAATAATTTTCCCAATCATCCATGACAGCATCCTACGTTTGTTTAGGAAGCTGTCAAATGCATATGGAAGTTCTCGAATTTGTATAGTAGCGACTCTTAGAATTCTTATATTTGCAGCTTCATATCTGGCACTATTCCCATACTACGCATAGGTTAAAAACTACCATTACAGTTTAAGAAGTTTACCAAAATATATTTTACAGTGTACCATGTTCTTTAAAACGGAACCTATGGCATAATTTGGTTGCAGCCCTTCAGCAGGAACATCAATAACCTACTAATCTGACCGATTATTTTCTTACCGCTTTGTGAATACATCGCTCTGTTGGATAAGAGTAGCTGCAACATTTATTTTACTAGCTTTAACATGATACCTAAATAAAGTTGGAAAGTGTGTAGGTATATGTATTGTCTTTTCACGGTAAACTGAGCACTTTCGAAAGATCTGCTTTAGATCTATTTGTATGCACATTGTGAATTCATCTGCCATTTGTCGTGGGCCTGAACACTTTATTCATGCATCGGTCAAGTGAAATTAAGAATTTATAAGAAAAGTAAATATTTTACCTTTTCAATAATTATTAATAANTTTCATGCATCGGTCAAGTGAAATTAAGAATTTATAAGAAAAGTAAATATTTTACCTTTTCAATAATTATTAATAATTATAATTATTACATGTATTTAAAAAAATAGAAAGCGAAATAAATAATTTTAGTATTCACATATGTTTACCTAACACGTTTACTTCAACTTAAAAATATGGAACTACTTTTCCTCCGTCTCTGCCAATTTAACTGGGATCACGCCAGTCAGTGTAACCGTTAAAACACATGTAAGTAAGGGCAGTGACATTTTTCAAAGGTTGATTTCAAAAGTGCTCAGTCAAGCCTGAACAGCCTACACACTGTTGCCTGTACATCTGTACAGAAAATACCACGCCTGTCATTCCGATGCCTCTTTGTAATGCGCCTTCACTCCTAGCCACATCTTTCATGAACAACCGAATTACAGGTGATGCAAAACATGTTTTTTTTAAAATTTGTATACTGAATGTTTGGAAACTCTGTGCCCAAACTCCAGACATAGTTTCTTTGGAGCAATTTTAATACAAATTCCTTATACACTTACATCCAGAAAATAATTTTTATATAATTAATTGTGTTGAAAGTTGTGGTGTACAACGTCTGGAGAACAANTACACTTACATCCAGAAAATAATTTTTATATAATTAATTGTGTTGAAAGTTGTGGTGTACAACGTCTGGAGAACAAACCGGTGTGATCATGGGTGTAGAGCAAGTTGCATAGGAAGTAGGCACACGACTTTGCGTATGTAATAATTTAGTGACGCGTGTCTACGATCTAAGCTACTTGTTCTAAATGCATGAACGCACCACCTTGTTTTGCAGGAGTTGTACACCGCNTCGCGTGTCTACGATCTAAGCTACTTGTTCTAAATGCATGAACGCACCACCTTGTTTTGCAGGAGTTGTACACCGCAACTTTGTAACACAATTATTTTATATAAAAATACATTTCCGGAAATAAGTGTATATGACTTTTGTGTTACTATTAGTAGAAAGAAATCATGTCTGTAGTTCGAGCACTGAGTTTCCAAACAGCTTGTATAAATATGTATAGTGCACGCACTTGCATTTTATAAGTAATATAGGTTTATTGTGTGTGGCATTTAGAATTAATTTTCCACTAGTCTCAAGGAAAAAGCTTTAAAAGATTTTGTACATTTCTAGGTTCGAATAAGTGTATAAGTAAATAAATATTGCCACCGTATTTGATGTGATATTTCAAAGTTCTTGAAAATGGAATAACGCCAAAAGTTCATACCAACAGGATGTAAATATTCTGGAGTATTCATTTCACTATATAAAAATTTGAATTGTTTTTGTTATGTCATTTTACAACTTTAGAACATAGGCTGTACACTGATATGTACTCACTTTAAAATTACACCAAGAGATTCAATTTCATATTTGGACGAAAAAAGTTGCCAGGTAGATTATGTTATATGTTATGAGTTCTTTGTATGCACGTACGTCCGGACATCACGAGTGATGTTGATTGGGTTGTTTCTGTTGTACTATGGGGTTATTACAGTACGGATTTGTGTAACGTTTCCTTATTGCAGGTTGCAATGCGGCACAGCANTCTGTTGTACTATGGGGTTATTACAGTACGGATTTGTGTAACGTTTCCTTATTGCAGGTTGCAATGCGGCACAGCATAGATGTACAGGTCTCTCTGTTCACCTAGGGTGTAGAGGCAAGCCTGCTCGCGTTGAAGAGGTGTGTGGTTTACGCTACATGCTGTACTATTATAATTTAAGCCGAATACCGGTAGAGTTTCTGAAGGAAATGCTTGCTTGCGGGGTCTGATGTTAAAATCCCGGATGATAACATTTTTTCTTTGTTTCTTGTATTAGAGAACAAGATCAGTGCGATGACTCTGTNTCTGTTGTACTATGGGGTTATTACAGTACGGATTTGTGTAACGTTTCCTTATTGCAGGTTGCAATGCGGCACAGCACAGATGTACAGGTCTCTCTGTTCACCTAGGGTGTAGAGGCAAGCCTGCTCACGTTGAAGAGGTGTGTGGTTTACGCTACATGCTGTACTATTATAATTTAAGCCGAATACCGGTAGAGTTTCTGAAGGAAATGCTTGCTTGCGGGGTCTCATGTTAAAATCCCGGATGATAACATTTTTTCTTTGTTTCTTGTATTAGAGAACAAGATCAGTGCGATGACTCTGTNGATGTTAAAATCCCGGATGATAACATTTTTTCTTTGTTTCTTGTATTAGAGAACAAGATCAGTGCGATGACTCTGTGCATATGCGACCAAGAAGTGAATCGATGCTTTCGACCAACCCGGCTACACCGGACTCACGACTAGGCTGCATCCAGTTCGTTTCAAAGTATGGCGTGTGGAAGATGTAACTTTAACTGTTGCAACTATGTCCTTCCTTTTGAAACAGGAACTAAGGAAGTTTTAAGTATATTTTAGATGTTCTTTTTTAAAAAATAAAAAAAGAGCAAAGATTATTAAATTTATAGTCATCTAATTTGCTGATCTAGCACGCGGTAATTAAAAAGTCTAAATTTTGAATATTGGTAAGTTATTCTACAAAATATACATGCCAACGTGACACAGAAAATTGCACGACTATAATAGCGCAACGTGCGGACCAGTCACGGAGTCTGCACCGTGACGAGGCAGACCCCGCCACCGGCCGGACGAAGGAATGATTGACAGCTGACTTGACTGGCGTCACCCCCCCTCCTTTTTTCTTACTGGAGGGGTCGGCGGCTGCGGGCTATTCCACAAACTTGCTGATCACCTCCTCTGGATCAAGACGTGCCGACCTTATAAATACCTCCGTAATCTGTAGTCTGTGACAGCCATCTGAAGAAATAGTGAACGGAGTTAGTGTCATCGAAGGACGTTGAAGAGGACCGGCGACTAACGGGGGTGTCGGAGACTCAGGCGGACGAATTTGTGTTGCGGCGGCAATGAGCTAGAGTGCGCGAGTGCTGCGGAGAGTGAGGTATCCGACAAGTGCAGGCTGCTTGCTGTGTCGGAGCGTTCGGGACACTCCAGAACATTCCCAACAGGAGAGACTGGAGTTTGTGTTTGGAGATTTGTGCGGCTCTTAACAACGGGGTTTTGAGAGGCGGAATGCAANCAACAGGAGAGACTGGAGTTTGTGTTTGGAGATTTGTGCGGCTCTTAACAACGGGGTTTTGAGAGGCGGAATGCAATGGTGGGGGGAAACGGGAGATCCCCGAGAAAACCCGCCGACCAGCGGCATCTTCCGGCACGATTCCCACTTGTGAANTGGTGGGGGGAAACGGGAGATCCCCGAGAAAACCCGCCGACCAGCGGCATCTTCCGGCACGATTCCCACTTGTGAAAATTCGGAGTGACCCGGCGGGGGATCGTACCCGGTTCGCCTCGGTGGGAGGCGAGCAGTCAAACCGCTCAACCACCGCGGCCCCAGGAGAGACTAGTGATTTATGATTTGAAATAAAGTGGGGCTTAAAGTACGAGTGATACAGACTTGATTGTAAACACTAGAACTGTCAGATATACCTTATATGATTGTTAATAGTAGTTCAGTAGGTGTTAGTAAACAATCTGTAGACTGATTTTAACTATTTTACCATATTAATGTCTGTGAGGTGAGGAGTTATATTTTTAAATATCAGCTGTTCATAGCAATTGATAGCCATTATTGTCGATATATTAAGTTTAAAGTATTGTTTGGTATTTTTAAACATATAAATTAGGAAATTATTACTAACTCTCTGGATCTTGTGAGCACACTAGTCAATTAACGTTCAAGTTCGACTGATTCTAATGAATACATCTGACGTCCCCAAGGACATGCATCGAATCCAGTTCCGTGCAAGAACTGCTGGGCTCGGGTGGGTACAATTTCGCTAATCACTGGGTTAACCACCCGTAGAAAGCGCAAAGATAAATTTTGTGTGCATATAAAGGGGTTTTATGCGCCTATATGGCTCCTTAAGACCTAATTGTTACCACTTTGAGGACTGGACAATTTTACACACATTCGAGACAAGCTGAAGGCTGTTCACGGTAAAGTGAACACTTTGAAAATCAACCTCTGAAAAACCAAAAATTTCTCATAACTATATATATGATATCGTACACACTGGCTTGCAGGCTTCCAGTTAAGTTGAAAGAAAATTAATTCTAAGACTTGACGTTTTATTTAGAATGCAATGTTTCAATTTATTGCCACTGCAATTAGTGTTTACTTTTTCAATACATAAGAGAACGAGTATGCATGTTAGCAACTCACGCACGTTCCTAAAAATCCCGCGGTTCGACATCGATGCCGCATGAATTAAGTGACCATACGCATGGCAATGTCAATTTTACATAATTTAAACTGAAGTAGATAGTACGCAGGGCTTACAAAAGTACTAAATTAACCATGAACAACCTATAGAAATTCGCTGTCTATATTCGCCACTGCGGCAATACAGGTTCTTTATTCTCTCTGTTTTCTCCACTTACCGCTATTGTTACAGATTACATCGGGGCCTTACTGCATTTAACAACGTTTATAACTAACAGTTTTTCTGCCAATGGAATACCAATTTGACTTTTTTCCAATCCAGTGTCATTTTGCACTTAACACGATATACAATACAGGATGTTCATTTGCGTGATTATAGAAAAATTCAGAATTTTATTCACGACATTGTATGTTGATGAGATGAAATGTTATTTTAAAATTATGATAAAACCCATACATGTACGACATTTTGTCTTCAGGAGCAGAAATATGGAGACTTACTTTTATTGGGATACACTCGAGCATATTCCTATAAGTTTTTAACGCCCATCAGATATCTAGCTTGTTTTATTCTAGGGTTCCAACCTCCGCAGTACAGGTGAAGAGCGAACAATTACAGTTGCATTGTCATACTAAGGTTTATTCTACGAAGGTTGGGAAGTTCAATGCTTTTAGTTTGGCAACTAAACATTTTCGCCTGCCAGGATGCACTAATGTTGCATGTGTACCGAATTTTTCCGTTTCGTATGTAAGTTAATAGGATAGTTGTAATTTTCATAAAATAAATATAACTGTGTGAAATCTTCCGATTAAGTTTATTCTTCGCGCTAGAATGGACATATTTCGAAATATTTTCACCTGTTGTTTAATATTCTGTCATAAACTGGATTTAGCAAAACTTTGACTTACACAANATCAACCTCTGAAAAACCAAAAATTTCTCATAACTATATATATGATATCGTACACACTGGCTTGCAGGCTTCCAGTGAAGTTGAAAGAAAATTAATTCTAAGACTTGACGTTTTATTTAGAATGCAATGTTTCAATTTATTGCCACTGCAATTAGTGTTTACTTTTTCAATGCATAAGAGAACGAGTCTGCATGTGAGCAACTCACGCACGTTCCTAAAAATCCCGCGGTTCGACATCGATGCCGCATGAATTAAGTGACCATACGCATGGCAATGTCAATTTTACATAATTGAAACTGAAGTAGATAGTACGCAGGGCTTACAAAAGTACTAAATTAACCAAAACAACCTATAGAAATTCGCTGTCTATATTCGCCACTGCAGCAACNAAACAACCTATAGAAATTCGCTGTCTATATTCGCCACTGCAGCAACACAGGTTCTTTATTCTCTCTGTTTTCTCCACTTACCGCTATTGTTACAGATTACATCGGGGCCTTACTGCATTTAACAACGTTTATAACTAACAGTTTTTCTGCCAATGGAATACCAATTTGACTTTTTTCCAATCCAATGTCATTTTGCACTTAACACGATATACAATACAGGAGGTTCATTTGCGTGATTATAGAAAAATTCAGAATTTTATTCACGACATTGTATGTTGATGAGATGAAATGTTATTTTAAAATTATGATAAAACCCATGCATGTACGACATTTTGTCTTCAGAAGCAGAAATATGGACACTTACTTTTATTGGGATACACTCGAGCATATTCCTATAAGTTTTTAACGCCCATCAGATATCTAGCTTGTTTTATTCTAGGGTTCCAACCTCCGCAGTACAGGTGAAGAGCGAACAATTACAGTTGCATTGTCATACTAAGGTTTATTCTACGAAGGTTGGGAAGTTCAATGCTTTTAGTTTGGCAACTAAACATTTTCGCCTGCCAGGATGCACTAATGTTGCATGTGTACCGAATTTTTCCGTTTTGTATGTAAGTTAATAGGATAGTTGTAATTTTCATAAAATAAATATAACTGTGTGAAATCTTCCGATTAAGTTTATTCTTCGCGCTAGAATGGAGATATTTCGAAATATTTTCACCTGTTGTTTAATATTCTGTCATAAACTGGATTTAGCAAAACTTTGACTTACACAANCATATTTCGAAATATTTTCACCTGTTGTTTAATATTCTGTCATAAACTGGATTTAGCAAAACTTTGACTTACACAAATGCCTTATTTAAATATAACGACTGAATAAAAAAAAAGTGAAATAGTTAAAAATATAATTTTTAGGGCTTTCCTGAACAGTTTCCTTAAGGGAAAGGAGAAAAGTACAAAGTTCCTTTTAAAAAGGCTATTTTTATTTCGCACTTAAAAATTCCTAACGGTTTTTCATTGAAATAACCTTGTTTGTGAACACTCAATTCCAAATACAGTTGTATTTTTTCCTGTTTGCTCTTGTAAACACCATTGGAGAACGTGAGTATTTGTTATGAATTTAAGTTAATACTTCAAGTTTTGGTCGGGGCAAGTATTTTTCACAATTCGAGCCAAACACGACCTTTTGCACACAGATANAGTTAATACTTCAAGTTTTGGTCGGGGCAAGTATTTTTCACAATTCGAGCCAAACACGACCTTTTGCACACAGATAAATATAATTTTTTGCCAACAGACCGCCAGTTTAAAAGCGACTTCTTTGGAACACCAGTGCACGTTGCGGTGGAAATTTTCCTATGCCAAGCTCTCCCGTAAGGAATCTAGTTTTTTTTTCCCAGCCTGAGTAGAATAAACTTTAGTTATACGTTTGAAAGCATTGCCTTGCTTTACGCACCTTAGAGTAGGAAATTTGGTACTCGAAACTCAGGACTGTAGAAAGGGAAGGTATTCTCTCAATTCGATTCGCGACTCCCTCTCCGCTCTGAAATTTATTCATCGAGCATCTCGAAATCCAGTCCCCCGCTGGCGGAACGCCAGGAAACACTGCCAAATGACGTGCAAACGTTTGTACGCGGTAAATGACAGAAATGGGCTCCCACGGTAAGATGAAATACAACAAAAGCGAACTCGGAAAAAAAAAGTCTGTGCTGGTAATCGTATCAGAATGGGCTGGCAAGTAAGGTAGTGTATTAGCTTGCAATTCCAATCGGGGTCTCGTGTCAATGCAGTTTGTGATCTAGTTACACTCGTGCAAAAAACCATTGTATTTCAGTGTCTCAATAAATAGTTTGGCTACAGTGGAGAAACTGCTGTGATTTGTTATCAACCACAACATAGATGTGGTTTCCTGTCGTGCTACACTCTTAAGAGATTTTCCGCTATGTATTTCATAATAGTACACACGTCCTAACAATGCATGTTTCGTAAAGACTGTTTTGTCTACCATATATCCACGGCAGCTATTTATATATTTGTCCAAAAGAGTCAAAGGTGTAGTGGATTTCCCAAAACCGTATAATTGTACTTCTATATTTGTAACCTAATCACGGCAAATTTTCCATACTCTGTGTAAACTGAGAAAAGGTTTTGTTGAATCAAACAAATTTCGTTTGGTGTAACCGAATCAATTGTTAGGTAAAATACTGTAGTTCAGTGCCTTGCCGTAGTTTAATGTTGTGGTCACTGCATTTAAAGACTGTTCACGGTNGTGTAACCGAATAAATTATTAGGTAAAATACTGTAGTTCAGTGCCTTGCCGTAGTTTAATGTTGTGGTCACTGCATTTAAAGACTGTTCACGGTTAAGTGAGCACTTTTGAAATCAACCTTTGAAAAATAAACACTGATTATAACTACATGTATAGCTACTACTATAGGCCAACACACTGACATGTAGGCTCACATTAAAGTTGGTAATGTGTTAACAAATATAAACTCTAAATCAGAATCAGTGAGAATTTCACTGTTGAAATCAGTTAACAGCGCCTTACTTATTCAGCAGTTGTGGAAAGAAATCTGCTCTGTTCATCTGTGTTGTCTTTTTCGCGTTGTCCAGAGTTATTTGCACAAGTCTGTGTATAGCGTCCTCGTTTATTTGATTACCCGTAGTAGTATTTTGTCTCGTTTCTCTTCTAAGAAGAGACTTTATTATTTCTACGGTGTTTCCCGTGTCTGTTATTTACATATGTGTAGGGGAGAGTTGGACAAAACCGAGTGGTCAAGAAAAACAGGCTAGGCAGTGCTGCCACCTACCTCTGCTCGTATCAGTTAGTGCCTTGCACAGTTGCCTCTAGCTATCAGGAGATAGCGGGGTAATCGGCAGCGTCGGGCGTCGTCATTTTTGAGAAATATGTGATTTCTGACTGCTGTGATGGAATTTTTGGCTTCTGTTTGTGTGATATATTCAGGAAGTAGCAACTGTCAAACTATAACGGTGAGTGGGCATGAAAATAATTGTTGCATGCTCTACGAATGCGTGTATGAACAAACACACGTGTTTCACTGTGTAGTTTCCTAAGAAACCCTTTTCTTCTGTAGCAAGTCGTAGTCTGACAAAACAGGGTACTTCTTGGTTGGTTAAAACGGGGCAGTACCCTGTTATATCGAACCTTCTCTTTATTATAGTGTAAAGATCAACAAGTAGGCTATTCGTAATTGCTATACACACGTTACAAACCATACTTTATTTGGTTCCAGGCACTGAGCAGTGTATTTTACGTTAGATATTTTTGTATTGTTCATAGAGTGCATAATCATACCTTACGTTCGCAAAACCGACAGACAGTCTTGGTCTCACGAGGCTATTAAAAATGAATTTGCTGAGGTTTTGGCTGCCAGAATGGGATACCTTAAGGCTTTTAAAACGTTCTGCGTCCCACAATAAACTCTTGAAGCTAGTGTGGCGAAAACAAGAACTGGTTTGTTGCTTGAGGATGCTACTAAGGGAGGCATGCATTTCAAAATTATTAGATGGTATTAAATACGGAAACAAAACCCGTGGCTTCGTTTATAAAACATTTACTAAAATATTAATAACATGTTATTATTATGTTTAATATTTGTTTTCAAAATAATTGACAGAACTATATTTTAACCCTTTTGTTTTAGGACTAGGTCGCCACAACAGCCAAAAGAAAACTAAAATATCTGCAACAACTCAGACTAACTCAGACACTTCTGATGAAGAGGAGACAAACGTTCTGTAATGACTTATATTCAAACTCCGAATCAGAAGGAGGGTGGATTAAGTGTGTTGTGTACGATTGATGGGCACATGAACAATGTGCGGGAATGGACACTGATGATGTTAGGCCTTACACATGTGATTATTGCAAATAAGGAGTTAATGTAAATTTAAAGGTATACAGATAGGCTACAAATAGTTCAGATGATGTTTGCAATTGAAGTGTGCTCTATAACGTGTACTGGTACTCAATGTGTGTAATTCCAGGTATTTTATCCAGTAAAATGCACATAAACTGATGATGATGCCAATTGACTTCATAANTGGACTTCATAAAAGTGATGTTTGCAAATGGTTTAAGGTAAAATATGATAAACATGTGTGTCATAAATAATGCATAGCGATATTGGGAACACTTTTTGATTATAAGGATTCTCTCATATCCAAAACCCTGCACTAAAATATTCTATATCAGTGTACTCCGTTTGGTCTAGACTAGTATGATAAAACAGGTTACTTTGCAACATGGAAGATATATATTAATTTTTAATTTATGAATTCATGGAGCTGATTTTTCATACCATCAATATCAATAAGGACATTGAAAATGTTTTGCTGTAAACAATGGATACTCTGGTTTAATAACCAGAGACGTTATGATCATTTATACACTACGTACCCTGTTTTACCCAACTCTCTGCTATGCCGATAACAACTAACCTTGACTCGATATTTCATAAAAAAAATTTCGTATCCTTGTTTTCATGTCTTCGGGCTGTTTTCGGTATGATGTTACAAACTTCTAGGGACGATGGTGAAAGGCAGAAATATCAATTTAAGATGAGTAACCCCGGTTCATAAACGTCTCAGTAGAAGGTTATAAGTCAAAACAGTTGTTCGTATGTTTCAGGAAGCACGGTAGGGAACCTGTTGACATATTTGCGTACTTCACAAGGAATTGGGGAAGGTAAACGCCACTAATTGTGATGTGTAATTTCAACTTATTTAGTCCTGATGTAGGGGTATTTAGAATGTAGTTTGTTTAAATGTTTAAAGCATGACCTTACTTAGTCTGAGTGCAATGAAGTATTCGTTTGCGGAACTTTTAGATTTTGTGTTTGTTTACGGCCCTACATGTGGCACATTAGGAAAGCGGGGGAAGATTTTATCGCACCACATACGTACGTTAGCAATTTTCCAAGGATTTTCCAACGGTTACGCGAGACGGGGCAATGTCTACCACAATTGCACAACTGAAAAGGAAGGAGAACTTCACGGAATCCCGACTTCGAAGAAGCAGTGCTTGATCGCGTGGCTGAGAATTCTACACTCTTAAGAGATTTTCCGCTATGTATTTCATAATAGTACACACGTCCTAACAATGCATGTTTCGTAAAGACTGTTTTGTCTACCATATATCCACGGCAGCTATTTATATATTTGTCCAAAAGAGTCAAAGGGGTAGTGGATTTCCCAAAACCGTATAATTGTACTTCTATATTTGTAGCCTAATCACGGCAAATTTTCCATACTCTGTGTAAACTGAGAAAAGGTTTTGTTGAATCAAACAAAGTTCGTTTGGTGTAACCGAATAAATTATTAGGTAAAATACTGTAGTTCAGTGCCTTGCCGTAGTTTAATGTTGTGGTCACTGCATTTAAAGACTGTTCACGGTTAAGTGAGCACTTTTGAAATCAACCTTTGAAAAATAAACACTGATTATAACTACATGTATAGCTACTACTATAGGCCAACACACTGACATGTAGGCTCACATTAAAGTTTGTAATGTGTTAACAAATATAAACTCTAAATCAGAATCAGTGAGAATTTCACTGTTGAAATCAGTTAACAGCGCCTTACTTATTCAGCAGTTGTGGAAAGAAATCTGCTCTGTTCATCTGTGTTGTCTTTTTCGCGTTGTCCAGAGTTATTTGCACAAGTCTGTGTATAGCGTCCTCGTTTATTTGATTACCCGTAGTAGTATTTTGTCTCGTTTCTCTTCTAAGAAGAGACTTTATTATTTCTACGGTGTTTCCCGTGTCTGTTATTTACATATGTGTAGGGGAGAGTTGGACAAAACCGAGTGGTCAAGAAAAACAGGCTAGGCAGTGCTGCCACCTACCTATGCTCGTATCAGTTAGTGCCTTGCACAGTTGCCTCTAGCTATCAGGAGATAGCGGGGTAATCGGCAGCGTCGGGCGTCGTCATTTTTGAGAAATATGTGATTTCTGACTGCTNAGCTATCAGGAGATAGCGGGGTAATCGGCAGCGTCGGGCGTCGTCATTTTTGAGAAATATGTGATTTCTGACTGCTGTGATGGAATTTTTGGCTTCTGTTTGTGTGATATATTCAGGAAGTAGCAACTGTCAAACTATAACGGTGAGTGGGCATGAAAATTATTGTTGCACGCTCTACGAATGCGTGTATGAACAAACACATATGTTTCACTATGTAGTTTCCTAAGAAACCCTTTTCTTCTGTAGCAAGTCGTAGTCTGACAAAACAGGGTACTTCTTGGTTGGTTAAAACGGGGCAGTACCCTGTTATATCGAACCTTCTCTTTATTATAGTGTAAAGATCAACAAGTAGGCTATTCGTAATTGCTATACACACGTTACAAACCATACTTTATTTGGTTCCAGGCACTGAGCAGTGTATTTTACGTTAGATATTTTTGTATTGTTCATAGAGTGCATAATCAAACCTTACGTTCGCAAAACCGACAGACAGTCTTGGTCTCACGAGGCTATTAAAAATGAATTTGCTGAGGTTTTGGCTGCCAGAATGGGATACCTTAAGGCTTTTAAAACGTTCTGCGTCCCACAATAAACTCTTGAAGCTAGTGTGGCGAAAACAAGAACTGGTTTGTTGCTTGAGGATGCTACTAAGGGAGGCATGCATTTCAAAATTATTAGATGGTATTAAATACGGAAACAAAACCCGTGGCTTCGTTTATAAAACATTTACTAAAATATTAATAACATGTTATTATTATGTTTAATATTTGTTTTCAAAATAATTGACAGAACTATATTTTAACCCTTTTGTTTTAGGACTAGGTCGCCACAACAGCCAAAAGAAAACTAAAATATCTGCAACAACTCAGACTGACTCAGACACTCCTGATGAAGAGGAGACAAACGTTCTGTAATGACTTATATTCAAACTCCGAATCAGAAGGAGGGTGGATTAAGTGTGTTGTTTACGATTGATGGGCGCATGAACAATGTGCGGGAATGGACACTGATGATGTTAGGCCTTACACATGTGATTATTGCAAATAAGGAGTTAATGTAAATTTAAAGGTATACAGATAGGCTACAAATAGTTCAGATGATGTTTGCAATTGAAGTGTGCTCTATAACGTGTACTGGTACTCAATGTGTGTAATTCCAGGTATTTTATCCAGTAAAATGCACATAAACTGATGATGATGCCAATTGACTTCATAAAAGTGCTGTTTGCAAATGGTTTAAGGTAAAATATGATAAACATGTGTGTCATAAATAATGCATAGCCATATTGTGAACACTTTTTGATTATAAGGCTTCTCTCATATCCAAAACCCTGCACTAAAATATTCGATATCGGTGTACTCCGTTTTGTCTAGACTAGTTATGATAAAACAGGGCACTTTGCAACATGAAAGATATATATTAATTTTTAATTTATGAATTCATGGAGCTGATTTTTCATACCATCAATATAAATAAGGACATTGAAAATGTTTTGCTGTAAACAATGGATACTCTGGTTTAATAACCACAGACGTTATGATCATTTNAAATAAGGACATTGAAAATGTTTTGCTGTAAACAATGGATACTCTGGTTTAATAACCACAGACGTTATGATCATTTATACACTACGTACCCTGTTTTACCCAACTCTCTGCTATGCCGATAACAACTAACCTTGACTCGATATTTCATAAAAAAAATTTCGTATCCTTGTTTTCATGTCTTCGGGCTGTTTTCGGTATGATGTTACAAACTTCTAGGGACGATGGTGAAAGGCAGAAATATCAATTTAAGATGAGTAACCCCGGTTCATAAACGTCTCAGTAGAAGGTTATAAGTCAAAACAGTTGTTCGTATGTTTCAGGAAGCACGGTAGGGAACCTGTTGACATATTTGCGTACTTCACAAGGAATTGGGGAAGGTAAACGCCACTAATTGTGATGTGTAATTTCAACTTATTTAGTCCTGATGTANGTACTTCACAAGGAATTGGGGAAGGTAAACGCCACTAATTGTGATGTGTAATTTCAACTTATTTAGTCCTGATGTAAGGGTATTTAGAATGTAGTTTGTTTAAATGTTTGAAGCATGACCTTACTTAGTCTGAGTGCAATGAAGTATTCGTTTGCGGAACTTTTAGATTTGGTGTTTTTTTACGGCCCTACATGTGGCACATTAGGAAAGCGGGGGAAGATTTTATCGCACCACATACGTACGTTAGCAATTTTCCAAGGATTTTCCAACGGTTACGCGAGACGGGGCAATGTCTACCACAATTCCACAACTGAAAAGGAAGGAGAACTTCACGGAATCCCGACTTCGAAGAAGCAGTGCTTGATCGCGTGGCTGAGAATTCACAACTGAAAAGGAAGGAGAACTTCACGGAATCCCGACTTCGAAGAAGCAGTGCTTGATCGCGTGGCTGAGAATCCTTCAACAAGTACCTGAGTGGTAGCAGGTGGAAGTGAGTGTAGCGTGAAGTACTGTTTGGAAATGAGAACGGGAGCAGCAGCTGTACTTCTACCATCACATAAAGTTCATACCTTGAGACCTGTTGACTTCGATCCTCAACTCGCGTTCAGTGAGTAGTTACTGCAATGCTCTATGGTGGAGACACTCTTTTCTGCCTGTCCTGTTCACGTGCTATTCACAGTTGACGCTTGTTATACAAGCGATGGGATGCTTAATATCACGATAGTCATGCATAGGCCGAAGCGAATCTCTACACTACAGAAGCCATCAAGTAAGATTCGTAGTTTTTATGTGAGCGGGCATAGTTCATGATTACTCATTTATCTCATATTTTCTCTCACTACGTTTAATTGCAGCAGTATACACCATGCTTTCTTGGACAATCGGGTTCAACAGGAACATGCTCCACGCCCCATTTGACCATTTTATGCTCAACTCGATGTGTTAAACGTGTTGCTGATTCAGCTCATATTCAAATGGTGCTCATCGGTACCTTCATCATACTTCCCTTGAAAAATGTGAAGGGATAGGAGGTCATCTTCCTTGGCCAACTCGTTCACCAGATTTGACCCCACTTGATTTTCTTGCGAGGTCAGAGACGCCCTTAGAGGATGAAGAAGAATCCTAACGGCCAGTGATATCATTAGAACGACTCAAGAACATTCAATCGTATGCAGCACAAATTATTGCAATATTGTCATGCTTGTATCGAAGATCGGGGACCCAGTTTTGAACAACAGTTCGGAACGTAATATTTGCGCTACTTGAAGAATATTGAATTGTTAACTCTTCAAAAAAATATCGCAAGGTTTACTTATTACATTTTACCAAGCATCAGAAAGCGGTTTTTTTATAACTTTCAACAGGGGAATTTCCAGACAGGAGTTACTTATTTCAAATTAACGCTTTTAACTTCCCCCGTCATCCCTGAAAGTTTATAACAGCGTTACAGAAAACTCTTGTATTGTGGACTTTATGCGACTTTTAAATACCCGCAATGGCGTGGCCCGAAATAAAGTATCATTGTATATCCTACTTCCACCGCAAGAACCATTTAAATTGGTATAAAATGGCGTGGGCAGGCCTTAAATCGGCAGCCTGCGTGAACGTACAATCACACATTCGATAGCACCAAGGCCAGTACGCAGCATATTGCAGTAATCGGGATGCACTGCACAATCTCCTTGTTATGTTAAACAACAAGTATTACCTCCGCCAAACTGAGAACCAGGCCACGATTGCACTATGTTACGGCGTTAGAGGCCTCGTAACACATTTCGCTCGAGTCTGTTCTCGACGTAACGCCAGCCTGAGAAGATGTTCCGGAAAATAACAAAAGAATAGAAGTGCCGACCGCCGTGATCCGCATATTAAAATCAGCACTCGGCTTCGAGACAACGTAGAATTTGCTGAACAATTACTAAGTCATGAAGCATGGCTCACTTGCTCACTTGTTATATATCTTCGGTTCTTCAAAGAGAATAAACATAAAAGCTTCCCCACTTAACCCGTAGTAAATATTATAACCCTCTGTCTTAAAGTTTAATTATATATTGCCAATACAAATCTCTCATTTTATTCTATTCAACTAGCCCCCATATATTGAGCCATAAATTGCTAGATTTAAATAAGTATAAAACCTTTCATTTATAATAAAAGTCAGTCTCGCACAGTACTCTTGCGGTGTCTAGGCTCGAACCACCATCCGTTCGCACATTAGCGCGATGGCTTATAGATCAAGGTAATCGAGAACACTTGCAGTGTACTTTTATACAACGTTTTCATTTTATGTATGCTTTATTTTTTTATTGTCATTTATTAATTTCTCCGCTTTTTGGTAATAGACCAATCGACCCAATGGAAGGGGAATTAATGTAGTTTACATATTTTATAGCTACATCTCACACCTTAAGGCTGTCTGATTAACTCAGCATTTTTGAAACCCCTGCTTTGGTTTTAAATTTTTGTTGATTTGGAATCTTTCCGCTATATGTAAATTTGACATTCCTATCGACCCGATAACTGTCCAGGCGTTGGTTAGTTGGAAGTATGAAACTGTTAGGAACGTAAATAAGTTATACTTATTATTTTTCTTGTGTGCATAAAATATACGGAAATGAAATTAGGTATAGGTTAATCACGGTTAATTGAGCACTTTTGAAAGACCGGTTCAGGATATACTTTTGCTTCTCATTTTGTATCCTTCCGCTATACGAAAGATTAACATCGCCGTGGACCGCCTCACTTTGCTCATGCGCCATTCTAGTGGAAACCTTGATACTTTTAGATTAGATGTGTTTATAATGTTCAAATTTGTGCTCTAACGTGTGTAAAATAAGACACACTTAAGTAGCCAGGACCATGCTCTTACAGTGTAACGCGAAGGCTTGTAAATTGCACGTTAGTGTTTAGACCTATTATAGTAGCTTTACGTGTCGTTATGAGCAGTGGTTATTTTTCAAAGGTTGATTTCAAAAGTGCTCACTTTGCCGTGAACAGCCTTTAAATGCAGTGACCACTACGTTAAGACCATGAACTACAGTATTTCTCCTACATTTCTACCAACTTAACCAGGGAAAGTTTAATTTCAACAAGTTTTCAATTGGCTGCGAACAAGCCATGCGTTGTTTACTTCGCATTAAATCCTGGACCCTTGTGGCGCGAAGGCGATGCTTTTAGTGAAATCACCCACCAATGTGTTCCCACACACAGTGCACGCTCTCGGAGAGAGAATGTCAGAATATTTAAATTTTTCTCCTATCCCTCTNCCAATGTGTTCCCACACACAGTGCACGCTCTCGGAGAGAGAATGTCAGAATATTTAAATTTTTCTCCTATCCCTCTTACCCATTAGTTATTATTTAGAAAATTACAACTGTTACATGATGCATTATTAATTATGTATACTTCCAGTAGCTAACGTTTTACCTTTGTTACAGACTCTATGCGTTATTCGACAGCATTACTTCACAAGAATAAATTTCCATGATAAATGTGCAGTTTTTTTTGCCAGGATTCTCAAACGTAATATCTCGCATCGAGAANTACAAGAATAAATTTCCATGATAAATGTGCAGTTTTTTTTGCCAGGATTCTCAAACGTAATATCTCGCATCGAGAATCCTGGAGGTTTGCCAATTTCGCTGTGGAGCGAAGCGCGTGGTCTACTAAATTACTGCCGCGGTTTTTTTGCCATGTTTATTTACACGTCTCTGCAGGCGGAAGATCCAACACCACGACAACAAACCACCGGATAATTCAGCGACCTGAGCTTCTGTCTCGCGGAATTGCGAACTACCCTGCGCTTCTCCTCCAGCCCTCCTTCCACGCAGACTCACCGGGTTTCTCGCAAATACTTCACGGTGCCCGCTGCAAAACTCTTCCATTCTGTCTCATTCTGGTAGAGTGGTGCGAGGGGAAAGAATACAGAAAATTACGAGGAATGTTCACTTTTACAACGGCGGTGAGTCTCCGGGATTAATTACGAACGGTTTCACATTCCTTTCCGCGCGAAAGAAACAAAAGGCTTCACTCCCCCGCCCCCTCCCATTATCCAGTTCCCGAATCCTAAAGTTAAAAAATTAAGGGGATCTCCATTGAAAAAACCCCTGAGGCCCGCAAACTCTTCTTCTTCCCTTATAAGTTCTGATTCCAAGGATGTCGGGACTAAGCTCTCAATGATAGGCTTCGTCAAATTAAAATACGGATTTTTAAACGATTTTTAAACGCGTTTATTTCAAATGATTAAAAAATTTGTAAACTTTATTGGAAAACAACAGCAATGAAAGTCAGACTTTTCTAAATACACGGAAAATTGATCTGCGTAGAACAAAAAAGAAAANTTGGAAAACAACAGCAATGAAAGTCAGACTTTTCTAAATACACGGAAAATTGATCTGCGTAGAACAAAAAAGAAAATACACAAAGAGAAAGTAAATCGCAAAATTTTTACGGAGGCTTCATCTCGTTAAAGACTGGAATATTTAAAACTTGGTCCTTTGTGTGAGAAAACAAAACGTTTGAAAGAAAATACGAAAAAAAAGAGCACTTTTATAAAGAAAAGCGTATAGCTATATTATATGCCTCATTCAATATTCCAGGTTTAATCCATGGTATTATAATACCCTCTAATACCCACAAACACAATCGTATGTATACACAGAATGTTCGGAAACTGAGTGCCCAAACTCCATACATAAATTCTTTGGACCAATAGTAACACAAAAACCCTATACACTTATACCCGGAAACGTATTTTTATATAATCTAGCTATGTTCAACGTTACGGCATTAAACGCCTGGAGAACAAGGTAGTACAATCACGTGTGTACAATAAGTTACATAGGACGTAGGCGCACGACATTGCGTATGTAATAATTTAGAGTCGCACGCCTACGACCTATGCAACTTTCCCTACATGCATTATCTCACCGCCTTGTTCTGCAGGTGTNTTGGAAAACAACAGCAATGAAAGTCAGACTTTTCTAAATACACGGAAAATTGATCTGCGTAGAACAAAAAAGAAAACACACAAAGAGAAAGTAAATCGCAAAATTTTTACGGAGGCTTCATTTCGTTGAAGACTGGAATATTTAAAACTTGGTCCTTTGTGTGAGAGGAAAAAACGTTTGAAAGAAAATACGAAAAAAAGAGCACTTTTATAAAGAAAAGCGTATAGCTATATTATATGCCTCATTCAATATTCCAGGTTTAATCCATGGTATTATAATACCCTCTAATACCCACAAACACAATCGTATGTATACACAGAATGTTCGGAAACTGAGTGCCCAAACTCCATACATAAATTCTTTGGACCAATAGTAACACAAAAGCCTTATACACTTTTACCCGGAAACGTATTTTTATATAATCTAGCTATGTTCAACGTTACGGCATTAAACGCCTGGAGAACAAGGTAGTACAATCACGTGTGTACAATAAGTTACATAGGACGTAGGCGCAAGACATTGCGTATGTAAGAATTTAGAGTCGCACGCCTACGACCTATGCAACTTTCCCTACATGCATTATCTCACCGCCTTGTTCTGCAGGTGTTGAAGGCCGCAAATTTGAATACAATTATTTGATATGAAAATACGTTTCCAGATATAAGTGTGTGGGACTTTTGTGTCCTTATTTGTTTAAAGAAGTTTTTTTTTGGAGTTTGTACACTGGGTTTTGTAACACGCTGTGTGTATATACACACACACACACACACACATATATATATGCGTATTGTAGAGACGTTACGAGGTTTTGCACGGCAGTGAGGGTGAAATGAGGTGAAGATGAACCAGCGGCAAAATGAATGGACGAGGGAAACGGGAGTGCCTCAAGAAAACCCGCGTGCCGATGGCAACGTCCACCACGTTTACCACATGCGAAAATCTGGATGGCCCCGACGGGAATGTAACCCAGTGCACCGTGGTAGGAGATGATTAGTTCGACTACTCCACCACCGCTAACCCATATGAAATACACACAGAGAGAAGTATGATACTTTTTGTATTTCAAAACTCTCTAGTTCATATCCATTTCTCATGATTGTACGATTTTACTTGTTGCACGCCCTGGTCGTTGGCGTGTAAATCATAGACGCTTAGAATCTGAGTAATCTTATTCTGACTGGCCTAGTCAAGCACGAAAACGTCGCAAAGATGCGTGGTCAGTAACTACAGGTAATCTGCAGGTATGTGCACGCAGGTTTTCAAAAGTTTAGCTAGCGTGTCTGTTCGCAACAATCAAGTGTATGAATGTTTAAGTGCATGCATACATGTATGTATGTATGTATGTATGTATGTACATATATTGTAATATAACATTGGGCCATTTTTAGTAACTGATTTATTAAATTTATAGTAATTTATAAAAAAAAAATTGTCCTCGTAACTTTTGTCTTGCATGTGGCGCCTATAACAGTTGAATGTAATTCCCATTAAAACAATGAGATTTAAAAATTTAATTTACTCATGACCTCTACTTAAGGCAGTCGATGGCGTGAGATTATTAAGTCCTAGACTCATGTAAAGTAAAAGTCGCGTAGTAAAAAAAAAAAAAAGTAGCTCATCAAAGTCTTCGTCCCAAAATACATTTAATCGGGCGATAGAAACACGTGCCATGGCGCAAAAAGCAAATGTTACATGCATTGATTCCCTTGCAACGCCCCGCTCGAGCAAGAGAATCATCGTGTCAAGGTTTGAACGGTAACTAGAGGAGTGAGCGGATATTTACAAAGGCATGCCGCTACCACAGAGATAAGTTTATCGGGACTCGTGCGCTCTTGTCCTTGAGCAGATTGGATTTCTGGGGTTATCGTTGAAATAATGTTCTGGTCATCGCCGCAGGCTCGCTCAGAGAGACTCAGGGTGCAAATATAACCCTCTAGGTCGGGCCGGCGAGACTACGTAATCTGCGACGGGCCTCCGAGTGGACAGTTTTAGAGTTCTGGAGGATTTTACGACCTTGAGCGCTGGTTGTGCGAAGGCAGCGAAGCGGCGAGCCAGCAGAGCGCCAAGTGGCGGCGAGAGTAACCAGCGGGAGTGAAGTCTGCGGACTGCGAGCATCGGCACAGCGAAGAGTGAGACTGGCTGGCGGGACTACTGACACTGGATGCGTAGTGATAGACATCTGGAGCGATAACGATAGGCAGACTGAATATGTGTAAATAAGAAGTGTGAAATAGGGTACTGTAACCAATTAACAGACAGTGATAAGGACTAATCAGAGTTGAGATAAACATTATATATTAAATCNGCGATAAGGACTAGTCAGAGTTGAGATAAACATTATATATTTAATCATTGAGAACAGCAAGTGTTAATATTAGGGACACGTTGTTGAATGTTGTAAATAATAGCTGTGTGTTTTATAGCATTATAAATAAATTTAAGAATTTTATTTGGTTCCTTGTACAATTAAAACCTCCATCCCTCACGATTTAATTTCGCTTTCCATTTATGCAGCATGTCAGTTCATTCAGAACTTCACGGCATCTGTTCTCTGTTGTTCTTATATTATCAATTTAGATCGTTAAGCACTTATAAAGACTAAAAGTATTTTTTTTCACTGCCACTTTCTGTAAATTGGTTAAATTTAGTGAATTTTTAAAAGTAATAATTACTATGTTCTAGGTACAAAACGATAAACTAGCGCGACGGGTTTGTAAGATACCAAGAATTTGCTGAAGCAGATTTTATGTCGTGTTATAACTTACATCAGCGAGGTATTTGTATATTTCAGAAATACTTTTGTAACCCTGTCACTTTTGTACATCACAAGAGAAACAACCGCACAGCTACAGGAACATACTGGGATTGAAACGGAAATTCGTAAAATCTGCTGGCAGCATTTTAGAGGTCCAAGGTGGGTTTCTTATAACAGCGGAAGAATTTCGCGAATAGGAATTTGAGTTATGCAAAAAGTCGTTTTTACCTACGCCAAAAACGAAGGTGTCATTCAGGCGCAGTTTGAAATAAATGCTTCATGTGAATTTGAAGTCACCGATTATATTTTTTTTTAACTGTGTGTGCATATTAAGGCAAAGTTTAACGATTCAGCCTTGCTGCAATACAAAAATTAATTTTTTTACAACATCACGCGAATGTGAAAGAATGTTGTAAAAATAGTTTGTAGTGTTGATAAAACTTTTTTTTTGTAACTTCCAATTTTTTTTTTTAAGATAAAAATTTCTTCTGATACCACAGCGAACTCGCATAGATCATTTCTACATATGCGTCTGTCACTACGGTAGCATATATCACCTGCGAGGCAACGCAACTTGTTCAAGCCCATGCTCTTGCATTGCAGCCTGAAGCGTGCTGTAGTCGAATACTCGCGAGAGACGTGAAGCCACTCGCAGTAAAATAAAAATTCAACATTCTCGTGAAACATGGTAATTATTAATGAGCTCGGCGTTGCTAAAAATGCCGGTGCAAAAAAAATCATGTTTGTTTGTTTTTCATTTGCATTCTCTCTTTTACACGCTCTGGTTTAATTACAAGTGAAGCCGTAGCGTTCGTAATTCAATTTGAGCAGCATTTTGAAATATCTAAAATGCTGGAGAGCTTTCGCGCTTGTTTGATTGGTCACATTATGTGACACATTTTGTATGAAAAATTCTCAGTTACATCAGCGATACAACTTTGGGTTGTAGCAATGTTTTCATTTTATGTTTAGTTTACGGTGTAAATTTTTTTAATATCTGTTGGATCTAAATCATTATTGCACTCTATAATAAAACACTAAATAGAATATAATAGTACCTCTGTTAAAACATTTCTGAAGGGACTGGAAAAAAAATTATAGTTATAAACCAGGAAATTTATTGAAAGGGTTTATTTTACATGGGTATATTGACAAGGTGTAAAATTAGTAAATTTATTAAACATTAAACATCTTAATTGAGAAATTTCTTCATATGGTTTAACTGTATTATGATATAATGGGATATTGCATAACATAAATGATGCAACATAATATGATATGTTCAATATAATGTGATTTAATATAATACAATAAAATATATTTGCATGTTATCACCGAAAAATATGTTCCTGTTTTTTGAGGTTACGTGAATACATTTAGAAGCCCTGCTTGATTTTCTCTTTCGGTCCAGTGCGTGTAACTTCTGTCGGACGTAAAAATTAACATTGTCATATTATACGATTTAAATGCTAGGCTTCAGCAAAATATATTGGGAATGTGTTAGAAACATAAATATGAGACAACTATACTAAATGTTACCCTTAAGTGAATAAAACCAAAATACGACTACAGTATGCGCCACATTAAACGATGCATTTTATTTATAATACGTTAAGATTTAGAAAATATTTCCCTATAGATTTGTTAACCTAACTGTAGTTATAACTTTACGAATAAATATATGATTTTAAGGGCATTCTTTTCTTTTAAGTTAATTTCGAAAGTGTTAAATTTATCGTAGCGATGCAGTGAGTATATAAAAGTAGAGAAAAATGCACAGCTACCACCGTCATTTAATCGGATATTACCTTTTAGCACTCTCGCTGACATCCGTGAAGAACTTCGTGCGAAACTGCTGTTAAACCGAGGAAAGGTCTGGCGGGATTTCCCGACCTGACAAAGAAGACTTTAAGCTTCCCTTCGGGACAAGTCGAGTGTCGGGCGTCGCGTTCGTTAAATTGGTTACGGGCTGGTGTCCGAAGGCAATTTGAGGGGGCGGAGCTGTGTGGCTGGAGGCATTCTGCCTGTCAGAGGCAGCTTTAAGGGCGACACAAGCATGTACGTCAATGTCCTCATCGCCTCTGCAAATAGAGCACAAAATTACTGTGGGATCTGTTCGTCATAATTGGCGACTCTGCCATTTTTAGCCTAATTTCCGAAGGCAAGAAAGGCTCACGATATCACTTTACAGTCTGTGTGTCTCAATGTGTGTGTATGTGTGTGCTGTGTGCGCGTCTGTGCGTGTGTGTGTCGCCCCTTTCAATTTTTGAACACTTCAACCGAATTTCACCAAACATGGTACACACACATATAATACTTAGTAAGGACACCTGACTTTTAAAGTTTTCGACCACGTCCAGCTCTTACTTTCGAAATGGCGCCCATTTAAACTTTTTTGGGTGCTATGTTATATCTCGAGAACCATTGAACCTTTTTAAACGAAATTTTGTATGCTGGCAGACAATTGCATAAGTATTAAATTTTGAGATGAATGTTGTTGTTAGTCCGCCATTTTGGAAATAAAACCAATTTAAAAAATAAATATTTAACATTATATCACGAAAACTATTTGACCAATTCTCACCCAATTTGGCAACTAAGTAATGCCGTGGTAGGCTATGTAAACGTAAGTGATTGAACTTAATTAGGTACTTATTTTCAAAATGGCAACCGTATAGAAATTTTTAGGTTAGAATGCTATATCGTCGAAACCATGTAATCGATTTCAACTAAACTTTGTATGCTGGTAGTAGATATTAAATAACTCCATGCACATAGAGCATCTTTTTTCCGCCATTTTATAAGACAGTGTCATGAGAGTAAATAAAGTTTATTTGCCATATCTTGGCAAACATAAAGTTCTGCAGCTGGTGGTGTAAACTGGTATGGTTTATGTAGGTAAGGTACTTATTTTCAAAATGGTGGCAATATAAATATTTTAGCTGAGTATATTTTACTTACGAATAAAATTCCAACACAACTTAGTATGCTGGCAGTAACTATTACAAACATAAATTTGTCTATTCTGAGCCTCATTTCAATGCCATTTTGTAAGATACCCCTACCAATAAAAATATATGATTTTATCTAGTATCTCGGGAAACAATCAACCCATTCTTACAAAATTGGGCGAAGATATTTTACTTTGGTACGCCACAATAATGAATTCAATTTTTTCGAAGTAGGACACACTTATTTTCAGAATGGCGATTAAAAAATTATTTTACTTTTGTGGGCNGAGATTAAAAAATTATTTTACTTTTGTGGGCGATATCTACGAAACTATGTAATATATATTTAACTTAACTCCGTATATTGGCAGTATACGATCATCGGTATTGCTCCTATACTACTTTTTTCCTGCATTTATGAAGAGCGCCACATGAAAATTAGGGAGGTTTTATGCCATGTCTTGAGGACCAATCAACTGANGAAGATATTTTACTTTGGTACGCCACAATAATGAATTCAATTTTTTCGAAGTAGGACACACTTATTTTCAGAATGGCGATTAAAAAATTATTTTACTTTTGTGGGCGATATCTACGAAACTATGTAATATATATTTAACTTAACTCCGTATATTGGCAGTATACGATCATCGGTATTGCTCCTATACTACTTGTTTCCTGCATTTATGAAGAGCGCCACATGAAAATTAGGGAGGTTTTATGCCATGTCTTGAGGACCAATCAACTGATNTTTCCTGCATTTATGAAGAGCGCCACATGAAAATTAGGGAGGTTTTATGCCATGTCTTGAGGACCAATCAACTGATTCCCACAAAATGTTACACTAGAACATTTCAAATAAATTTTAACCAAATTGCGCACACTATAAATGCTACAGAAGGCCATGTAAACTTCTATGATTTAAATTTTTTAGACACCTGTGTTCAAAATAGCCGCTAAATAAATAATTTAGGTAAGTTTGAAATATATTAAACCATTTAACCAAATTCAACCAAAATTTGTATGTAGAAAGTATACATTAGAAACACCGTATATAGAGCCCTTTTATCGCAATTTTTTATGATAGGATTAAATAAGAAAATAACGTTTTTTAATGTCTTATCGCAGGGGCCAAACAACCGATCTCCCATCAAATATTTCACACAAGTAGCGTTACGGTAGGCCATGTAAACTTACATGTTATATGTGGCTCAGTCACTTATTCTAAAAATAAAGTCCCTGTAAATATTTCAGGTATGTAAACCCTGTCATTCGAAACATTAGACTGATTAAATCCGAAGTTGATACTCCGAATTCGACCTCCGTAACGCAGTGGATTGCACGCTATCTTATAGTACGAGGTTTTCTGGCTTCAGTTCCCGGGTAAGGCATGTGTGTATTTGTAATTGTATCACTACTGCTGCATACGATTCTGGTTTCATTTATAAAGTTATTTCTTTCAAGGAGAAGTCAAGTCCTTCCTACCAAATCAGATTTTAAGAAATTATTTATAAATAAATTGCATCCATGTTGAGGAACGTAGGCTCATTATTTATATCAGTAACTTCTTGTTATAGCGTCACATCAAGGAAGTGGGCTAAAAAAGTATTTGACTACACTTTTCACACACCAAAAAATAATCGTTACAACAGCCACTTGAGCCAGTTATTTTCATCTGTGACAAATGCACTTCAAATAACAATAGGAAGACGGACAGTTCGTGGACACCTCTAATGTATCTTTGAACACCATGCGTATGCAGACACAACTAAAATATGTATAGCTGTTTTTAAATTTCAAAATTACTGTAGCTCTGCTTACAGCTTGGCATCCTACGCTGGTAACCACTGTAATAGAGAATAAGCTGCATTCAGCTAGAGAATAGCAGACGATGCTACACAAACGCCAGATATGCTAGTGAATTTCTGTTACTTTGTGATGAAGATAAATGCGAGCTCATCAAAAATGTCAATTTCCAAGGCACGACTTCATGGCGTTGATTTGTTAAACATAACTTTGTGATTAAATCACCTATGCGTATGTTTTTGTACGAGTAAACTAATATCTAAACTATCAGTTGACAGTGTTCAGTGCATCTTTGGCCGATCCCCTCTATGCATGCCTGGTACGGTTTGAGTACTCATTTTAAACAACATCCTGAAAAATTAGTTTTTATTAATTTTGCGGAGTACTTCGTTAAATATAAACCTGATTCACTATTAAAAAGGTGATATTAAATATACAGGATGGGGCGAAATTCGACTGACCAACTTCGTGAGTTATTTTCCTTATGGAAATCAATTTGGATGTATACCTATAAGACACTTTATACCTAAACTGAATATTAAAGGAGATACAAGCCCTGGAAAATTGAGTTTTTCAAATTTATTCGTGCAAAATACTGGAAGCAAAATCAAATTAAAATACAATTCTCCGAACATCGTTGTATGTTATCGTGTTCTTCACTCTCAGAGAAAACTCACATCAATACCTCTCCGAGTAATGAAACTAACCGGGTTGGTCATTGTCTTTTCGCAAGCAAATTTTTTACTATCAGGAATTATCAACTTTTGATCTCTTGATGAAACTGCCCAGGAACCACCGTTTTCGTGTAAAACGCTCACAAAGCTTCGACTACAGCGATACAGTGCCTAGCAGGTAGGCAATACTACATACAGGCTTGTGTGGTATGCCACTGTGCCCACAGCAAAGACGAGAGTGGAGGACACCTACTGTAGACAACAAGTACCATATATTAAGAGACATACAGCACTGAAGTTGCCTGCTTGTTTCTGGTGAGTCAGTATGTGATTTTCTGTAGGAAGTGTTGGTTTTGCCTAAGCGGCTGTACTTATATTTCAGATAAATTTCCTTTAATTTGAAACACGCAGGGCTAATGGTTTTATTATTATAAATGCTGTACTGAACTATTTTAATTTGATTTATGTATAGGTATATGTTTACAGCAAAATATTTCCTACTTTGTAAATGCTTAAAATAACAAGTTAAATAAAAGTAAGAACGTACGTAGAAGCGAGTAATATTTTCTTTGTGATACGGNGTAAATGCTTAAAATAACAAGTTAAATAAAAGTAAGAACGTACGTAGAAGCGAGTAATATTTTCTTTGTGATACGGGAAGGAAATGAACGTAACGTAATGGACACTTCACTTGTATGGCTTAAATGGACCGATCTAGACAATATCTTTCATCTGGCACTAAACATAAGTGCGCTAGCACACCAAAGTCGCAAGACATACCACCCGTAAATTTTCGCCTACGCCCAAAATTCCCGCTCGTCGCCGCGAGCACCAACCGCACCTCGTGNAAGACATACCACCCGTAAATTTTCGCCTACGCCCAAAATTCCCGCTCGTCGCCGCGAGCACCAACCGCACCTCGTGCATGCGCGGGACCAACTCAAGGTCATGCTTGCACCGCTTTTGTATACCCTGATCGAAAAAGACTATATTGATTTCAATAGTATTATTAGTCACGAAGTTATAGTGTCGGAATGGATCACCCTGCAAACGTTACATCGCCGTTTCCGTCCTCGTCTTAGACGTATTTACGTCAGTAGTACGTAGCAAATTTACGGAGAAGACCAATGAATTCACGGAAGCTTTAACATTTACAGAAATTCAGTTATATTAAAAGCGACGTGTTCGTAACTTCACGGAAAACTCTGGATAAAGTTTTCACCAGCCTTATCCATAATTTCAAGGAAAGTTTTTTTCCTTACATAGAGGCAGGAATCTCGCAGCATTCATCTTCGGATTATCGTGCGATGCGACCTAAGGGGACGCTACGGAGATGGACGCATCTTCTTCTCGGGTGACCTCGTTACGGGGGCAAATTGGCAGGCACGTCTCAGGGCCGGTCACAGCTCACTCCTCCCTTTCGCTGTTGACCCAACTCCTTGATACACCGTACTCACGCGCCGACCTCAGGCCGCTCCCCGCCGTCAATTTGAATAATGATATACTCATGTATACGGGAGCTGCCGAGGTAAAGTTGTTATAAACCGCGTTACACACTTCGATAATGCCGCGCTCCGTAAGTGAGTTTGCCTGTGAAACAGAGTCGGGAATAACAAATTTATCGGGCTCGGCCTTGCAAATGCAGTCTCCGCTCGATTATTATCGAGGGTTACACGCAAACTTGCCACAGAGAGCTTTACTGTTTTGTAGAATCAAGTAGCCAAATATATTGTGCAGTAACTAAACTCCTAGTTCATCTAAAAGCTACCATGCTAGGTTAATTTAATTTGCTTCAGTCGGGCGTGAACCAAATTTAAGATATGGAGTTGAAAAGTNTTGCTTCAGTCGGGCGTGAACCAAATTTAAGATATGGAGTTGAAAAGTTATAAATTATTTTCAAGTTTTGAATAACGACTGTGACTGCTGTTTTTTTCGGTATCTGCAGAAATTTTTCCCTTCACAAAAGGACAGACCTTATTAATAATTTTTTTGTAAAGTCCATTGAAGGGNGTTATAAATTATTTTCAAGTTTTGAATAACGACTGTGACTGCTGTTTTTTTCGGTATCTGCAGAAATTTTTCCCTTCTCGTCCTCAAAGGGAATATGGTGTAATGCGTACATTCTAGCCGCGCATTAACGACTGTCCGTTTTCTGTATCACCACAAAAGGACAGACCTTATTAATAATTTTTTTGTAAAGTCCATTGAAGGGTTACTTCCAACTTTTCTGTAGCCCTGCTTTAGTTCTACTTCCAGAATATTCCTCCGCCTCATGCAAACAAAGCTTAACCGAGCCTAGGAAATTACACCAAAGGGACAACGCACTGCATTCATGCGCACTCAGAGTAATAATAGTTTGCATAAGAAATAGGCTATTTATTACTAGGCATTACCAACATGAGTATTTTCTTACTGTTTTAATTTATATTAGTTATAAATAAAATATTATATTTTACAATTAAAATATGAATAACATTTTAATTTAACTAAAAATAAGGTACTTTTACGTTTTTTCATGTTAAAAGAAATATAAAACGCTTGTGATACATAATATACTTAGGAAACAACCAAAGACGTCTTACATGAGATGATTTTTCAAATGTTTGTTTCAAAAAGTGTGAAAAAACCGTGAATAGACTATATAAATAATTCGTAGCTGCTATCGGAAAGGCATAATAAAGATCCGTGTCTCCTAACCTCCGTTTCATTAATGGCGCATTTAAATAGCTCAAAATATTGCCCGATAAGCAGTGGGACTCGAATTTCTAAATTTGCAATCTTAACATTGGACCTCTGGGTTTAGGGAATTCAACGGCGTGAAATCATTAAAAATTTTGACTCACGTGAGGTTTGACTCCTGAAGCTAATATAAAAAAGATCACTAATGAAAGTCTTTGCCCCGCGCTACATAAAGTCGAGCGGTAAAAGCATGAGTCCTAGTAGAAATGCAAATATCAATGCCAAGAACACCCGTACGTGGTAATAATTTGGGGCATTTCGTTTTTATCTTGATGAGCCAGCCACGAAGTATCGCGGTAGGGCAGCAGCTGCCGCGAGAAAACCCATCTGCACAAAGAGAAAACGGCTAAGTTAGCACTACGGAAAAAAACGGAATTTAAGTGTTTTAACACAGTTTAGAAAGTTCTTGTACTCCAAATATATACAACATATGTCATTTCCGGAAGAGGGAAAATTTTCCACCGAGGACGCGTCCCCTACCTACCTTGGTCAGCTCACAAACTAAGTTTATGTGGATCTAACGCGGATGCAAATAATTTTGCAAGACGTGTCACCGGGGTGTCGTTAAATTTCCAAAATTTGACTGCCTTTCTGCCAATAGCGCTGTCGAAAACAGTTTTTGGGGAAGATTTGAGGTTATAAAACTGCTTATGTAAGTAAGTAAGTAAACTTCCATAATTTTAATGCAACTGGAATATATTAAAGCTAGCCAAGTTATTTTTATTTGCACAAAAGTATGGTACTGTTGAAAACTCGAATGCAAACAGACTTTTCTCAATGTTGACCACGCGACTTTGGCAATCGTATTGGCGATGTTTTTTTTTTTTTTTCAATGTTGGGGACATGTGCACAAGGTGAAAATCGGTTAACGTAATTTTTAGTCAATATCTTCAGTTTGGTTTCCGGTTTGGTTTTATATATACGGTTGTTAAAACAAACAAAACAGTATCTTTGTAACAATATTTGATAGTAGAAGCACCACCTACGTGCATCCATTCCATTGGATTAGAGTTATCAAGTTTACTTTTTAAGATAATGTACAAATGCAGTTGCACAGAAAAACGACATAAAAAGAAAATATTAAGTTAAAAAAGAGAGAGGGCTGAGTTTATGGCTGCGTGCACATATGCGCATACACACGCAAATGAATAGATATGTATATACAGCAATAAAAACACATCCATATAAAATATTTTGCATATGAAACATACTAAATGAGAATGGCAGAGTATGGGTTAGAGTTGACTAGTTTAGATGGTTTTATCGAAGAATTCTTCGACAGAATAGAAAGCAACAGTAAGAAAACATGTGTTGAGGTGTGATTAAAACTTCATATAATTGCTAATTAATTTGATACAACATAAAATTTTATTTATTAGTTTAATACAAGAATAGTAAACATTTGAAGCATTTTTTTTGTAGTGTGTGAAAATATGTGCAATTATCTACATTTATGGTTATGGAGACCAAGGAAAAATAATCCTCCTAAGGTGTGAACAACTATTTCCAATTTATCAGTGCATACAAGATGTTGAAGATTTGTCTGCGTTTTAAGAAATTCTTGAATAGCACTTGGGAATTTTTTCAGATTTTTGGGCTGAAACAAAAAAAACCTGAAACTGAGTAATGATTGGTATGTCATAAGCTCATTTTGGGTGGGGGGAAATTATCGATGACATTATTGACATTGAAAAAGTGCTTCTCTCAGTTTGTAGTATTTATGATTCAATAAATACCCAATTAAACACAATGATACACAATAAAACACAGTACACAATAAAATACAAATAAGATACTATTAATAAATTATAAATTGTATGGATGAAAATAATAAAAATTATCACCGCAAAATAGTTTTAAAAGTTTTGTTCAATTTTGAAATCAGTTGTAGTTTAAAAGTCAAATATTAACATTCTAAGGTTCCCTTTTTGATGACGACACAAATCACAACAGAAAGCTGTTTCATATTCTTCAATGTCAGCACAATCGACATGAGCCCACTGTTTGCAGGACTGGCACTTCACCCGAGGCTCACCTTCTACAGATTGAATAAATGCCTGAGTGCAGTAAATGCATAGTGGATCTTCATCATACAATGGATAATCTTTTTTAAACAGACTCCCTTATTCGTCTTCTTGGGAACAGATTTGACCTGAACCTTTTTAGGCCTTTTTTTAGTGTTCGCTTCTTTTCTTCGTTTTCCTTTTTATTCTATTCTTCCTTCAACATATTTTTGCAGGGACTGGTTGTCAGTATTGTTGCAACTCCTCGTTTTATTCTTATTGTTGTGGTACACATTGGGCTGTTGATTTTGGGAAGTGGACAGATATCCTCAGGAGGTGAATTTGTAAACGCTGATGGCTGTTGACACCTGCTTGCACCTGGCTGACCTTCGTTGATAGTAGAAGACACTGTCGGCGCTTCTGGATGATGATCTTTATTTAAGTCTACAGTGGACGTGGGGACATCAAGCACATTTTGTGGAAGCTGATCTGCTGTTCTTGTACCTGCAACGTCCTGTTCCTGCAATGACCTGGATGATTATTAAGCCATTTCTGAAGGGCTGCTTTGCAGTACTCACTCAGTGGAAACATTACTGCCGCACATCCAGGGGTTGGAACTTGTGTGTACAGTGAGGTGGTAAGGAAAGGATTAGGAAAGATTTCCTGCTTGCTCTATGACATTCTAGGTCATTGTGTGATTCAGTGACAATCCAATATAAAAATAACAGGGTCATCTCTTGTTGGCTTTGCATGGTGAACAAAATGTTCAAACCAAGATGTAAACACATTCAGATTCATCCGCCCAGAGCTATTACATGCAAATACTGAACCTGGGGGAGATCCGTCAGTCAGCTCTGCCTTCATTCGTTGACTAGGGAATATGACAGCCACTAGCAGGCACACGCATAAGAGCCGTAGATGACTCGCCTCTGTCAGCAGATACAATCCTAACAACCTGCCACCTCCCTCTTTGAGGCAGCACTGCGGAATTTCTACTTGGAACAGTACCAATAGAAGTTTCACCGACATTGAAAATTCGATGTGGTGGAAGAGGTCTCTTTTTAGTTGACATCCCAAAGAACTTCGTAGCGTCTCTCCACAACTGGCAGATTGAACGCACGTGCCCTTGCAGTTGATGTGGAATTCAGGAACTTTTAATTATAATTCGGGATGACGACGTCGGAAACCGAGTAACCAGTCTTCTCCTGCAAGGCCCTCTTCGTGGTTGAACGGATGTGTAACGCCATTTCTTTCTGCCGACTGAAACGCTAACTTGCGTACGTCACACGCATTCAGACCATACATTCTGTTTTCCAACTGAACTATGTGACTTACCAGATCTTGTTCTTGTTCTTCCTTGAACAAGTCTAAACCTACCTAGCACTTTTCTATTTGATGTTTTATCGATGTTTTTACCTGTGATTCGGCGCCACATACCTGGCGCTTGAATTGCATTGTAGTTCTTTTGAAATACGTGTTTTTTTTTTTTTACCAAATCAATAAACGTGTCTCCATGATACTAATGTACGAAAATAAAACGCTTTTCAGACGAGGTACCTATAATGCTCTCAATACAACACGCACATTATAAATGCTTTTTACGAGCCCTCCAACATAGCTAAAAACGGCTTTTCCACACTAATGTATCTCATAAAATACTGGTTGGAAACATGCGAAACTATTATAGGGACTTGCATTGAACTTCGCTTCAGACTTTCTACCAATAAAATGATAGGGTCACAGCTTAAAGTTCCATAGGTACACGCAGCACGACGGTATCACTGCACACCAGTTCATCGCCTTGCGCGTAGGAGCGAAGGGACATCAGGCGCGTGTGTCAGTTTAATCCTTATCGGTCCAGCGCTGCCCTGCCTCAAACGGGCTAAAAACATCCAAGCAGGCGGCGTCCTTAAGCCACATTCTGGGGATAACAAATCTCTTGCTTGCTGTATTTACAGCCATGACATTTCGAACAGCTTCAATTGCACTTGATATGTTTTCACTTTCCCAGCTTTGGCGAGTAGTTTTTCGTTTGTAGTGAGTATGCACAATTTTGTAAGCATGAAAAGAAAAGTCATGCAAATTAAATATACATATTAGTTATGATAAATGTGTTTAATACAGTTCTATGCATACAAACACATAGCTACAAGCAGACATTCTAAGAGGCAGTGTGCACCTAAATAGTAGTATTGTGATATGAAAAAATTCAAGAAAAATTTTAGTGCTACAGTTTTTCTATCATGCCTATTTATTAGCTTACTACTTTTTCCACTCAAAATTCCATTCTGAAATAACTTATGACAATACAGTGATTTAAGCAAGCAGGCAAGCTAAAAAATAGCAGTCAAATTCTGCTACCTTAAAATAATGTAGCTTGAATAAATTAAAATGTTAATAATTAAATTTTACATCTTTCTAGTAGTGCACTTGCATACACGAAAACAATAAATTCAATTAACTAAAATAGGCCTGGTTTCTGAGAATATTAATAATAAAGAAAATATTACGCACCATTACAATTGTAAGTATCAATACTATATCTCACAAATGATATGTCTTGTTGGCATACAAACAGGCAGATAACAAATATGCAATTAGCATTATATTCAGGGGCAAAATAATACATGCAAAGTAAAATGATCCCACAGAGAGATAATTTTACCCCACATACGAAAATTTTTTTCATTCCAAGCTCTTCTTACACTCGTCGAAGGTTTTACGTTCATATATTATATATTTATTGCAAATTTCCTGTGTGCTTTGCCAATACAAATCAATAAAATATTAAACAAGATTGTTAAGAACGAAAAGTTATTAAACGTGTGCTTACCTTATATCAGGCCACCAAAAAAACAGTTTTTTGTCTCGTACAATTTCGTGTCTGACATGCCTCGCACGAAACTTCTCACAACAGTGCTTCTTTACAAGATACACGTGGTGTGCACACATTCCGCTAGATAGCAGCACCAACTGGTTTTAAAACCAGGGGTGATCGTTTTGCCCCGGGGGAACGTTTTGCCCTGGTCTCCCCATAATATTTATGTATCACAATTTTTTTTATAATTTCTATATTTTTATATTATAACTTATATAATGCTTTCATTTGATTCGGAATAATGGTTTCGAAGAGAACATTTATTCTGTTTGCACAGCGAGTGTTAAATTTATTTTTAGATATCCATGTTCATCAGTACACCCAGTTGTCCAGATCTGACGCAAACAGCNACAGCGAGTGTTAAATTTATTTTTAGATATCCATGTTCATCAGTACACCCAGTTGTCCAGATCTGACGCAAACAGCCGGATATTTCTTTCTGCATTGTCACTGGCGCATCACAATTTTCCCTGTAGATTATTGGAGTATAAATGTGACGTCCGTGCGTACAAAAGTATAAATATTGCATAATGCTGTGAGTTAATTCAGTTGCTCGACTGACTGGCAAAATTTCAAAGTTCAAAATTAAACAGACAAAAATTAATGAGTAGATGACACTATAATTTTTTTTAACGTAGTTTCTCCTTACAACCAAACATAAAAAAACAGTGACGTTAAAATAGATCGGGATGAAAAAAAAGTTCTTAGACCAGTTGGCATTCCATTATGACCGAAATCGTTGAACCATCTTCGCAACAAAAATATCCAGGTTCAAGCCTCAACAAGCCCTTGAAGTGTGTATTACATGTAAGATCAGGTTAGTACACTAAGCTATCGATTAACCTCACGCCATGAAAATGATGAAAAATTATCGTTCTACTTGTTTATCACGTTTCAACACTGTCTTTTTTAATACTAATCTATTAATGCTCCACATTTATCATGTGGTATGATACGCAAGTGATGAGGACACTACTGTACAGGCTGAATACAAAAGAATACCCGATCTTTGAAGGTCTATAATATCAAAACAAAAAAANATGAGGACACTACTGTACAGGCTGAATACAAAAGAATACCCGATCTTTGAAGGTCTATAATATCAAAACAAAAAAACCCACAACCTTGATTGACCAATCAAATGAACCGTGGAACCGTGAAGTTTGTTTACCATACATTCTTAATGTTCAATGTGACCACCACGAGCGGCCCGAATGACATCTACGCGATAATCAAACTCNATGAAGACACTACTGTACAGGCTGAATACAAAAGAATACCCGATCTTTGAAGGTCTATAATATCAAAACAAAAAAAACCCACAACCTTGATTGACCAATCAAATGAACCGTGGAACCGTGAAGTTCGTTTACCATACATTCTTAATGTTCAATGTGACCACCACGAGCGGCCCGAATGACATCTACGCGATAATCAAACTCGTTCCACACTCTTGTCAGCATGTCTGGTGTTACGGTTTGGATGGCGTCTGTAATTCTCGTTTTGAGGTCATCAATATTAGCCGGCCACGGTGGACGAAACACTTGATCCTTTATGTACCCGCATATAAAAAATCGCATGGGTAAGATACGGGCTTATTGGGGGCCAGTGATGAAGAGCCTGGTCACCAGCTGCTCCTCGACAAATCCAGCGTTGCGGCAACGTCTCGTTCAGGGTCCCGCGAACAGCTAGGTGCCAATGGGGTGGCGTACCATAAAGGAAACATCATACCGTCCCCTTCACATTGAAGTGTCGAATGCGAGCTCGCTACCCCCTCACCACCTCAAACCGAGAGTTATGAACGCCATCCGAACCGTAACACCGGACATGCTGACAAGAGCGTGGAACGAGTTTGATTGTCGCGTAGATGTCGTTCGGGCCGCTCGTGGTGGTCGCATTGAACATTTATGAATGTATGGTAAACAAACTTCACGGTTCCACGGTTCATTTGATTGGTCAATCAAGATTTTAGGTTGTTTGGTTTTAATATTATAGACCTTCAAATTTGGGGTATTCTTTTATACTTACCCTGTAATTTAAAAGTTTTCTCGGGGTTCTCCATTTTCCTAGCGATCTTCGTTCCACCGCCACCACCTTATACCACATCATTCATTCCTTGCGAGGGGCCGCGGGCCTCCCAATAGGGCAAATCGGGTTATATTTCAGGCAGTATCACACGGATTATCGCATGTGGGAAACGTGGGGACGTTGCCGGTCNATATTCCAGGCAGTATCACACGGATTATCGCATGTGGGAAACGTGGGGACGTTGCCGGTGGCCGTAGGGTTTTCTCGGGGCACTTACGTTCCCCCCGCCCTTGTATTCCGCCTCTAATCCATTTGCATTTTATTTTACCCTCACCGGCACTCAATAAGATATCAATGTTAAGCTCCGACCAAAAACTCTCAACGCAACTTCGCTCCTTAGGATGTAGCAGCAGGTCTGTCAAGCGTTAACTATATATCATGTCGTGCGCTAGTGCCCGGCCTCAAGCGCGACCAATATCCGGATGTCTTATCTTGAGCGGTGCGAACAAATTAGGCCGAAGACCTGCGTTGGTATATTCTCCCCTTACTGAAATCTAACCTTCCGATATAAGCCCCTGCTAGTACAGTTGCCGAACTTATAACTCTGAGCTATCTGATAACTAACAAATGTCACAGTAAATTAATACTATCGGTACACTTAAAAAAAACTTATTGGTTAACTTCCTAAACTGTAATGGAAGTTGTTAAACAATGCCTGCAAATACAGGAATATTGGGTGTTGTTACTNAAATCTAACCTTCCGATATAAGCCCCTGCTAGTACAGTTGCCGAACTTATAACTCTGAGCTATCTGATAACTAACAGATGTCACAGTAAATTAATACTATCGGTACACTTAAAAAAAACTTCTTGGTTAACTTCCTAAACTGTAATGGAAGTTGTTAAACAATGCCTGCAAATACAGGAATATTGGGTGTTGTTACTNCTTGGTTAACTTCCTAAACTGTAATGGAAGTTGTTAAACAATGCCTGCAAATACAGGAATATTGGGTGTTGTTACTATGCAAAGCTCACGCATTTGGCTCTTTCCTTAGGAAACCTAAAAACGCCACCATGGCTGTGTGGAAAACAATTTGCATTCCCGCTTCCTCACTGCCCATGCAGTATAGGCTGATGTGGAAAATTAGTTAATAATATCTTAGAGTGTATAATGAGGGAATCTTTACATTTTACTTTCAGCCATTTCTTATCCTTTAACCACGTTTGTATGTAAATATTGTAATGCAAGTAATAAACACAATGTATATATTCCACCGCACTCGGAAGTTTACGTCTAAGACTAATAGCATATATCCGATCTTATGTCAGTATATTATTTTCCATAAAGTACTTAATTTGGTGCCAAAATAAACCTTAGTCTGTAAAATCCAGAAAATATGCGAAAATCTTATGTGCGCTAACGTAACTACATACATTAATATATGGGCCTATATACCGTGTATGGAAAGCTAAAAATTCACTTCGACGTGGATGGCATTTAATAGGAAAAAAAGTAATTTCATTACAGCGTTTCAAAGTCATTGAGCTCAAATGTAATAAAAAATATAATTGCTTCATTCGCAGGAATGAACACCATTTCCAATTTTCAATGAACAACTCGAAAAATTACATTGTTATTCATGGAAAATCTAGAAACCCAGCGGAAATGTCAGAAAAATATGATTTCTAATGCCTATTATGACAGGCATTGGAAACCACACTTTATTGACATTTTCGTTCTATACAGAAATATCAAAAGTTTGGGCAATCGGGGTTTCCTCAAGGTCGGAACTAACCCCATTTAAACCAACAACTCTTCTCGNGAAATATCAAAAGTTTGGGCAATCGGGGTTTCCTCAAGGTCGGAACTAACCCCATTTAAACCAACAACTCTTCTCGTGATTGTGTTTGCCTGTGTTTTCTTTGTTGTTTCGTGGATACATTATTAATTCAGTTGTCTATATACGCATACCAAATTCATTGTTTGTCTGTTAACTCATTATGATGCTTTTNAATACATTATTAATTCAGTTGTCTATATACGCATACCAAATTCATTGTTTGTCTGTTAACTCATTATGATGCTTTTGTGTCTTTTCTTCCTTTAATAAATCTACAGGTACCATATGTAGTATTATTTGTATCTTACTCGCACATTTGTTGACAGCAGTCAACACTAGCTCGTTTCACAGTTTAATTTTATTATTTTTGTGTCGAAGTTTTTGTGTCGAAGTTTTTGTCTCTTATAGTCTGTTTTCTGCTACATAGAACAAGGCGTTGCTATGACGTGTGTGCAAATTAATTGTTTAATTAATCAAAGTTAATTTTAATTATTTATCTACGTTGTGAAAATAAAATTTTCTAAGATTAATTTTCGTGAATCACTAGTTAAAGCCGAAAATATTTTNTATTTATCTACGTTGTGAAAATAAAATTTTCTAAGATTAATTTTCGTGAATCACTAGTTAAAGCCGAAAATATTTTCGTTACTGAAAATGTTTTTTTTAAGTTGCTAATTCCTTCTTAATGCAGTACATACTCTCAGCTCTTAAACTTATTATGTTAGTAGTATACATGCACGCGTAGTATTAAAATGTGAAAGAAAAATATAATCTCTACTGNATCTTAAACTTATTATGTTAGTAGTATACATGCACGCGTAGTATTAAAATGTGAAAGAAAAATATAATCTCTACTGATATAAGTAATTAAAATGGCATATATGTCGTCCTTTTCACAGTTAACTCTTAAATATTAAAAGCCAAAAACTTATCAGGCATTCCGTTGGGTGCTGCAGCCATTTAAACAAGAAAACGTTATTTTTACGAAAGTCTAATGTTTTCATGTTGGGAAATACCTACTACATACAAATTCCCAATGAGTTCAACGCACCATTACTGTTGCTCGTAACGCCCAGCTGTTTACGAACGCCATCGCTTGTACGACTTGATAGACTGCTTATCGTAACCTCAAAATATGCTGAAAGTGTTGGGNCTGTTTACGAACGCCATCGCTTGTACGACTTGATAGACTGCTTATCGTAACCTCAAAATATGCTGAAAGTGTTGGGTGAAGGAGTTGGAACGCTGCACGCTGCATAAATGAGTTGCGAACGCTGACTATTACACATTCCAAATTATTACTGTATAGTTTCAATAATGCCACGCGAACCCGCTAGATTCAGCGTATACCTTAATACCGTGTGTAAAGAAATCCAACACTCAAACTTCGAGGGATAATAGAAGAAACCATACCAAACTTTTTTTTTTTTGTTAAATAACCATGAATATTACATACTCCGTCAAACATGTCATGACTTCAGAGTGCAATGTCTGTGCTGTGATACCACGCAGTAATTCGTATATCGTTTAGAGCGGAGAAATAGAGTACACTACCATAGATAGTGTGTTGCCAGTCCAAGTATGTGGTGCGACAACACGCAGACAGTTAAGTTGTGCGTTTAGAGCGGTATACATGGGCTGAATTAATAGACATGTGCTTGGTTTATGGTGCATGCAACGTTAATCCAAGAGCTACTACACGTATTTATGCAGAGCGATATCCTTGACGTCATGTGCCAAATCTTCGTACGTTTGTTACGATTGGTTGCCACATGACCATCTTTTTATTGCCCAATATCGATTTAGCAATGTTCGTTTTTTGGTCCACAGACCCGACGTTGGCCGTCACCGCACAGTGCGCACACCCGAGTTTGAGGAGGAGGAGGAGGAGGAGGTTTTGGAACAAGTCGGGAACAATCCATCTAGAAGTTCATGGTGTGTTGCACAGCAATTGCGTATTGACGATGTGGTTGTTTGGCGGGTGTAACATGAAAAACAGCCGCACACATTTCATCCGCGAGGGGTACAAGCACCCCAACCGAGCGACTGTTCTCGTCGGGTTGAGTTTTGTCAGTGGTACCTACAGAGATGCGGTATGGAACTTCGTTTTGGACATTTTGTCTCGTTCGCTGGCGAAGCATCGTTTACCCCGGGATAGAATAATCAATTTACACATTCAACAGCTGTGGGTAGATGAAAATCCTCACACCGGCTTCATCCGTTCCCACCAACAAATGTTTGCTGTGTACATACAACGGGTATTGTTGAAGATAATTTGATTATGTCGTGCATGCTGCCATTACTTCTGAATGGTAACCTGTACTTGCGGTTCCTGGAGAACATCTTGCCTGAGCTCCTTGAAGACGTTCCTCTTGATACTCGATGTCTTCTGCGGTTTTAACACGATGGTGTAACTCCTCATTTCTCTCGTGACGTCCGAAATCATTTGAGCGCAGATTTGGTGAGCAATGGATTGACCGCGGTCGACTTGAAGAGTCTGGTGTATGAGACTCAAATTGAATCGGAGGAAGAGCATATCGTTCGGGTGAGTGCAGCTCTTTACTCTTTGCATGAGTTTCCTGGGGTCTTTTATTCTGCTTTCAAACATTTACAGACACTGTTTGCTATTTTTTAAGGACATGCGTGTGACTTAGTAGTTAGCTACTAGCTCCTAATCTTGAGGTTTCCAATCCAGATCTGATCTTCACCTGGGTAGTGTAGTGAGCACTAGAGCGGAATGGAGGCCTTCTCGGATTGCTCACATTTTCTGCCAAGTCCACATTCTGCCGCTGCTCTCTTTCTCTCTCTCTCACACAAACGCAGATACCTCAATCCTATCTTCTAACGCACTCCACGTGGTCCAAGTCTGCTCCTATATTATTCATACTGACCTTGCTTCAAGCGGAAACACTGTGCCGATGTTTTCGTGCTGAGTTAATCAACTCAAATCTCAGTCCATTAGCTCAGCCATAAATGCAACCTGCTGGAGATGAGAAGTCCTGTCATGGCCGAAAACGAAATACCCAGTGCTAAGTGACGTAATTACGTGAGCCACCATAATACAGCCAAGGTTAGAAGTCATTAAAACGAGAACACTCATAAGCGGCAAAAAATAAAGTTCGGCAGGAACGAATTTGGATGAGGAAGAAGTAAAGAAAGCGTCGAGAAGAAGGTACTGGAAAACCGATAGGAGGAGAAGTGTTTGGATTGCAGGATGAGCCTCCTTATAGATGCGCGCAAAACGGGCCTACGAGAGAAGCCTGCGATCGATTCGAGAAACTGAGAGGAATAACTCAGCCGAGACAGTGAAATGGCTTTGTTCTGTTTGACCCCGGTCATAGGTAAAGGTTTCAGCTATGTCATTATACGGACACCCCTCTATGCCTTCCACCACGGCAAAATAGTATTTTTCTTTAAATTTCGTGTCGATTTTATATTGCACAGACAGATATACAAGTTTATGTATAAATATATAACATAATGAACCAATTGTAACATAAAGGAAATTATAGCTGGTTTTTAGTTGATTCAGCAAATTCTTAATCAACATTTGAAAAACAAATATTATATCCGGTACTACATGTGTTTTGTTAGATACACTTTCTGTATGTTCCCAGTAAAGTTGGCAGCGACGAAGGAAAGGTAGTTTCATGTTGCAATGACTTATTAAAAGCATAAATTATAAATGTTTTGACACTTAATTGTTCAATTTAGCTCCTTTTTATTTTGTGCACATAGTAAGAATCATCATGCCAGTAACACGTTACCNCTGTTTACGAACGCCATCGCTTGTACGACTTGATAGACTGCTTATCGTAACCTCAAAATATGCTGAAAGTGTTGGGCGAAGGAGTTGGAACGCTGCACGCTGCATAAATGAGTTGCGAACGCTGACTATTACACATTCCAAATTATTACTGTATAGTTTCAATAATGCCACGCGAACCCGCTAGATTCAGCGTATACCTTAATACCGTGTGTAAATAAATCCAACACTCAAACTTCGAGGGATAATAGAAGAAACCATACCAAACTTTTTTTTTTTTTTGTTAAATAACCATGAATATTACATACTCCGTCAAACATGTCATGACTTCAGAGTGCAATGTCTNATAATGCCACGCGAACCCGCTAGATTCAGCGTATACCTTAATACCGTGTGTAAAGAAATCCAACACTCAAACTTCGAGGGATAATAGAAGAAACCATACCAAACTTTTTTTTTTTTGTTAAATAACCATGAATATTACATACTCCGTCAAACATGTCATGACTTCAGAGTGCAATGTCTGTGCTGTGATACCACGCAGTAATTCGTATATCGTTTAGAGCGGAGAAATAGAGTACACTACCATAGATAGTGTGTTGCCAGTCCAAGTATGTGGTGCGACAACACGCAGACAGTTAAGTTGTGCGTTTAGAGCGGTATACATGGGCTGAATTAATAGACATGTGCTTGGTTTATGGTGCATGCAACGTTAATCCAAGAGCTACTACACGTATTTATGCAGAGCGATATCCTTGACGTCATGTGCCAAATATTCGTACGTTTGTTACGATTGGTTGCCACATGACCATCTTTTTATTGCCCAATATCGATTTAGCAATGTTCGTTTTTTGGTCCACAGACCCGACGTTGGCCGTCACCGCACAGTGCGCACACCCGAGTTTGAGGAGGAGGAGGAGGAGGAGGTTTTGGAACAAGTCGGGAACAATCCATCTAGAAGTTCATGGTGTGTTGCACAGCAATTGCGTGTTGACGATGTGGTTGTTTGGCGGGTGTAACATGAAAAACAGCCGCACACATTTCATCCGCGAGGGGTACAAGCACCCCAACCGANGTGGTTGTTTGGCGGGTGTAACATGAAAAACAGCCGCACACATTTCATCCGCGAGGGGTACAAGCACCCCAACCGAGCGACTGTTCTCGTCGGGTTGAGTTTTGTCAGAGGTACCTACAGAGATGCGGTATGGAACATCGTTTTGGACATTTTGTCTCGTTCGCCGGCGAAGCATCGTTTACCCCGAGATAGAATGATCAATTTACACATTCAGCAGCTGTGGGTAGATGAAAATCCTCACGCCAGCTTCATCCGTTCCCACCAAAAAATGTTTGCTGTCTACACACAACGGGTATTGTTGAAGATAATTTGATTGGGTCGTACATGCTGCCATAACGTCTGTACTTGCGGTTCCTGGAGAACATCTTGCCTGAGCTCCTTGAAGACGTTCCTCTTGATACTCGATGTCTTCTGCGGTTTTAACACGATGGTGTAACTCCTCATTTCTCTCGTGACGTTCGAAATCATTTGAGCGCAGATTTGGTGAGCAATGGATTGACCGCGGTCGACTTGAAGAGTCTGGTGTATGAGACTCAAATTGAATCTTAGGAAGAGCATATCGTTCGGGTGAGTGCAGTTCCTTACTCTTTGCATGAGTTTCCTTGGGTCTTTGATTCTGCTTTCAAACATTTACAGACACTGTTTGCTATTTTTTAAGGACCTTCGTGTGACTTAGTAGTTAGCTACTAGCTCCTAATCTTGAGGTTTCCAATCCAGATCTGATTTTCACCTGGGTAGTGAAGTGAGCACTATAGCGGAATGGAGGCCTTCTCGGATTGCTCACATTTTCTGCCAAGTCTACATTCTGCCGCTGCCCTCTTTCTCTCTCTCACACACACGCAGATACCTCAATCCTATCTTCTAAAGCACTCCACGTGGTCCAAGTCTGCTCCTATATTATTCATACTGACCTTGCTTCAAGCGGAAACACTGTGCCGATGTTTTCGTGCTGAGTTAATCAACTCAAATCCCAGTCCATTAGCTCAGTCATAAATGCAACCTGCTGGAGATGAGAAGTCCTGTCATGGCCGAAAACGAAATACCCAGAGCTAAGTGACGTAATTACGTGAGCCACCATAATACAGCCAAGGTTAGAAGTCATTAAAACGAGGACACTCATAAGCGGCAAAAAATAAAGTTCGGCAGGAACGAATTTGGATGAGGAAGAAGTAAAGAAAGCGTCGGGAAGAAGGTACTGGAAAACCGATAGGAGGAGAAGTGTTTGGATTGCAGGATGAGCCTCCTTATAGATGCGCGCAAAACGGGCCTACGAGAGAAGCCTGCGATCGATTCGAGAAACTGAGAGGAATAACTCAGCCGAGACAGTGAAATGGCTTTGTTCTGTTTGACCCCGGTCATAGGTAAAGGTTTCAGCTATGTCATTATACGGACACCCCTCTATGCCTTCCACCACGGCAAAATAGTATTTTCCTTTAAATTTCGTGTCGATTTTATATTGCACACACAGATATACAAGTTTATGTATACATATATAACATAATGAACCAATTGTAACATAAAGGAAATTATATCTGGTTTTTAGTTGATTCAGCAAATTCTAAATCAACATTTGAAAAACAAATCTTATATCCGGTACTACATGTGTTTTGTTAGATACACTTTTTGGATGTTCCCAGTAAAGTTGGCAGCGACGAAGGAAAAGTAGTTTCATGTTGCAATGACTTATTAAAAGCATAAATTATAAATGTTTTGACACTTAATTGTTCAATTTAGCTCCTTTTTATTTTGTGCACATAGTAAGAATCATCATGCCAGTAACACGTTACCCTTTTTAACAATTTCACTGTTTCACTATAACGGCGCTTGGGTAAAGTGAGTGGATCTGTTGGGAATGTTAATTTTCTGTATGATGGAAAGATACAAATTGAGCAGAGAAGTAAATAAAAAGCAGAGCTTTCAAGAATAATCATTTAACCACGAATAACCTATATTAATATTGTACATCAGAAACTCAAACTATCTAATGATAATAGGCATTTATTTCGGAAACTCTGGTACCCAAATATGATATTAAAGGGAGTTTGTAACAATAATTACAATTTTCCCTCAATATCACAGTAACAGCAAGAATTGTTAGTCATTCCTCATACGAAACGTGAGCTATTAGGTTTTCCAGTAGACGTTCTCGCCTTGTTAAGTATTACACGTATTGCTCTAGGCAGCTCGAAAGTGCTACAGTTGTATCTGTTATAGGTAAAATTTTGGTGGTTTTATATTGTTTACACTTATTAAGAGGATTCATCACATATACTGAACCTATTCATATATACTGAAACTATGCATTAGGCTCTCCAAACTTGGCCAATATTTCAGGACGAAACATTTTATTAGCCCGTCAGTAATATTAATTTGATTAGCTTCTCCGGTAGAAATTACGTTGCAATTTTTGTGAGTTAGCTTTTTGTTACTTGTAAAGAAAATAACCCATTTCCGGGTAATATTGATGTTAACTTTTAAATGCCGTGGTTAGAGCTTCTTTGAATTGAGTTCTTTAGAAGCATTGTTTTAATTTCAATGAAACCCTTTCCCGCTTCATTTGCCAATATAGATGCTGAAATATTTGAGAAACGTGATTATTACAAAGGCTCTGCACACTTTAATTGAAAAGTAATGAAACGTATCTCCTCGTGGTGGATCAATCTAGAATACAATCTCGACAATGGTACTATACGGACTTAATTATGTAGAGATGGCTAAAGATATCTCTATATTTAATTATATTTATTCCACAACAATACTGTTTTTAATAAATGAAGAGGAAGAGAGTGGTTATGGAAAATGTGCACTAGGGCATTTTCGTACACATTCACAAGCCCTTACGCCAACATTCATAGTAACATCCTAACTAATATTATAAACGCGAAAGTGTGTTTGTTTGTTTGCTAGTTGTTTGTCCTTCTTTCACGTCGCAACGGAGCAACGGATCGACGTGATTTTTTGTACAGAGATAGTTGGAGGGCCGGGAAGTGACATAGGCTACTTTTTATCCTGAGAAAATAACTCATTCCCTCGGGGAAATTCTTGTTGGAAAATGAAAAAGTACACAAACGGAATAGCAATGCAACGTCGCAACCGAGCAACAGATCGACGTAATTTCTTGCACATAAATAGTTGGAGGGCTGAAAGGTGATATTGGCTACTTTTTATCACGAGGAAATATCTCAAAAAATTTACAAACGATAATAGTGAATCAAGACGGAAAAAAGTTTNTATCTAATGATAATAGGCATTTATTTCGGAAACTCTGGTACCCAAATATGATATTAAAGGGAGTTTGTAACAATAAATACAATTTTCCCTCAATATCACAGTAACAGCAAGAATTGTTAGTCATTCCTCATACGAAACGTGAGCTATTAGGTTTTCCAGTAGACGTTCTCGCCTTGTTAAGTATTACACGTATTGCTCTAGGCAACTCGAAAGTGCTACAGTTGTATCTGGTGTAGGTAAAATTTTGGTGGTTTTATATTGGTTACGCTTATTAAGAGGATTCATCACATATACTGAACCTATTCATATATATTGAAACTATGCATTAGGCTCTCCAAACTTGGCCAATATTTCAGGACGAAACATTTTATTAGCCCGTCAGCAATATTAATTTGATTAGCTTCTCCGGTAGAAATTACGTTGCAATTTTTGTGAGTTAGCTTTTTGTTACTTGTAAAGAAAATAACCAATTTCCGGGTAAGATTGATGTTAACTTTTAAATGCCGTGGTTAGAGCTTCTTTTAATTGAGTTCTTTAGAAACATTGTTTTAATTTCAATGAAACCCTTTCCCGCTTCATTTGCCAATATAGATGCTGAAATATTTGAGAAACGTGATTATTACAAAGGCTCTGCACACTTTAATTGAAAAGTAATGAAACGTATCTCCTCGTGGTGGATCAATCTAGAATACAATCTCGACCATGGTACTATACGGATTTAATTATGTAGAGATGGCTAAAGATATATCTATATTTAATTATATTTATTCCACAACAATACTGTTTTTAATAAATGAAGAGGAAAAGAGTTGTTATGGAAAATGTGCACTAGGGCATTTTCGTACACATTCACAAGCCCTTACGCCAACATTCATAGTAACATCCTAACTAATATTATAAACGCGAAAGTGTGTTTGTTTGTTTGTTAGTTGTTTGTCCTTCTTTCACGTCGCAACGGAGCAACGGATCGACGTGATTTTTTGTACAGAGATAGTTGGAGGGCCGGGAAGTGACATAGGCTACTTTTTATCCTGAGAAAATAACTCATTCCCTCGGGGAAATTCTTATTGGAAAATGAAAAAGTACACCTACGGAATAACAATGCAACGTCGCAACCGAGCAACAGATCGACGTAATTTCTTGCACATAAATAGTTGGAGGGCTGAAAGGTGATATTGGCTACTTTTTATCACGAGGAAATATCTCAAAAAATTTACAAACGATAATAGTGAATCAAGACGGAAAAAAGTTTGCCACCAGCGCGCTCTCTTGCAATACGCTGTCTAAACTGTTAAACATGGAACAATATCATGCAGTAAAGAATTGTGTAGAATAAAAAAACCTGAAAAAAATTCCGCGGTAGCATATATCTATCTACAACCGAGAAATACTAATAAGTGTTTTTACCATTTAATTCACCGGGACATTGAGTTTTATAATATGTAAAGAGTAAAGAAGATTAACACTAAATAAAATTTTACTTTATTTAAAAAAAAAACCTAAACAATAATTCTGTAGTCCACGCGAGCGGAGCCGCGGGCACAGCTAGTTTACTATATTCTTGATTCAAACCCAAAGTAAAGTTGTTATTGTTCATTACATTTAGTAAAACTCGTGCTGAGTAGGCAATTTCCAATAACATATAGCTTACTATGCTAATAATTGATTGACGCAGTGACAACGTACGTAGATAACATGGGCCCCACGCCCGTGATGCATTTGCCTAACTTGCCCACTGGTTAAAAGTATCGATCACCAATATCTCGTATTTATATGATTTTCTCCACAACTTACATTACAGATTTTGTATTACTTTTAACGGTGGTCATGAATGGGGTCAGGCACTACTTTACGCCTGTTTCTTAAGTCGTCATTGCTAGTATTATTTATACGATCGTCCGTGACACTTATGTAATCATTTCTTCCCGGTGGCCATATTTAAACATTTGCAGACACTGTTATTTATAAATATTGGGTCGTAAATTTTTTTATAAACATTTTGAACTGTAACTTGTTGCGAAAAATGGATACATCTAATACAGAAATTTTCGATCCCACCTTAAGACAACCCTGGCTCTCTAGTAGATGTAAATAAATCACAATATTTCCTGTTTTTTTTTTTTNTTCGATCCCACCTTAAGACAACCCTGGCTCTCTAGTAGATGTAAATAAATCACAATATTTCCTGTTTTTTTTTTTTAACTCATTCCAATGTCATAATACCACCTCAGTTGAAGGGCAATGAAGTTCGGCTTCGCACGATTGCCCTTGGCACTGCTACGGTTGTAAACACACCGTAAGGGTAAAGTATTTGTGAGAGAAAAATATAACGTTCTGTCACCAAAATTAGTGTTTTCAGAAAAGAAAATGAAAAAATTGACTAGTAGTTTTCCAAGTAGCAGGTAGTTTCTCAAATGCAAAAAATACGTTAGAAAAACTTAAAACACGAAATAAATAAATGAAACGTGCATAAGTTGAGACGTGATTTTAAATGATATACATAAGTTTATGTAACCTACATTTTTGTTGTGTGTATTGTGGTAATGGTTAAAAAAATGAAAACGTTCCCGTAATTAAAANCGTTTATGTAACCTACATTTTTGTTGTGTGTATTGTGGTAATGGTTAAAAAAATGAAAACGTTCCCGTAATTAAAATATCTAGGCTTCAATAGTTTTTTTTTTGTTTGTACTGAATCATCAGGTATATATTTATGACTGTTTAGTAGTATTTGAGAAAATCTTCTACTTAAAGGCATTAATAAGCAATAAAATAAAGAATCCGATATACCAGACGAGGCATAGTTATAAAGAAGCTGTGTCTTTGTGCTGTTCCGATTGTATAGTTCATTCACGGTTACTCCCAACTTTTCTGAAGCCCTGCTTAAGTTATTATACTTCCTGAATATCCCTCTGCCTCGTGCAAACAAAACTTAGAACATCACATCAGAAGGCCAACGCATTCAGTTTAATAATATTTGGCATAAGATCTATATCTTACTAGGCATTACAAGCACATATAGTTTCTCTCTGTCCTTATTCATATTAGTTATAAATTAATTATTGTAATTTACAAATAAACTATTAGTAAATATTAAATTTAACCACAAACACGATACTTTTTTGTTAACACAAGTATAAAACGCTGGTGATACATTATGTATGTATGAAGCAACAAAACACCTCATGCATAAGATATTTTTTGAAAGGTTGATTCAAAAAGTGTGAAGAACCGCGAATAGACTATACCAAAAAAAAAATCAAGGCACCCCTCAATAAAATCGCTCGGCAGCAGGCAGCGGATAATGAGTGCATGAACTCGACAAATATTTACGCAGGGCCATCGAAAGAGACGTTAAAGTCCTGCTGAAAACCCAGGCCCAACTAATTTTCTTTCCATAAAGATGCATTAAAAGTAAGCACGAGATGAGTTTTTTAACCATATAAATAAAATTTTGTACACCGTTTTGTTGAACGATGATTTTCTGTTGCCTAAGCGAAATTTTGTATAATTATTTTGGCCGTATTACTGCATTTTTATAAAGGAATACATTTTGTATCATTGTTTTGAATAAATACAAGGTTTTTCAATAAAGAACATAGAGGAGATTCACAAGGTTGATACGTAAACAATTCATGTAAACAACTTTGTTACATGGTGTACGCGATTACTTCCGCCCTTTTGAAAGCTCTGATTGGTTTCTTTGTTGTAAACTAGTGTGTTTCCTTACACTCTAAATCCGGAATCAGTGAGTTAAGCTACTGCTGACAGGCGAATCAAGCACAAATTAACTGGGAACAAGTGATTTATAGCAGTGACATTCTTGACATTCAGTGGGAAATCACAAATAAATCAGTGAAAATCAACCACTATATAAATTATTTATGTGGCACTGATTCAGTTGCTCAATTCTCACTGTTTTCTCTGATTTGGCTCAATTCTTACCGATTAAAGTTTCGAATGTACGCCACAAATTTATAAATGTTAACATTGCCGTCAGTTACGTGGACAGCACATGGATAGCGTCGATGGAATACAGTTTAAAATTTCTCAAAAACACAAACACGTAACTGTAAAGGAAATTCTTACTCCAGTGTGTATAAAACAGAAAAAAATAGTATTCACATGTCATTTATTGAAACATTATAATATAAAGTTAAGCATCCAACAATATTTATCTTAAATTGCTGCCAACTTTTCTGGGAACACTCTAGCCTGTGCCACGTTAAAATATATGCAGCTAAGGATTGGGATTTTTTTTTTCGAAGTTTGTTCTGAGCCGCAAACATTCCGCATCTAAGACGATGAAGTTTCCACAAACTGTTAGAGGAATTTTTTTAAAAATGTATTTTGTATTGAGGCTGTGGTGGAAGTTTACGTGTTTAATTCGTAATAGTTGAAATAAGGCCAAGTTATCTTTAATGGAATGTAGGCTATAGTGCTTATGCTATTCGCTGGAAAATAATATTCTGCAAACGCTATTTACTAAATAGTATAATTTAAATGAAAGTACGTAAGGCTTAAGTTAAATCGTATCTAGACTAAGTATCCCTCAAAATTTTTTTAACTTATTTATAAATATATGTGGTATATTAATGCCTACTACATTTGTTTCGAAATTAAAGGAGGTTGAAATGTTTTATTTGGCATGTTTTAGAAATTTAGATATTGAAATTTATTTGTTGGAACAGTTGCGGAATTTATGTAATGATTGCGAGTAGTTTTTTCGGCTGCGTTTTACTTTAGAAATTAATTTTTGAATGAAAAATCCGTGAATATGACTATCACTTATATGTATGTATTCCAACGTAAACAATTATTGGCGTATCTGCAATAATGAAGAAAGAAAAATAGGAAGTGTTTCTGTAACCTCGCCCTTTTTGCAGGTGTAATTTTTAGATTGGTAGTTACAGATTTTTTAAAAGTAATGACACGTATGTTTCTGACAACGTCGCAGTGTTACCCGGCGGACGCACAGATGCCGATCACTATGCCCGTTGCTGCGGAAGGATACACAGCGGCCCTAAAGAACGATCGAAGCAGAGCTTTTAGTTTAGTTAGTTAACCACGAATTAGCATAGGCGAATTTACTTTTTCAGGCGTTAGAATGGGAAGTGCGAGGTTCAGCGAGATTTGTGTGCGCGTGAGTGTGTCTTGATAAACAATTCCAAGAGCGTCTGCGAGCCGGCGAAACCCAAGTGCGAGGGGGGGGAGGGGAGGTGTCTTCCTTCCGTCGCGAGCAGATTCTTTCGCATCCTCTGACACGAGGGAACCGCGAGGGAGACGATATGGGTTGGTGCTTAGTTGAGGGCGGGGAAGGGGAAGCGAAAAGTAAAACGATAGTTCGTGGAAACGATGGGACGCGTGGCGCATCTGAAGCGTTGTGTTCGGGAAACGGAATGGAATGTTATCGTTCTTGTCTCTAAACTTTCAAAACCACCTGATTCCCAACGGATGTATGTGCTGTCAACACTCGCTTGGTTAGTCTGGTTACTAATGTCCTTTGATATACCGTGTAAATTACGTTTCCGATTTTTTTTTTTCCAGTTACTCGTTTACATTCATTTTTCATACTGCAGCGTGCGTATTTAAATGTTTTATTGCGTGAATAAATTTTAGGCATGTAAGTTTATTTCCGTGGTACTTAGCCTTCATATTTTATTTTAAGTGATAATGGGAACAATATTTAACGTCATTATTGAAACTATCGAAAATTGTGCACTTAAAATATTAAAGACCCTATTAAACCATTTTTNACAATATTTAACGTCATTATTGAAACTATCGAAAATTGTGCACTTAAAATATTAAAGACCCTATTAAACCATTTTTTCCAACATTATTATGAATAAACTACATGGGAAAATATTGATTCATGATTCTCTTCTCCAGTACAAACAAATNATTTTTCCAACATTATTATGAATAAACTACATGGGAAAATATTGATTCATGATTCTCTTCTCCAGTACAAACAAATTGTGGTGCTAATTAAGTTGCATTGTCCTTTTTAATGAAATATCCTCCTTTCCAAGTGGGAATATCCTCTTTTATCCAGAGGCCGGGTTCCAATTCGCACTTTTTGTTAACAAAATGGATCACGTGATCTATTCTGCCCGTAAAATTGATAACGTATTTTTATAATTTGAGTTCTGCGTTTTCTCAAATTCAGAACTTACAAATTACCATTCACATATTACCAAAATACCGCCATGTTAGTTTTCCCGTATTTAAATTTAAATTTTACTTCCAATATAAGTTATTATAATAAAAAATTTAGTTTCACGTGTAAAACAACTATTTAGTAAAGTAACATGTCAAAATATTCATGAAATAGTTATTGTTTTCATTATTTAATTACTGTTTACTGACCGTTTAACAACGCCTTTATTATTTTATTCTGGTGAACGGCCTACACCAATCGTATTGTTAGTCACGAGGTTAGTGGGTCATATTGTATACGTTATACTGCACGCCATATATCTGCGATCCTGGACGACGGTTACAAACGGCCTTGCTTTAGGCTGTTCGCGATTAATATAACACTTCTGAAATCAACGTTTGACTAATGTCACTGCCCCTATCTGCGTATATTTTAACTAGCACACTGAATGGCAAGCGCCCAGTAAAGTTGGCAGGACAGAGGTAAAGTAGTCCCATGTCTTAAAGTAGAATTATGATTTTTAGGTAAAAATCCGTGAATAATGAAACGATTCTTTCTTTCTTTNTAGTCCCATGTCTTAAAGTAGAATTATGATTTTTAGGTAAAAATCCGTGAATAATGAAACGATTCTTTCTTTCTTTTTTTAATGCACATAATTGTAAGAATTAAAAAGTTTGTAAAATATTTAGTTGAATAATGCATATACATTTTCACGTAAGTAGTTCAACACTGCGAAGGAAAATTAGTTTTTAGAACAACGACAAAAATAGCTCAGCGTTTAAAAGTATAAGTTACCTTTCATTGTATCAACAANGAAAATTAGTTTTTAGAACAACGACAAAAATAGCTCAGCGTTTAAAAGTATAAGTTACCTTTCATTGTATCAACAAAAAAAAATGGGTGAATGGTATTTTCCCCAAACGCGGTAAGTAATTGACAGTATGTTCAACTTCAATAACACAGGTGTTGACTTTAAGGATCCAACCAACCATTCCTCTTACAATTGCTATTTTAAAAATAATTCTGAGAAAACTTGGTTATTATGAAGAGTATACATATTTATGTTTGATGTAAACGAAACTATAGTAAACCTACGTGGTGTTAACAGTAAAAGCAGAGACGATAGTTGACATAGTGGGTGACTTTGGAAATGTCAAGGGGCATGGGCGAACAGTGGTCATCACAGGCAATGTTTTCTGTTATTACCTACTTAAGTGGCATACTCTTATAACACCCCCGCCATTAAACAGGTATCTGGCGCTCATTTCACGTCGCCGTTGCCGTCCTGGCACCCCACGATGTCAGTATGATTTTTTATTTTAAGATGCATCCGCGTCAAGGAAAAGTTATCACTAGGGCCACCTGTTTTTTCACGGGGAAATTACACGTCTGGCTGTACTCCACAGCACGTTAGTTCAGAACCAGCATCGCGGTTGGACGATTTTAACTCGCACACGCGTCTTGAGTGTCAACCAGCCAATCACGAACGTCCAGTATCGCGGTAACTTCCTTACCGATTGGCCCAATCGAGTAGGAAGTGCCCTCTCGCCCGGACCCGCGGTCGATTAGCCGAAGGAAATTCGCAAGAACGCGTGTATAAGAACAGTCGATTAGTCGAAAGAAATTCGCAAGAGCGCGCGTGTAAGAACAGGCGCTGTCACTTACTCGATGTGCGTCCTGTGCACGTCGAAGTCCTTGAAGGTGATCTCGACGATCTGGCTGGCGTTGGCGGCGAACGTGTAGAGCAGGCAGCTGATGTTGTCCCGGTACGGCTGCGGGTAGTCGGGGCTGCTGAACGTGCCGTACTCCTTGCCGTACGTGCCCGTGAACACGTAGCACTCGCACCCTGCAAGCAGTACGTGCACGCCGCCTTTCAACACTACAGTGACACGTAGGCTGGACCGCTTTTTTAATAATTCAGATATTTATCTATNATATATATATATATATATATCAGTGCCGAAGATATATTTAAGAACTTAATTTACTCACTAACGTTAACTTTTATTTTTAACTTTTATTAATATTTTTAATTTGAACTGTCCAGAGGTAATCCCTATGACGTACATTTTATGCTTTTAACACAACCTCGGTCAGTTTATTGAGGTGAATATATAACGAACTTGTCCATTAATCTCAAAGAAATTATTTTAATTTAATTGTTTGGAAAATGAATTTATAATATTTATATACATATTATAATTTTAGATGGATATTTTAATTGTAAAAAAGTGGTCCAACCTACACTTGATGTATGTGTACTTAAAAATACTCTTAACAGCGAACACAACTGTTTACATAATGCATCAGGAGGTTATTTTGGCTCGTACTGTAAACTGCAAGGCTCAATGCCCATTGGTCTTGCCTGTGGAGAACTAATTCGTAAACCGTGTTACTGATCTAGGCTATTATTGGTTCATATCACTGCAACCAAACACAAAGTCTACTACTCATTGGTTGTGACAACAAAACGAAAGTTGCGCTGACTTAATTGTAGCACGCGTCATGAAATACGTTGTTTGCGACACGCCTGAAACATAAATTAAACTGGCTCTGACAGAGTCGAAGCCGTTGAAGTGCCAAAAATATTTTTTTCTAGCTAGTAAGCATGTTTTTTAATTTCGTGACACGGCATCGACAATAATTTAATTAAAATATCAAATCATTAATGAATCGTTCATAATATTTTTAGCGTAAATATGAGCAATTTTGACACAAAATCTTAATTCGTACACGTTTCAAAAATTTTCTTCATCAAAAAGTTTGGTTTCAGGTAAATCATTTATTGAATGTCACAGGAATGGCACGTAGCAGTTTTTTTTTTAGATCCGTCACTTGCTTTACCTACAGTAAAAGTTTATCTTTTAGCTTTTTTGACTTTAAATTTTATTCCAAAATTTTAAATCGAAAAACTTACGAACCGCAAAACAAACTGCTAAGAAATATTCTTTATGGCATTATAATAACATGAAAAATTATTTTGCGCACTAGTCTGTAGTTTTAAATTTATGCAATTTCCGAATTTGTACGAAAATAGATAAACTCGTTCCATTATTTTATGAAAAGGCACTCTTCTCTATTTTTATAACTTTTCCAGATTATTTATTTGAATCACAATGATAAAGGATGTCATATGCTACAAATGTAGAAAATAATTTTAACCATCTTGAATTTGCGTATTTTCCTCCATGACTTTATTTTCGGAGTGAATATTTTAAAACCAAGCTAGTCAAGGAATACGGAAAATCTTAACAGTCATTCCGAAATCCCACTTATTTTACTTACATGATTAGGTTCACATCTGTAACCGTAATAAAATATTAACCAATTATTCAATAATGTAAATCACATATGGGAAAATACAGATATATTTCGAACCTTGCAAATTTCAAAAAATTCGTTAAGCAGTCGTCTAGGTCACTTATGTCTGGTCATAAATCTTCATTGCGGAGATTTGTAAGAAACATCGAAGATTGGATGGATATTAATTACCCTTTTAAGGTGGTCACCTAGCTGAAATTATTTTTGCTTTTAAGGCTCGGAGGAGAGGGAGCAATAAGGGCTGTACTGATACGCGCATCAGGTGCGCCATCGCCTCTACGTGCGATGCTCTGAAAGGGCGTGCAATGTTTTCGTCGTGTTGCGTGTATATATATATATATATATATGTGTGTGTGTGTGTGTGTGTGTGTGTGTGACTCTAAGCGGTGACGCTATCATTTCATTGATGGAAATTATGTAGCAAGGTGCAATACAGGCTCTTGTCGTGGTTTCGCTCGTGTCCGGGTAGTGAGTGAAGTGAGTGCGTGAAGAGATTTGGGCGGCTCTTAACATTGAGATTGATGCGGGTGATTGAGGTGGGTATGGAGCTGCGCCGGAATGAAAGGGTGGAGGAAACGGAAGATCCCCGAGAAAAAACTCGCCGACCAACGATTCCCACATGCGAAAATCTGGAGTGATCCGGCCGGGGATTGACCCTGATATTTTCTTGGTGGGAGGCGAGCAGTCTAACCGCTCGGCGACCGCGGCCCCTATCCAGGTAGTGTGTCGTAATATACAACAGTCTGAAAAAATTGTTTTTAACGTATCGGAGGGCTCCAAAATAATATTTATAGCCCGCGTGATATCTTGAAAGCACAATTACGTTCTCGTCTATGGTATAATTTCCTATGTATATGCTATTCACGTTAAAGTGAGAACTTTTGAAAGCTCTCTCATTAGGAATAATAGTCAATAAATACATTTTATTTTAGCCTTAGACGTTAACTTCCGTGTGTGGTGGAATATTACTTTCATGGCAATATTTCTTTGAAATGGCTGTTAAAGGATAAAAAATGGTTGAAAGGAAAAAGTAACTAGGTCCTCAAAAGTGCTCACTTTACCGTGAACAGCCCTTAGGTAAAAATTCTGGGGACACGTTTAATAGTTTCGTAAAAAAAAAAGCTTTTTTTTTAAACGTTGCAGTGGAGTTGAAGCCCCGGGCAGGATCCCTAGTACATAATCGCATGGTCTCACTGTGAGCAGTTGTGTCTATCCTGATTTTTAAAAACTGTGGAATACTTCTATGTAAATCTTTTTTCATGACGGAAATGAAAGTCAATATTTTGTTTACAATTCATAAATTTGGTTTTTGAAACGTAAATGTGGTCGTTGGAATGTGTCAAAATCAGCAAAAATAGCTGCTCACGATATTTATTCTTCTGTAAAATAGTGTTTTAAACTATAGCCACAATGTACCTTTTCTAAAAAAATTGCTGTATTAAGACCCTAGAGTCACCGCTTTAAATTCATAGGACACAGAACAGACGCAAAGCTTGTCCATCACCGTCACAATACTTCCGTACGGCCGGGCGGATGTGACTTTGGGGTGTTTGGGACGTCCAAATAATAAAAACTGACACTCTTACTGAAATTACATCATTCACACTGGAATAAGATACCAATTATTTACTTCAAGAAATCTTAAAATTACGCTATAACGTGTTTTCGCAATGTTTTCAAAATTCCTTAAAATATTAAAAAATTTACATATTTTTGAGTTGTAGCAGTTTAGGATTTTCTTTAGAATAAATTTTCTAAGCATACCTTAAAATCAATTCAGACATGATCTTTCAGTTACTTCTGTTAGACGTTCTGTAAATGTTTTGGTTTATTTTAATTTGTACGTCCAAAAATATTAAAATTGTGATTCTGACATGCCACAATGCAAAAAACTATGTTATCTATTTTTTTTATGAGAAGAAGGAGTACTTACATCTCATTTATACAAGTTAAACGCCATTTTGTTTAAATATAAAATAATTTTAGTAAGCAGTGCATTAACCATTTTTATTTTATTTTAATTTAACCACATTGTAATATTTTGGTTGTTTAGATGGCACTAATATAAATTTTGTACGTTCTCAATCGTTGGGGTGCTAATCGTATGGATTCAACAACTCCAAAAACCAAGTTAACTTGCAAATGCAGAAAGAATAATCAAAAAGTAGAAAAATAGAAACAATAAACTCATTTATATGTAACTAAACCATTATTAAAATGAAAGAATATAAGCCAGTACTTAAAAGCATAGATTTGTAAGGAGCCGAAGATTTAACAACGAATAAAAAACACAGGGACAGTTTAACTGCAGTCTAAATTGATTTTTGGAGGAGAGCGTTGGGGTAAATCGCTCCGAGAGAAGATTAAAAATACAAAAACCTAAAAAATCAAGCCAGAATTTTTTTTAAAGATGAGAGTAACCAGAAACCAGTGAGTTGGTAAGGCTATATTTCCAAAAGCTCTGAAAAAATTGGAAGACTGAAGGACGAAGCAAATAGGACGACCATTAACTATGTGGAAACACAACACACAGAGATCAATGGTGTTTAAACTGGGAAGCTGTGTATCTCTGGTATATTAATAAAAGTTCATTATAAAGTATTGAATATTTGGCTGGAGCAAAACCATAAAATGAAAGTATCAATAATATTTATAACATTAATTTATTTTCTGTTACAAATTAATGTTCTCAAATTTTACCTTTTGCGCTGTTGATGTTGTTAAACATAAACTCAGTTGCTTAAAATAGATGTCAAACGGTCTACATTTCAAGACTGGGGTGGAAAAATTTGGGCATTGAGGTCTTTAGGAGTCGATAAGGTTTGAAGTGATGTGAGTGTGGAGCAGCGTTGGAATGCAAGGGCGGGGAAACGGGAGACCCCGAGAAAATCCACTTACCAGTGGTATCGTCCGGAACAATTCCCACCTGCGAAAATCCGGGAGTGACCCGGCCGGAAATCGAACCCGGCTTGCCAAGGTGGGAGGCGAGCAGTCTGACCACTACACCACCGCGGCCTCTTGAAGTGGGAAAAGAACACTGTATCGGTTACCAATGTTTATGCACACCGAATAAAAAATTGCCGTCTCTACAAAGTTGTTTAAAGAAATTCGCCCTGTCGTTTTTTTTTTGTTGTGTTCACAAGAAATGTTAACGCCTTCTTTAATAACGTTTTTATAACACGTATATGTCCAATGCTCATTTGAGACTGTTTATTATTACTTCTTTAATGTTTATTATATTTTTACCAAATACAGGAGCGAAAATAGCTGTATATGAAGTGGTTTAAAATCGTGCTATAAGAACTTAAGTTTCCAAGATTATATTGAAATTGAATAATGATTGCAACATTAAAACTATCTGCTACGCGTATACCTAAAATCAACCATCACAGGAAAAGGCACTGATACCGCCTTGTAAGAATGAAACAAAGAATGTTTATGTTCTGGGACATGATACCATATCTGGTTAGCTTTTTGTGTGTTCGCTGAAATTTAAACAGCACAAATAATTTCCCGATCGGTAGGCAACTTTCTATAAATTTAGGGTGTTTTTTATAATCAGTATAAATAAATAGATATATTTGTTGAATTTTTAAAACATGTGATAGGAATTAAGTTTGTACAACAAAAGTAAACATCCATTGTCACCAACAATTAACTAATTCTAACCGTACGTGCACTCTGAGGCATAATTCGGGAGTTGAATATTTAATTAAGTTTAACGTGTACAGCATTTGAAATCTGATTACTACTTGCGAGATAGAAACAAGTAAGCTATTTATCATGCTATAATTGTTTGCATTTGAAATTAATTACACGTAAACGTTTGAAACTTTCGAGAGAGCTGAATCAACATAGGTCTGGTGGAAACAGAACTATTAACACTGATGGAGGTAAAACAAATTTGGTAATGAAACAGAATGTTCAATAGTGAATGATGTCTCGAGCAGTTCAGGGAAACGGGACCGACAGCAAGAAACATTTAAGGAAACAAGTAACGATCGTGATACACTCTGGAAGTGATGGCCGCCAGAAAAGCCCGCTTTCATAAATAACTAATCAATCACCATCAGGCGAAGCGTTGTCTCAAAGGTTCCCTGAAAAACCAAGAAACGGGAATTCATTAAAACATAAAGCAAGTGAGTAAACAGTGACTCAAAGTGTATGTTTCCGAGTATCCTACAAGGCCGTAGCTAAATAGTTACAGAATATATTTCACTTTCATCCACGTCATAGGCGCCGAGTTTTTCTTTCCATAAAGGCGGAAAGTCTCAAACTTTCTGTGGGAGCAACCATGTTTATTTACATCTTACCTCTCTCCGCCGCTCCCACTTTTATTTTCTCTCGCTCTCTCTTATACTGTGCTTTGTATGAGTGTAACATGTTTTTCATACATGCCGAGGTTTTAGATATTTAAATAAAATAATCTGTGCATAAATATTGTTGTTTTGGTTATATAAAGTCCTATAAACAAGATTTATTTAGAAAATAAAGGGGGTAATCCGTTTACAATCAGTCATAAGAACTTATTACAAACGGAAGTCGTGGCCAAACACAGTTTATCAACCAAAGGATATTAACAGTTTTTATTAGTTTAACTTTGTTTTAATAAAGACGCAATTAAGTGTCATACACACAGTGAAATTTTGTTTAACTTTTGGCGATTAAAATATAATGAATAAACATTGGCGAAGCATAATACTTAGGTTATGGGGATTTGTTTGAATTCGTTAAGCCAGACACACGATGTTATGGTCCATAACCCAATTATCATACTTCGCAAGTATTTATTCATTATATTTTAGTCGTTATACGTTAAACAAAATGTTACTGCATGTATGAAATTTACTACATAGTTATTAAAACAAAGATTGACTAATACAAATGGTTATTCTCCTTACTNGGCGAAGCATAATACTTAGGTTATGGGGATTTGTTTGAATTCGTTAAGCCAGACACACGATGTTATGGTCCATAACCAAATTATCATACTTCGCAAGTATTTATTCATTATATTTTAGTCGTTATACGTTAAACAAAATGTTACTGCATGTATGAAATTTACTACATAGTTATTAAAACAAAGATTGACTAATACAAATGGTTATTCTCCTTACCATACTTATATGTTGACATATAATATTCTGAGTCCGAAAGGAAAATAATTAAATAGGCCGCGGAGTGCGGCAGTCANTATACTTATATGTTGACATATAATATTCTGAGTCCGAAAGGAAAATAATTAAATAGGCCGCGGAGTGCGGCAGTCAGAATTTTACATGTTAATTTATCACATTGCTAATTTTGTTTATTTTTTATTATTATTAATGGTGAGCATTTAAAAGTAAAAGGAAAACCCAAGGAAAATATTAAATTAATTATTCAGTTAATTTATTTTCATATTGCTCGGCATAGTAGCAAACTAAAACCTACGCAAGTTCCCTAATAATGTGTGAGTATCAGCTAAAATGTTAAGACGATAGCCCAATGTGAAAATGGTAAATGGCCCTATTTCCGTGCAAAAAACTTAAAAAATAATAATGCTCATTGCACATATCCAACCACATCAAGAACCAGCAACGTACACTAAAACATTTCAGTTTGAGTTTTTCCTCTGCCCCTAAAAACGTTCGATATTTCACGAGTAATCCTAATAAATTGTAACTCTTATATGAATTAACTGCCTATACGTATACAAGTGACGTGAAGTATATTTTAAAATGAGAAATTATCTTTTCCCCTTCGCTTTTGAGAAAGATTTCTCCTACGCTTGAGAATAGTGGTCACCATAACCGTTACTTGTAAAATATGAATTATTATAAATGTATTATTGTCTGCTCGGCATCAATACTATCTAATTAGTTTACATCAGAAAAGCCTTAATATAGCATTGTGAGAGTCCCAACGCTAGCTACCACTTTTTTTTATAATAAGGAACATCCTGATACAGAAAAAGAATGAAATGATTGCTGTACTGGAGTAAGGGAATGACAAATTTTTTGAAGTCAACTTCATTGACTCTTAGATAAGAAATAATAAGAACTTCTGCGCCAGGGTGGAATTGAAGATGCGCGAGTTTAATTAATAATCGGTGTCTTTAACCTAATAGGTTACACGGAAAAATGGAAGTAAGCAGTTTCCTTGCTCTCCGAAGAAATTTTCCTTCGTCAACAGAGATGAGAACCACGCTTTCAGCATCGTTTTATATCAAAATAATTTTCACCGGAATATTACATTTTATTAATTGTGGACTTTCAACTATTTATCTGGAAATTTTGTCAACTTCGCGGTGTAAACTGTAGTTATCAGTCACGGTGCAAAGCCAAAGAACGTAAAAAAAAACCATTACATTACACATGAAGTTAAGATTTTAGTTATGAGCTGTAGCTTAACTTATGTCATCTGTGGCCGTGCTTACAAGGATGGAAAAGTATATGTACAACTTAAAATGTCGCCTGGTTCTGAAAACTAACTTCGCGCCTCATTTTTATAATCGCTGTACACATTTTCGTAGATAAAATTTTGACAAGAATTCAGATAGAGTTATCTCTTTAGATAGTGAATCCTTAATGATCCAAACCTAAACTAAGATTATAATCACTACTTTTCCTATTAGTATTGACTCTATTGCCATCAGACCAACAACTTCGAAACCACTAAACTGAATAAAAAGTTGGAGTTAGAAACACTTAGCACTTGACAAAGAAAGTCACAACAAGTCTGATCTAAATGCTGGCGGCCTATATATGGTCTACGGGTTTCAGATAAGACCATGAGAGATGAAACTTCTAATGTTAACGTATGCCTGCATGCATCTCGTTACTGGACCGTAATATGGCGAGTAACCTACATATGTATTTCTTAAAGCCTCAACTAGAAGCTTGGCAGAGGTTTTCCGTAATTTCCTGCACAACGAATGGCTCTGCTATCTTCTGATATGCAACTTCCACGTCTGGGTTATCTGGACAAGTTAAAAGGAAGTTGTCGTAGCAGCATATATGCTCCATTTCTGGGGGGGAAAGGGGGGAATACGATAAATATTTCCATACAAAACACTAGTACTACACAGTCCAGTCAAGCGTGCCAAGGAAGGGCAAATACCAGAACGTGTGCCAGGGAGACAGTAGTTTGGTGTTGGGCGCGTGTGTGTGTGTGTCAGCAGGGGTTGAATGGAAGCTTAAAACTCCACAATAATACACTTATTTATCTGTGCTGGGAAACATAAGGACGTGTTTGGTTGGCACTATCACAAACACACTGCCACACTATGCCATAAACTCGCTCATGACTCAGCAAAGTTGACTTTCTAAAAATGAGTCGTTTTCCTCTACAGGTGATTGCAGAATCTGGAGGAGTCATTTTACTGAATGCTTCGTTGAACAGCGCGTGTCCACTGCTGTTAAGACTAAAACAAAAATTGTGATGCGTTGGAAATTAATGCAGGTATACAGGAATTAAGTGAAAGATATGGTCAAAATGCAGGGAATATTCATTGTTAGTAAATTTAATGAAAAAACTGTGTATACATACGCATAGGTCCGTAAACATTTCCCTGTGGAGTTATATTGGAAACAATTATCAAATTACCGACAACCTTAGTGTGTTAGGTCATTCTTTAACATTAGCTTTAATTGATGTAACCACTTTCTGACGGTTTGTTATTATCACCAACTTAATTTTAAGTCCGATTCCCGTCCTGTCCATTTTTATTTCGCTTTTTACGATATTTCAGGCTATAGCTGATTTCTTTCCCGCTCCTGCTTGTCTGAGAAATTTGTTTCGTCTCTAATTACCTGCACACAGACTAGGAGTTAAACACTTGAGCACCTGGCCAACCGAAGTATTGGTGTTTTAAAGGTTGGCACTAGAGCAATGAGTGAAACTCTTTTGTAAACAAACAAGTCTGATAATGGATTGAAATAAACTTCTCCTTACGTCTGTCAAATTTAAAGAACTAGTTTTGAATAATAAACCATTTGCTTCACGACGCGTGATTTTAAAATCATACCTGTGCTTTGCATGATCGTCCGTTGTTTATTTCAAATTAAATAGCCGCGCCTACCTGCAAACCTATAAAATATTCGAAAATGTTAATAAGTTTTTGAAAGAAAAAAAAAGGTGACGAAATAACAAGAGTGCTAATCGAGTTTCTTCAAGAAAAATCTACGCGAACCGAAGAGACGAAAATAACCCGTGTGACGTCAGGTGTCAAAAAGAATGTTTTTTTTTTTCACTTCGGAGAGGCATCTTGCAGGAACCAGTGACAGGAAAGGAAATTGAGCGCGGACTTGAGGGACGAAGCAGTACGTGTGCGGGAGGAAGGGCATCGCGAGAGAAAACTATCAGATGCCGTTGACACGGCGCGTGCGAGGAAGAAGATACGTGACGGTAGTTTGGAGACTACTTCTGCTGGCAAGTCGGGTGAGAGTAGTCGTGAGATAGCGACGAAGGTCCAACGCGCAGTCCGACGTACCAGCACTAAACGAAACTGAGATGTAGTTCATGTGAATAGAAACACACGCCGATGTCACGTCTACACTCCAAGAATCTTTCTCAAATTGGCCGTACCACTGGAAGCTTAATGAGAAGTCAAGAATGGTACATCCCCCCCCCCCCNCCCAAATTACCATGCAAACATGGTAAACTTCAGTACATTTTTTCAGTTAATAGTTCATATGTAGCAATGTTACCAACTGCGTAAAGTATTATTTTTATATTTGCAGCCTGATTTACTGTGAAATTTCCATACTATGTGTAGGTTAAAAACTTCCATTGGAGTTCAGGAAGTTTAATGAAAACAATAATTCTACACTGCAGCAGCAATTATTTACATCGCGTTGGGGCCACTTCTCGTATCTTAGTTTGCCAGTCGACCAAGCCCGGTAGAGCACACGTTCTCGGTGATTCGCAAATCTTTCCTGTCCTGTATGTCCTTCACAGCCGACCTCCCGTGGTGCATTCGGTTAGTGAGCTGCTAGCCTGGGGTGCTGGGAGGTTCTGGGTTCGAATCCTAGGTGGTAGTTTAAGTCGGGTTATAAGCCGTCCCCTGATAAACCTACAGACGTAACACCGGCGGACGTTAATAAGCCATTTCCAATACAATCCCATCCATGCTCTTCACAGTACATGGAAATTATAGATTCAGTTCTACACACGTAAATTCCGATTCTCGTAGCGCTATTTTGGCCGTTTTTCTCTACGCGCACGAGTTTTCTCGGGGTAGTTGCTGTCCACCCGCGGTACATCACGGCTGGCGTGCAGAATATGCATCAAGAAAAATTCCAAGAGCCCCAGTTTCCTCTCACTTATACGTGAATAAAAACAGTGATGACATATGTGTGTTGATAACGTCTAGTAATAAATATTTCTTATGAAAAATATAATTACACTGAGTGTGCACGAATGCGGTGCGTTGCCCTTTGGTGTAATATTCTAGACGTGGCTAAGCTTTTTTTTTTGCGTAAGGTGGTGGAACATCCTGGGAGTAGAACATTAGCAGGGCTTAAGACAAGTTTGGAAGTAACCCAGAATGGACTATATTTGACACAAGGTGAGTTTGTTCATTCGGCTAGCCCATTTATATTTGCATTTGAGACAGATTAAATGTAGTCCGCCCGATTAAATTTATTCGGGCTACATATTTTGATGAGTTATATACGTATACAGAATGAACCAACAAATTTCGGCTGTAGTTTAATAGGAAAAAAAAAGAAGGCCAAAACATACAACGACCTATGGTCTAAAGTGAATCCTAAGGGCGGTATACGTCTATGAAGTTGGACCTAAATCACTAGTTTATTACAAATATTGTAGAAAATATTTAAGGTGGAACACTGGACGTTAGGATTAAGTGCAACGGAGCAAAGATCTGCAAATACTACAACACATGTTGAGTCATGAAATTATTTCATATATGTAATTAAGTTTACTGCCATTTAGACTTAGTCACAACTAACATTCCAAATTATCCATACTCTCAGTGCTCCATATAAAATGTTATAACTAGGGAAGCCCCTTAAGATATCTTCGTGCGTGATCTCATTTACTGTTACATTATTTTTATTGTTTTTTTATTAAATACGCCACTTTGTTTCGGTTGACTAATCCAGTAACCTGTGCATAGTTAAGTCATCTTACATGTACAAATGGCATCACACATCTATGTGTATTTCCTGGAATTAGAACCCAGGTCCTTGGCGTTTAAAGGTGATTATTTATAATACTCTCCGTCAAGAAAGTCGTAAGGGCGTTATTCAAATTAACTTGTCCGCCTACCAGGGGTGGAGTGAAGAGGTTTGGCAACAAGGTCTTGAGAGCTGATGAGGGTGAAGCGAGAAGAGAACGGAACAGCGCCGGAATTCAAGGGCGAGGGAAACAGGAGATACCCGAGAAAACCCACCGACCAGCGGCATCGTCGGGCACGATTCATACATGCGAAAAGCCTTGAGCGACCCCGCCGGGAATAGAACGCGGATCGTCTTGGTGTGAGAGGAGCTCTCTTGTCACTGTGCTACCGTGGCCCCTTGTGCCAGGTAGTAATAACTAAACTGTAAACATTTCCCCTACATTGTAAAATAATTTTTGAACCTTCAGGGTTATTCAATTAGTTTCCCCATCGGGCCACTTAAAGATAATTACAAAGCTTGATGAGCCATATTCACATATTACAAAGCCGTGGATCACTCATACAGTACGTTTGTACCGTCAGCCGAAACCTCAGTTTAAACCCAACTTTCAAAACTAAGGTTTTAGTAAAGCGTTTATACCGTCATTCGAAACTCAGTTTTGGAAACTTGTGTTCCGTTTGTTTTTTTATGCCGGAAATCACTAGTATCAAAACAATGGAAAAAAACTAATCCGTTTTGTTATTGTGAAACGAAAAGGAAATGCGTTTTACAGGAAATCATAAATATTACTAAAAGTTGTTTAAAGTTGCATACATTAGTTGATAAAATATTATGAAAAAATGGTGTTTCGTAACTTTAAGATGAAACATATTTATTGTGTATTAGTTATTTTCGTACCTACAGCAAAATTATATAATCACTCCGCATTTACACACATATTTTTTAACCAACTAAACATATTGTTTTATAATTCAATATATCCTAGTTGTACATTTCGTACCATAAATACAAACGAAACCGAAGTATCGTTGTTTACGCCGCTAACGAAACTTAAAATTTGACGCGAAACTTGAATTTCGAACCTCAGTTTCGAGATAAGGCGAAACCTCACTTTAGCGGCGTTAACACCGTAAACAAACTCTGCTGTTTGAAACCCAGGTTACAGAAACTCTGGTTTCAGGTGTCGGTGTAAACGTACTGATAGTAAGTTTATTTACCCGAATGTGTAGTAAATAAAATAATGTGATTTTATTGCAAGATTTACCCTTGCGATAGTTGTAGTTGGCATTAAATTAGGTAATTGTATTCAAAAGCATATATTAAATAAAGGAATTGTGGATCAAATACATTGCCCGCGGGCCTGATTGTCGCATATGGCCCGTGGGCCACTAAATGAAAAGCACCGAATGGAAATAGTACCATGCATTAGCTGAAAATAATATAAATACTGCTATACACATAAATTCAGAACTTAAATGCGCATTTGACTTTCTCTTGAACAGTTGTGTGAATGCTACCTATTTCTCCCCCTAATTGTTCTCTATGTTTCTTGTTACTTCTAAAAAATGTAAACTATAACTCAAATGTTAGTTTACTTTTATAATGGCATAATTATAAGTTAAAAGTTCAGATGCTAATTCTTAATTTCAGAGTAAGATAAAGAGCTAAGTCTCTACGACCGTAATTAAGAATTTTTTTTAAGATTAATAGGCAAGAAATCAAAGAAAGAAATTGTATGGTTGAGTCCCAGATTCAGGCGTTCGGGTAGGCGTTGGACTGTCATGCTGTCTCAAACAGAGGTTAATTCTACTCGGACTAGGAACGAAACGAGTTTTATTATGGGAGAGTTTGGCTTAGGGAAAATTTCTGCCGCTAGGTGCGCAGTGTTCCAAAGAGGTCACTTATAAATAAAATTTTAATCTATGTGAATGATAAAAGAGAAAAAATTAACTTAGTGACGAAATTATTTTATATTTGATTTATGTTTATTTCAATTATCCTGTTTTTTTACAGTAGATAATAGAGAAATATCTGGTACAAATCTGACACTAGCGCCTGCCTAGTGGCAAAAAGTTTGGTTTGTAAAATTATAACATTGATATTTCCACCCTGAGTAGAAGTAATCTTACTCAGACTGAGACATTTTAAGTTGAGTTGAGAGTTTTGAGCGGCTCTTAACAACGAGGTCTTGAGTGCAGATGAGGGTGATTGAGGTGAGAATGGAGCAGCGCCGGATTGCAAAGGCGGGGGGAAACAGGAGATCTCCGAGAAAACCCTCCAACCAGTGGCATCGTCCGGCACAATTCCCACTTGCAAAAATCCGGAGTAGCCCGGTGGGGTATTGAACCCGGTTCGCCTTGGTGGGAGGCAAGCACGCTAACCGCGAGACATTTTAAGGGAGTTACTGTTTATTTTCGGCCTCACTCTGATGTCCCCCGTTAAAAGGGTACCGAATAAATCATTTATAGATTAAAAAACCTTTTTTAAGTGTTACATGAATGCCTGAAGTCAGGCTTCAACTAGTGTACAGGAACTCTATAAGAAATGTTGGCTGGTAAGTCACAATGTTAAACAATCTAATTATTCCGCTATAAAATACAATAATTTTGAAAACAAATCATTATGTGCTCGATTTTTTTAACTACTATCTACGGGTATAATTTCTATAGAACTTCATTGTTCCCTTGAAACTGAAATGTTTCATTTTCCATTTAGGCTACTTCTTTAGGAAACGAGAAAAAGCTTTACCTCACCTTCGTGTAGTTACGAGTTGTGATCAGGCCTTAGCTGAGCGACCTGCCTGATCACACCTTCACTTATTTATCCAGGACACGGGCCGTGATTGCTGAAATTAGTTATGAAATAGCAAACCACAGATATCCTCTCTACCCAGTAAACGGGGATAACGCAGCCGATATACGACAGTGTAGCCTGTGGGTGGTGTCTTTTGTCGTCCGGCCATTGGAAAGAGAAGTCCACTGAAGATGGGCGTGTCTAGGTGTGAACTTCCGCCATCTTAATTAGCCTCCGGAATCATAAACAAGGTGGGACTCTCCAATTAGACTTTACACAGAATGTGGCTGGTTAAATCTTTATAATATAATATAATATAATATAAATTAATGCTTCAGTATATTTTTATAGCTCCTCCCGTGCATAGCCAAACATGTTTATATTGAAATAATTTTGTACAAGCTTAATGTTAAATAAACTCCTTTTATATAGTGTTCATAACATAACTATTATCAATAACTTACTACGCCTCTATAGTCCCGTTAAGGTATGATGAATAATCATAAATCATATCATAACAGTGTGTTTAATTTGCTGATTTGGTACTCTGAATTGACTGTTAACTTCCGTTTCGGCCAGAACGCAGAGTATAACAAGTAGAATAATATAATGGAAAACTGAATTTGAAAAACAAGTCTCTTCCTGGAAAGCGCTCGTCACCTCCCGTTAATTTTTCATGACCTTGGGTGCACGATAATACTTTTCCCAGAACCCCAGCTATGTACCTGGTACCGCAGATCGATATAATTACAGTCGAAGTAGACAATCGTGATCCTACTGTGGCTGTGTCACGTTTAAATGGACATTGTTAAAGCCCTGATTGTCTTATCTATTCTGCGTGTTGTGTATTCTTCCGCTTCATGCAAAAAATAACATTGCCCTGGACCTAACTATCTATAAAAATATTAATAAGTTACCGTTACGATTATTATGAGGCGCAGAACACGCGTACACATTACACTTTTATAAACTGTTCATGTTAATTAAACACTTTTAAAAGTTCTTAGACCTGATTTACGTCTCATTTTGCATCCTTCCACCATATGTAATAAACTACTCAAAGAATGTTTTTCATTAGAGATTTATAGTACCAAAAAATATCATAACATAAAATTTCCCCTTTATGCAAGCATGTTGAAATGCATGTGTTACAAAGCAAGACAAATATTCCAAACGTTTTATTTTGTATCATAATAATAAACAAAAAACACTAGCGGTCTATTTCGGCAACACCCTTGATCTCTTCTCTTTTATTGTCACTATCCATATAGATCAATACCGTGTGTGATCTCGAGAACTCACAAGTTCCCTGACGCGCTGAGAAAAACTGAGAATGAGTTATCCAGTCGCTCTTGTGGTAAGTTGTCCCATTCTGTTTGCGCGGCCAATATCAGTTCCTGTAAGTTGTTGGGTTGTTGATGACGTGCTTGAGTGTCGGTTTTCAGAAGGTCCCAGGCATGCTGTATGCAAGTTCATGTCTGGACTTACTGCTGGCCAATCCATCCTTTGAATACCGGCTTGCTGACAGTATCGACCAACTACTCTTGCACGGTGTGCGCGGGCATTATCATCGGCCAGCAGGAACAGTTCACCAAATGCTTGTCGGTAAGGATGCACAACTGCCTGAAGGACATCTGTGATGTACCGTCGAGCTGTCATTGTGCTCTCAATACGAACTAAAGGCATTCGACGTCAAAAAATTATTCCTGCACAACACAGGATTCCTCCATCTAGGTGTGCATGGACTTCTTGCACAGCCCGACGCCTTGCCTCTACACCTCGTCTTCTCCACACCCTCAACCTTCTCTGCAGTTTTTAGGTTCAAGTTAAGGTACGTCAGTTTTGTGTTATAACCCGACAACTGCCCTCTCAGTCCTTCCTCTTCGCCAATTTAGTTTGCAGGCATATAGAGGGAGTAGTAATGAAGAATAATTTCAATTAACTTACTGGAAAATCGGGATTTAAAATTTAATTCGTGCTCAGTTTTGAAGTTAGTTATCTTATTCCATAAGATACACAGCTCCTAAATCTAATATTATTTTTATATAATAGTATAGGAATAGAGTGGAAAGATTTGGGCGGCTCTTAACACTGCCAAAGTGAGGTTAGTATGGGGCAACGCCGGATCGCAAGGGCGGGGGAAACGGGAGATTCCCGAGAAAACCCGCTGGCAAGTGGCGCCGTCCGGCACGATTCCCACACGTGAAAATCCGGGGAGCGACCCCGCCGGGGATCGCGCCCGGTTCGCCTAGGTGGGAGGCGAGTAGTCTGACCACTACACTACCGCAGCCTCTAATAGTATTGGAAAAGTAGACTAATTATTAGTAAGTTTTAAATAACTTTTGCAGTCAGAAACTAGTTTATTTGTGAATCTTATTCACAAATCGAATTTCAGCCATCTGAAATTGTGTCTTAGCAGCGATAAAATTATGTCACATGTTTATACTATTTACTTTTCCTCTTTTTAAATTTTAATATTCTGAAGAAAGTTTCTTAGTTATAAAATAGTGGTCGTGTTAACATTCATATAAAATGTCTTCCTTGGCCTTGAAGTGGGTTAAACTAGACGAAATCCGTCAGGTCAAGTGAAGTTTTTCAAACTGAGACGTATTAGAGACGCAAGATTCGAGCTTCTCGCTTCGTCGTACCAATTAACGTTTCCTTCGGCAGAGCGCAAGGGAACAATTTCCGTTACGTAATTCGCCTCTTTGAGCTCTCGTCTTGCTGAAGCGCCAGACGCTTTTGAAGTTCACGTCAGCACTAACCAGAGGCTGCGCCATCTCCCTCTCCAGTCTAACAAACTTCCCATCCTAAAGGCTTCAAACTACTTCAAAATTAATAAACGCCCAACAAATTAAGCGAGAGCTCTCCGCTTGCCAGTCTTAATCAAAACTTATTCACTTGATGCTTGTGTACATCGTTACATTTAATTTAGCTCAACAGGAGTGTCCTATAAAAGAGATGTCGATTAATGAAAAAATTGCAAAATCATTAAAAGTAGTACACTATCGGCGTCATGTAAACGGTTTGTATTTCTCGGTTCATGTCAACCCGACATTGTAAAATGAAGGACGCTGTTCATTGTTTAATCATGTGGGGTTTTCTTGCAAAAATACATCTATTTGGATTAGTTTTCTTGTGTGGCCTGTATATCAGAATTTTGTTTTAATTAGTAGAATGTATCGGGAATGTAATGCGCATTCTTACTCGCAATTTTCGTAGAGTTAAAACCAAATATTTCATCTCATTTCATTATATATTTTAGTGTTTTATCAAAGTTTAATTTAGAAATACGCTCGATCAAAATGCCGTGTATCCTTTCTCGACGTTGCTGCTGTTCATATAAAATATTTTCGCACCTTAGAATAGACACAATGGCTTAGTGGTCATACATGTTGTGTTTATTCGCCACGTTAATAGCCATTTAATCAATAAATAATTTTTTTATTAACTATTTTATTTATACGGAACTAAACTCGAATTGGTACGGAAGTTAATACGCTAGGGGAAATTCACAGTGCTGCTTCCAAGCTGAGAAAGAAAAACCAACCCCGTGAAAGAAGTCTGGTTAGAAAATGTAGCTTTCCGAGTGAGAACCAGGCATACAAAGAACGTGAGGGAAGACAAGAAAAGAATAGGAGTGCAATTGGAATAGGTCAATAAGATATGAAGAGTAGTAAAATAATTTAACGGAAAGGCAGCTAAAAAATGATTGAAAATGTTGCTGCACAAAAATATATGAAAACCGATATTGAAGGAAGTTCAAGTAGAGTCCATTCACGGTTACTCGCAAATTTTCTCAAGTCCTGCTCAAGTTATACTTTCAGTCTATTACTCCGCCTCATGCAAACAAAGCTTTACTAAGTCTAGAAAATTACACCAAATGGCCACCGCATCGCATTCTGGCGCACTCAGTTCAGTAATATTTTGTGTGAGAACTATTTATTTCTAGGCATTACCAATACACCTATTTTATTCCTGTTTTATTCATGTTAATTGCAAATAAAATACTATAATTTGTAAATTAAATTTAATAAAAAGTTCAATTTAACCAAAAAGGAATTGCTTTTATGTTAATAGAAGTTTTAAACGCTTGTGATACATGACATATTTAGGAAACAACCAAACACGTGATACACGGCGTGGTTTTTCAAACGTTTAAAAGAAAAAGTGTGAATATTCTACGAATCTTGATCCAGTAATAGCAGCACACGATTTTTGAGAAGTTTAGAGTATTTTGTCCAGAGAACTGGCACAATACTGCCATCAGATAGCTTAAAATCGATGTTTAACTACTATATAGCGAAATGTATCGGTATCAAGCAATGGGGTATCGAAAATAGTCCGATAGCTAGGAAGCTTCATGAATCTTCATCCTCTCAGTGATTTGGCACGTAAATTACATTTATATAAAGTAACAAGGCATCTACATTATCTCCAGAAAAATTATTATAAACATTATTTTTAAAAAATAGTAATTAAATTTACAATCCCAAATGGAATTGGAATTTTTAAATACGTATCATGTTATAACAAATCTGAAGGAGGGCTACAGTATCAAAGTATAGGAAATTCCATTTTGAAACTTCTGCAACAAATAAAAGGAAACAATTTTTTAAGGAACTCTATGATCTGCTTTTAAAAAAATTTCGCTATTCTAACTGCAAGAAAGTAAGGTAGGCAGCTGTTTCCATACACAATATTTCGTATTGCTTGCATGTACCTTAATGCTCATTTCATAGTTAACATTTCATGTGTGGCAATCGGCTTCTCCTAAGACAGTAATAAATGAAAAGTTCCGCTTAATTAGCAATTATTTCTGAAACGTGCCTGATTCTACAAAGTGACTACACATGAAATTGAATTATGCCAAGTTTTAATATCAAGTTTCATTCCGAAAGTCGCTATGGTCATCTATAAAATACTATTAACATATTTCAACACTTAACAATGTAATGAAAATATTGGGTCATTCCTAAGTCGTATTTATTCCAATAGTTTCAAAAATCGTGCCTCGTGTGAGTAAATAACATTCAACCACTGTGACAGCATATGCAGTATTGGAACGTAATATAAATTTATGAGGAAAAACAATTCTTATCCCACATGATTATTCAGCGAAGTTGTTCATCATATATATCTTCCTAACCATTGAAGGTATCAAAATTTTGATTGCGAATTCATAAACGGGACTACGGGGCTCATAAGACACAGTCTTCGTCAGTTCCGAGATGTAATTAATTACTAAGATAACGATATAAACTTTGTTTTTTTAATGGGAATATACTTATTTATCCCAATAGCATAGCATGTTATTAAGCTGCGAGTTCAGTGACGTGATTATTTTGAAAATCCGAGGAGCACGTTTTGACACATTACGGGGTTTTCAAAGGTATATGCATTTGACTGTAGCTGTGTGGCAAAATACTGTTTATGTTAACCAACGACCGTACTAATAATACTACAAATAAATATATACAAAATTTCTGACAAATTGCTTGTATTTGTCAGCATGAACTGAAATATAGTGTTTGATTTACGTGAGATGATTTTTTTACCTGGATTTACTGCATCCACAATAATGATGAACAGGATTTCGATGAAGAAGACCACAAGGAGAATCTGGAAGGAAAAAAGACGCATTGTTAAGTACTTTGAAACATGTTTCAATATTCCACAAAATAATGAACATCTAATGTAAAAATAAAACATGATTTTTATTGGATGACTGCCCAAATTACGAAAGTTGTTATTAAATTAAAAGATCCATTATCGGAGAACTTTTACTTTGGTAAAAAGACACTGCTGCAATATGAGTTTAGATCAATTTTTGTATCAAGTTAGTTATATTTTCAACATTATCGCCAACTTGCTAGAAAGATCACTAATATTTATACTAAAATTAGTAAAGAATTTTGCAACACGCAATGTAATGAAGAATTTTATTTTGTTCTGCTCCTGTAAAAACAAAATGTAGTGCTAACAATTTTTTACTATAAAGTAACAGAAATCGTGCCAAGTTAAAAAATATTGATCAAGTATTTTATAATGCTTGTAAATGTAGCTTAAGCTAGACGCTGAAAAGCAGTATATACAATAAAACAAACCACCAGATAAGCAATCATCAACTTGTTAAATCCGAAATATACTCTGGGATAGTTTTTTTAAAAATTGAATTTAGAAATATCTCGACTGGCAGCAAATTATTGGAAATAACAGGTAACAAATTAACAATAAATTGGTTTTTAAGGTTGTAATTTATGAATGGTTCTTTTGTCACCTTCCAATAAGCTACGAGATAACCAGATGCGATACCGGCATACAGATTTCCATCGCAATTGCAGCGGACTTAACTACACACCACAAGTTGAACGTCTTATGTTATCAAGCGTGAAAAAATGCCCAAGATACACTCATGAGCAGTTGAATTAGAGATACCTGCCTAGTTGCGTGTAGCACGGCAGTGATGCGGCGTGGCATGAACTTCACAAGGCACCGGGAGCGGTGGGGAGCCGAACTAATACATGGCCGCTGCACAGCCTCCCACAATGCAAGGAGATCGGTTGGAGAACGATTCACGGTGCGCACATCCCTCTTGACAGTGTCTCAGATGTGTTCCATACGTATGAGTTTGGTTAATCTCGGCGGCCAGGCAACCAGCCTTAAGTCTGAGGAGGGTTCATCCGACCACTATGTCTCAATTCGGGATCGGTGGGTAGGTGCTTTTTTTTTTTTTTTTTTTTGCTGTAGGAAATGGTTTCCTGCTGGTAGCTGTAGACGTAGAAGCCGGTAAACATGATTTTTTAGCAGGTCCCTGAATCGTCGCCAGTGAGAGACAAAGGCACGTGTGCAAGGGGGCCCATTTAATCCCACATAAACAGTCCCCATACGAGGATACCGCTGCTGGTCTGAACTATACTCTGCTGGAAAGAGGGATTCGTCGTTTCGTGTGCTTGGCGACTCACTCGTACCCTGCCATCGGCGTGTACCAATGCGTATCTCGTCTCATCCGTCCAGGCGACCTCTTCCTTGCGTCAAGGGTCCAACGGCGGTGCTCCCGCGTCCATACGGTAATCGCCGAGCCTTGTGATGTGAGAAGAGTAGAAGTGCCCTAGTGGGGCGGCGCCTTCTGTGCCATTTGGCAAGGAGATGTTTCTGGATGGTACGGTTCCTCACAGGTCGCTGTGGCGCAGCAGTGAGTTGGCGGGTGGTCGGGTGCACTGAGGTCTGTCTTGCCGCTGTTACCAACCAAGCTAGCCGACAGTTAACCTTGTCATATACACGATATACGCCACGGCAGATGTACCTGGCGGCGGTGGTCCACGAACTTGCGATAGACACTTGACACGGTAGCGCGTGCAAATTCCAGTGCCTGCGTGACTTCGGAGATGGAATGTCATACACGCATATCTTCAACAATCTGGCCCCGATCTAATACGCTGAATTCTTGTTTCCTCCTCATTCTGTGCTCGATTTATACTCAGACGGTCAGTATAACGCCTGACGACATCCCAGGCATGCGTGGTTGTCCACAATTCCATTCGACAGGGTGGCATCAGTGCAATTTAGCCAGCACGGTAGGTGTGCCTAACTCAACTGCTCATGAGTGTAACCGAAGTGGCCGTCAACTGTGAAGTGTGCGTCGTAATTCACTTTATTCCCTCTGAAGGGTTTAATGCTATTTAAACCCACCGTAGAACGAGAGATGATTATGGCAATATATTTATCACCGAGGGATGTCCACCAAAATGGTGTTGAAAAGAGGTTTTCGCAATTGACTGGAGCTACGAGCTTCAACCAATCAGAGGTTTGGCACCGGCGACGGGTTTCAAAGCACTCCACGAGCGACAGACATTGGTTTTGATGGCCGTTGCCAGCGACGGGTAGTAAGAAGACAGCGTACGTATAGATAGATAAATTTACGAATACCTCAGGTAAATAAAATTTGCAATATAAAGTGTTTGCAGGGAAACTGATCGAATTCCAAATTAATATTGGGAGATAAAAAGTATGTTTTCTGAAGACTGGCATTATTTATGTTAATGTTAACCTAGTAAAATTTCTCGATACTGGTAGTGCGTTTAATATATGATTATGTATATTGTTCTCTGTTTTCCGTGAATTCTCACTTATAAGTAAAGTTAAAGGAATTTTCTTAGATAAATTCTGAATATGTCTTTAACGAATAGCAGAATTTTACCTATAATATTCCGGTTCGGTGAGGTAGATTGGACTTTGTTTCTCCAATTTTTGAAACAGAAAAAATATTTTTGTTATGTAATTGTTTAACCACAGTGTTTGAAATTTATCAGTGTTTTAAATCATTTTAAAATAATAATCTTGAAGTTTACACAATGTCTATAATTTGGTTCTGCAAATATTCGTTAAACGTGTGCAAGTGGCCACAGATTAAGATTTTCTGTCAAATATTTTTTATATAACGCATTGCTTTGTCATAAAATTGTCATGAGTAGAAAAAAGAATAACAAATAAAAAAAATACATGCTTTAATTTGGTCTGACATGTCATTAATGTCTTGAAGGAATGCTTTAAATTATAGTGGCATGATTATAATCCTAAAAAATTTTAAATTAACATGCTTTTTTGAAAAATCTAACAGTTCAATATCTCATCCCTTAAAATTATAAACAAGCATAATATTTGTTATATTACAGACGAAATTGTGCATTTTGTGATAAAAGTAAAACTTTAATGATGTAAATGAGTCAGTTAATTGTAAAATGATTTTAAGTACTCAAGAAATCAAACATTGCTTGAGAGATTTATACTCATGTCACACACAGAAGCGCTGCAACAACATGACTTTGAGACCATTTTTGTACCAGAGCTACCCTACAAGAATCAAGAAACGCTTTTACTTTCGTTGTTGAAAGTCGGGATGAAGATGCAAGGCGCAGTTTTATTTAGATCGTTCTGCAACTACCAAGCGTATGCAATACTTCCAGTGTGCCTTACGAACCTCCTCAAAAATTGCTTTTGTTTGATTAACCACGGTTATGTTTTCTATGATAAAACATCACACTGAAGCAAAATATGGACATTTTTATTACACTATAAAATTATAATGTTACCGGGAAAGCACTGATACAAAACACAAAATAAAAAATTGTTTTAAGAATGGAATATTAAACACAATGACTTTCCATCTTTTATATTATTCAGTGATTTTTAAATGGACTTTCACCAGAATAGAGTCTTTTCTCTCTCTTTTTATTAGCGATTAAAAGTTTGAATGTATTGTAAACGAGGCACATCAAAACATCATCCACTAAACGGCAGCGTGAAAATGTAATTTATTTTGAGATTGATTTTGACATGTGGTTCCAACAAATACGGTAGACGTTGGCGGGAACTGTCAAGTAAGGAATGGCAAATAAAGAAATCCAATTCCCCAACACATTGTTCAGATAAACAACGCAGAAGCAATTTTTCATTTGTGGCACCCCGCCATCGCGGATTTTATCTCGCTTGCTTCGCTGCTAAGGACCTTACAATGACGAGCAGTCGGCTGTCAGCAACTGACAGCTGGCAGTGCATTAATCATGGATATATTATTCACGAGAATTGTTTATTTCATTATCTGGAAGAGATTCAATAAGGACCATATAATGTAAATATTTGTAATCAAATGATTATAGTTTTAAAAATATAGCACCGAAAAGGCGAACATTTTGGAATATGGGAGCCCAAGTTTCAAAGCTCCTAGTTAACTTTCCCAAATAAATTACACGTCATGTGATATATATCATATACACAACAAGTTAATTATGTATCACGGATATTTAACAATGGGTACTCGAGTACTGGCAGCCTGAATCTATTTTAAAATAGGTATTGCTGTTTTTGCCCAAACGTTTTTATTCGTCCAAGAGAAACTAATAAAATATTAACATTATTTTCTCTCGGACGAATAAAAATGTGTTGGCAGTAACATCAATACCTATTTTAAAATAGATCCAGGCTGCCAATACCCAATTACCCATTGTTAAATATGCTTGATTGTTAAGTAGCATAATGTGTATATGATATAGATCTAATTACATGTGATTTAGTTGGCAAAGTTAATTAGAAGCATAGAAACTTGGGCTCCCGTATTCCGGAATTTTCGACTTTTCGGTGTTATATTCTGAAAACTATAATCATTTGAATGCCAATATTTACATTTTTGTGGTCCTTATATGTATGTAAATATCTTTCAGATAATGAAATAAATAATTATCGTGAAATATGGTTCTTACGGGACTACCTAGTAAAATATTGCCTATATAATCGGTGTTTACGAGTATAGGAGTAACTAAGTAAATAAATCGTTCACGAATACGACTTTATTTCCAAGGAAAAATAAAAACAACAATTATATACAGCCGCCATTTTCTTCTTTTATCATTTAATATATATTGAAAATTAAACTACTAAAGATGTTTGAAAATTACATTTTAAAGGTTTTCCTAAGCGGTTTCCTCACGAGAAAAGAGAAAAGTACAAAGTGACATCTGTAAATACAGAATGTCAGGTAATTCGCGGGTATGGACTGCACCACACGACCATGTGATCAAAACTAAGTAGGAAATACTCTTTGGTAAAAAATGCATCCTTGGTTTACGAGAAAAGCGACATGAAAGATCCAGAAACCATTGTAGCAAACATGTGGTATTCCAATTAGATAAAGGTGAGGTGATGTGGCAATGCTGCTGCTAATGTGTCGGCAAGGGAACGAGCCGAGCTCAGTAGTGCCAGGGGCCGTGGAGTTCACATGCAGTGAGTACTGGGACTTGGCAATTGCCATGGGTCCATCCGGCGACCAAGCTCCGTGCATGCTGCATGCACCCAACGTGCGGGAAAGTGCATTGCTATGGACAGACCAAACTTCGAACACCTGTTCTCACGTTTCAACGTTTTGTATGCTATTGCTGTTTGCTGTTCTTAACGAGAAATAATGTAATTTTATTTACTTTAATTAATTTTTTCTCGTAAACTAAGGATCTTGCGCTTTTTTACCAAAGAATATTTAGTTTCGATCGCAGATTCATGTGGGGCAGTCCGTGCCCACGAATTACCTGACATTCTGTAGTTTAACTCATTGACTTACATCCCGAGCAATAAAGTCCTACTGTTACATATCTAACTTGCGAGAAATTCAGCTTCCCGTGAACGCATGTTGCAGTTATGGGAGTACCCGTCGCAATTATTTCTTTTTGCCAGACTTGACCTTGAGACGTTCACAATTTTCACTAAGGATTCCCCTTAAAAACAGGTTTCAAAACGGTGCTGAGCATAAAAACACTGACATTGTGAAAAAGAAGTGACAAAAATGTGTATATCGTGATAAGATGTATCAACACAGTAATAGCTACACCTTATTAAGCAATCTGAACTACCAACCTATAGTCATATTCAAAAGAATTAAATGCAAAATTAATAAATTTTTGACGGGCGTTCATTTTATTTCACCTTTCGCCGTTATTGTTGTAAATTAATTGCACATTTTTTTCTGTAAAAATTAAGTTGTACTTTTCGGTATGATGATGCTAAATAAATCAGACACTCATTTTTCTCGTCCTTCGTCGTATACGATTAGCTACGTGCACAAGGGGGCCACGGTGGAGCAGCGGCTAGAGCGCTCGCCTCCCACCAAGGCGAACCACGCTGGNGGGGGGGGGGTCCCTCTCAGATTCACGCACGTGGGTAACATGGCGGACGACGCCTCCGCCCTTTCACTCCGGCTCTGCTCCATCCTCTCCTCACTTCACCCTCGTCGGCTCTCAAGACCCCACTGTTAAGAGCCGCCGAAACCTCTCCAAACTCCACGTTCACAAATTTGTTTAAGTTTCTAAATTCCTAGATTCCGATCACACTTCAGGGAATTATGCTACAAACATAACGAGCCACATAAAGCACTGATATATCTTTATGTCGTAAAACTGATTTCAATAATCCCGGCTAACTGTGCATTTCACGTACAAAATTCGTTTGTTGAAGGGAGTTTCCTGTCTGTGACGTTCCTTCGCTCGTCCTGAAGCGCTTGGTTAAGTCACTCCCGAAACGAGAGTGTGGAGGTTTCCATTTTTGACATTCCTGCGGGCAGTGTGCTTTTGCAGTGATGCAGTATTAGTTGCGGGTCTGTGGGTTCTCTACCATTGTCTTGCACTGCGCGAAAAAAAAGAAGTTATAATCAATTTTAGTATGTAAACTTTAAGATGTAATAGATAAGTCGAGGTTAATAGTCTGATTGAAACTTGATTCATTCTTTTCATGCATAATTTTTTTAAGTATATACCTAAATATTATTGTAAAAAGTAAGGATCCTTTAAGGAATTAATATGCCTTTTTGGAGTTAAAGACTTTTCTCGGTAAAGTCAACATCTCCGAAATCAACTTTTGTAAATAAAAAAAAATCATTGATCGTGCACGCCAGCATGCAGACTTCCAGTTAAGTTGGCAGCGAATTCAGCAAAATAGTTCTAAGTCTTGACGTTGTTTTGCAAATATAATGTTTAAATTTATGGCGGATCAAGTTAGTGATTTTATTCTCTGCACGTTGATCAGAGTGCGAATTACCTTTAATGTAACACATTTAGTATTCTAATAGTTTCACGTTTTCACTTCACTAGTGCATGAGTAAAGTTATTAGGACATAGCAACGCAAATTTTACTGATGGCGGAAGGATACAGTACGATGAGAAAAGTAGATCTTAATAAGGACTTTGAAATGTGCTCAGTTAACAGCGAACAACCTAGATAGCCTTGTAATCGCTTCCGTTTGACCACAGCGCCATCGTACGGCAAGCGATGTTACTTACTAGTCTTCGATAATTCTATTTTCCTTTTCACACAAAAAAAATCATATTGGCCTATATTATTAACCCTCTCAGAAAAATAAGTGACGGCTACAGTCTATTCGTGGTTACTTCGAACTTTTCTGAAGTCTTGCTTAAGTGAAACCTTCCTCCACTATTTTGGATTCTTTGTTTTTCTAGATTGCCTATATTTAAAAAAAAATTGAAAAATACCCCTATACCCAACTAGCTATTGACCCCAATTGCAGTACAGACAAGACAAGGGAATTACTAAAGCATAATTACGTCACAATTTTTATTCTGTCAAAATTAGGGAAAATCAATATTGTGATAAATAGCAGTTCGTACTTCAGTCGTTATGTCTGTACTGCTGTGTATGGTCAATAGCTGGTTGGGTATAGGAATACTTTCGGAATTTTCTCTTTTAAAATGTAGAAAAACGTAAACAAGTCTGGAAGAAAAGTCAAGGAGAAATCAACCCACTGTATTTGTGTGCTGGACACACAATAAAAAATTAATTTTTAATAAGTAACAATGAACGGAGTTCCAAATATTTCATTTCAGGAAACTTAAATACGGTAGGAATAAACTTTTACTTTCTAAATAAGGTAAAATATATACTTAAAAATATAAATCAAATAAAATAAATAATATAAATTAATAACAATAATTTAAATAAGGATTTTTTCCTCCTAGCTATTACCAACATAATTTTTCTCTCTGCTTTTAATCCCTATTAATTATGAAATAAATATTATAATCTATATACCAAATATAAATGAAAAATTTATTTAACCAAAAATAATGGTACGTTAATATTAACTGAAGTATAAAAATATTTGCGTATATTATATATTTAAGAAAAAAAAGAAACACGCCATACATGGGATGAAAGTACAGTGATAAGACTATAGTATACGTTAACTGGCTCGTCGCACGATGGCGCTACGAGCAGCTGGTAACGTGCTGTCTTGTGCAGGGCCAGGATGCTTACTCAAAAAAAAAAGGATGGAAATGTATAATGCTTTGTTCTTCTTCTTATAGTATTCTTTCTACTCAGTTTCAAAGAGAATTAACAACATTTGAACGTGTACATTGTAGCTCTGTTTCGCATCTCGTTTCAAAGGATAATCACTGTATAGCAGTTGCGACTTTCAAACGTGGAGGGGTGCAGTAACAGAGGGGACAACAGGACAATTGGCTCACCCTGCTTGGAGACAAAGGCCAAGGTTTAAAATCATTTTGAAAACTGTCTTAAAGAAAATTAATTTTTCTACTAGAAATATAAGTTTACGCGGAGGTGTGCGTTGTATTGAAAATGTTTCCATCGGCTTATGGAAAAAGGAGAAATCCTTTTCAACATATTTTGAACTGACACTGATCAAGCACGAATGAATACCTTTTTAATTTGAGGCATTATTCACTATTTTTAATTTTATATTTAAAATAATCTAAAAATAAAATTAATAAAAATTAAAATTTCGCCCAGCCTGCGCGAATTTATCTACACGCGAGAATTAAGCCAAATCAGTGAAAAAAGTGAAATTTCAGTGATTGATAACCAGTGACTGATAATCAGTGCCTGATAACTAATTTATATGATAGCTGAATTTCACTTATTTATTTGTGATTCCCACAAAAAAGTCGAGAATTTCACCGCTATAAATCACTTGTTCCCAGTTCATTTCCTTGATTTGCCAGTCGGCAGTAGCTTATCAACTGACTTTCAGTGAATGTTATTTCACTGATTGATATCAATGATTCAGGCTTAGAGCGTTAATGATCTCACTTTTCTGGAAGAACTACGTCTGTCAGGTGATGCAAAGGTTCTCAATTCTAAGTTCACTACAGACAACTTTACGATTCATAAAAATAATAAACCTACTTGTATCTCCAAAGCGATCACTCTGCCAACGTCGTATATATAACATTTTCAAGTGCATCTTGATGTCATCATGAACAGCGTAATGACAGAAGAAATTTCCCATAATGGACTGATAAATAACGAATACAATATATAAAGACAATAGCATTTGGCTAAATTAAATGTTTTAATATTATGGCAACAAGGGATGGGGTGGGGTGGTTCCTGTTTCTCTGTCCTCTCTGTAACCCCCTCGACATTCTTGGAAATTTAGATGATACTGCGTTCCTGCAAACATCACCTGTTTTATTAAACGAGCGCAATATGAATAGTTCGTCGTTTAGTTTTACGACGACGTATCGTACGGAAATTCCGTTTAAAACTTTTTTTTTTTTCGGCCACGCTTCCAGCAGATCCTGCTGACGCCATGCTGTCACGTGGGAACCACGACGAAAGAGGAGACGAAAGGAAGAACTTCTAATATCACGCCAATCTCCTGAAGAGCAGGGGGGAATGGAGGGGGAGGAAGACATCTTGGGACGGTGTGTCCCATGTGCGGGAGATCCCGAACACGGGAGATGAAATTCCCCGATTACAGAGACGCGCTGAAAGCGCGGTGCGTGAATATATTCGCCGATGCCATCCAGCATAGCCACTTGGAGAGGAATGCCCAGTGAACGATATTAAAAGCCTCAAGGTCATACTCGGTCAGGAGGTAGCATTGCGACGGCGGCGATGGAAAACATCTTAAACAACCTTCGCGTGTGTTCTACCTCCTCGGGATTTTAAACGGTTGCTGGTTTCAACGCAGCAATCTGTTCAGAAAAGATACAACGTTGTCGGTGTAAGTTAAAACTCTGTTTTACAGAAGAATAAATATCGTGAACAGGGGACTACTTACATCGACCTTTTGCTGACTTTGACGCTTCTCATCGACAACATTTATCTCATTTTTGAATGGGCAGTAAAATATAGACCCTCGTTTCTGCCATAAAAAAAAATACTTACATTGAAATATTTCATAGATTTCTTTTGGTTTGAATATTATAATTGACACTAATACTTTGAATGATAGACATAAGAAAATTGGGCAAGCCCCTTATACCCTATTGAAGGTACATTTAAAAAAAATAATTTTAAACATAAAGAAATGGAAACAATTCATAAATCCAAAATGACGTCATGTAAATAGTTTCCATTGCTTTCGTCTGAGATTATTTTTTGAAAATGTGATGTTGCTAGGGCGTAGAACATTGTCAAATAATATTTTAGAGACAATCATAATTTGGTTTTTTTTTGTACTTCTATTGCTCCTGTAGTCTTTCTCAGANTGTCAAATAATATTTTAGAGACAATCATAATTTGGTTTTTTTTTGTACTTCTATTGCTCCTGTAGTCTTTCTCAGATGTTACTCCTTCATTAAAACATTTTTATTCCCCATAGTAATAAAATAAAAGTACTCTATTGATGTTACTGTTATTCAATCGTATTGAATGGTATACTATGCCGTGTCAGAGAGTAAATGTCAATGAAGAATGCAGAATACATTTCATTACTCAAGAACTGGTAAAAACGCAATGGTTTCTATCTCTCCCTCTTAATATATTATGTACTTGACAGTGTCGCAGCATACTCTACAGGCCGTAACATGTTATTGGTATATTTAACCACTTACGCAGATTCATTTGTTTTAGTATCAAAACATTAGTTTCAGGGTAATTACTAACAACTTTCCATCTCAGAAATGTGACAAAATTACAATTATAGTGACTGCACATTTTACGAGCTGTTATTTTCATCTAATTTTACTTTCTGATACTCGCAGTATAAAGTTTAAAACGCAGTTTTATTTTAATGATATTATTATACGTATATGATTCAAATGTTACATCTGTACTGCAGTGTAAGATGATAAATAGCAAAAGCTCTAAACACACTTTTTAGAAAATTATATTTTCTTAAAAATTTAATGAACAAGAAATTTATGAATCCAAGTAACAATTAAGACATACCTTCGAATACTACAACGTCTGTTTGACAGTTGGCAAATGCAATTTATTGTAATTTGGTTTTTTAATTTTGATTCTTGTGAGCTACGAAATATTTTCTTCTAAAAATCTCAAATGTCATTTTCCTAAAATCATTTTAATAAATAATTAAAATTAACTAGTAAGTTATTTTGTTTAATATCTTGATACTAATTTCGTCTTTCTGACCTTAATACGCACAATAAAAGCCTACATAAAATTAACCGCATTTTGCAGGCTATCGTACAAATTCTTGCTAATATTTTTACGTATTCCATTGCTCCTACTTACTGGTTCCTAACCCATTCCACTTATTCGCAAATAGGCATGATAATACAAACTGAATTTTTAGTGCTAACGTGTACCATTTCGCTGTTTGGACTTAACTGATAAGGCGCTTTATAAAGTAATAGCAACGCTGAAGCAGTTTTCACGCAAACATGTCGTGATCAGGTAAGACAGAATTCCAGGAGCACTGAGACCAATTTGTATGTTAGGAATCATAGGGCAATTAACTAAATGCACAAATCGGCTGCAATTACTACATATACACGCCACGTACAGATTACATTTATTTCGTTATAACCAACGTTTCAAGAAACTGTCAATTATTTTTAATTTCAATTGGCTCAAAATTTAACCTGTAGCATTATAAACCTCTAACAATTTTTCTCCAGTTTCACAAATCGTTCTTTCTGCTAATTATAAATAACTGCGTAAAGCAATATCATCTTTGTGAACTTCCGCGTTCACAAGTTATATTCTTACGAATTTAAAATCACTACAAAAAAAAAACAGGTACAAATTCTGCAATTTGTTAATATATAAGAAGAATGGTAATTTTAATATATATCAGTTTATTTCATCGAGGGTAATACACCACCAGCTTCAGAAAAATGTTGAAATAAATCGAGTAGAGAATAGGGCCTGCGTAATGAAAACGCGTCTTCCAGCTTGGTAGCTGTCTCCCGGGCTCATATAACGTGGTTGTAATATATGATGTCGTGCCCTTACCTCCATCTCATCGCTCCTCGTCATCGTGTGCTGGAACCTCCCATGATGCACTGCCGCTCTCAGCGCCAGTTCTGCAACATACACGTGAGCGCAATTCATTGTTAACATCGCGTTCAACATTTTATATAACTTCATCACACCAGCCTAGAATTTCACATGGTTACAACTATGAAACTGCATTGAGAATTAAATCTTGTAACGAATATGCAGTTATCGTTATCAAGTTTCCCTCCGGAAATGAACGAGAGAGCGAGTCAGAACGAATGATGGGTAGAAAGTAAGAGCGAGTGAGTGGGTAGGCGAATAGCTGAGTGGGTGGGAGAATGGTTGAGTGGGATGGAATGGCTGAGTGGGTGGGAGAATGGCTGAGTGGATGGATATATGACTGAGTGAGTATATGGTTTAGTGGTAATGAATAGTTGAGTGAGTGATGGTTGGTTTAGTGGTTGGTTGTGTGAGTGGGTGAGTTGTTGATTAGGTGTTTCTGTAAGCAGGCGAGTGGTCGAGTGGGTGTTCGATTAGGTGACAGAACGAGTTACTCGGACTGCAGTAACACCTGAAGTATTTAATGCCGAATGGGAGTTAAGTGAGATGGTGATGGAGCACCGAGAGTTTGGGAAGGGTGGGGGGAATGGGAGTACCCAGAAAAAAAACCGAAAAATGGCACCATCCACTATGTTACCCGCATACAAAAATACGGGCGTGGCCCTCTGGGAACGTAGCCCGGTTGGTCTGGGGCGAGTGGTTTGATCACTACACTACCGTGGTCTCTCTAAAATTACACAACAGCCTAAGCTGCAAACATTTCCACCCTAAAAAAATATTTACTTATAGCATTCTTTCTGTCATTGTAATTCCAGTTATTAAATGTCNTGCAAACATTTCCACCCTAAAAAAATATTTACTTATAGCATTCTTTCTGTCATTGTAATTCCAGTTATTAAATGTCCATAGTCTCCAGAGAAATCCCTTTAGATATATGTATTTTTTTTTTAAATAAGTTTGATGACTTAACTTTTATCTCCTTACACGAACCATTGTGGCTAGCTGCCATAGAAAATGGTAACAAAAACGTATNTTTGATGACTTAACTTTTATCTCCTTACACGAACCATTGTGGCTAGCTGCCATAGAAAATGGTAACAAAAACGTATGTGCTTTCATTATTTATCGAACAATGGACGGCTACTAAAAAAGGTTTAAAAGAACATAAAGTGAAAGGCAAAAAGTATATTTCTGAAAACTAATATGAAACCACACATTACGTGTGTGGTTTATAACAATATTATGTGGGAGTGTACAGAATTAGGCCAAATTATACGTAGGTGTTCTTTCACCACAAAAGAAAATACGACAAGTTTCGGAATGAAAAAGTATTTCTTGGAGATGAAAATAATTATCATCTTAGGTAGTTCTATACCTCGAACTTCTTTATTAAGTAATGTTTTTAGGTGACAACTACATAACGTCGATGTAATTTCCATTTGAATTTTTACTATTATAGTTACTGCCGACGTTTTGCTTGATTTGTGCTGAAGAAAGTTAACCGATCACTTCAGCACTGCCTTTGAGACAAACAGTCCGTAGAACTAGCAAATCCGAATTTCCACTTCTAGTCTGTGGTATTCTGTGGAACATCAGAGGCATCAACGTTGATGAACGTGAAGGCTGTTGTAAAAGAGCATTTGTAATGATTCTTTCAGTTTTTTATCCGGTGCGTTCCGTGTTTTATGTGAAGGGGCTGGTCGGTAAACGGCTTTAAATATTTAGATAGCCTAAACAATGTTATTGGTCCATTCATCTCATTAAAATCTTCAAAAAATATGTAGAATATACACTTTTATCATAACATATATAAGCTATTTCACAATAACAACAGTTACACTTTTCAACAAAAACATAACTGCATTAACACAACTAATTAATTACAAGAATTAAAATTTACAATTTATTAACAGTAGTTATTTATCATAATCTCTACATTTAATACATTTTTTCCTCTTTCTCGGNATTAAAATTTACAATTTATTAACAGTAGTTATTTATCATAATCTCTACATTTAATACATTTTTTCCTCTTTCTCGGTATAAGAGCTATGTGTCGTCAAGATCCTAAGCAGTTTAGTGTATTTAATCATACTATAAAATTGTGTAGTATGTTTAGGCAACCTATTTATACATCACAATTATTGTAAAATATATATATTTAAGAAATGCTCTTTGTATTGTGGTTGCTAGCTTTGTGACTTATTTGCATTCCTTCTATCAATATTTGAATAATTTAAATACATAACTATATAGATGAAGCAAATTAAAATTTTAAGTTAGTTTACATGATGAGGAACTATTAATTTTTCATAATTCCACGGGCTATCTTTTATAGTTAAAATATTTTCACTATGTCCATTCCCCCAAAATTCTATTCCATAAATGGGGCATCGGTGGCTGAGCGGTTAGCCTGCTCGCCCCCACCAATGCGAACCAGGCTCAATTCCCGGCCGGGTCACCCCGGATTTTCGCATGTGGGAATCGTGCGGAGCAATGTCGCTGGTGGGCAGGTTTTCTCGGCGATCTCCCCTTTTCCCCGCCCTTGCATTTCCGGCGTTGCTCCATACTCACCTCGCTTCACCCCCGTCGGTTCTCAAGATCTCGATATAAGGAGCCGCCCAAATCTCTTCACTCCACAAATATCTTCACTCTACTCATTTGCTGCCTTTCGGCTAGTGTTCAAACCTATTCACTATACTCTATTCGCGGTTTCTTCACACTTTCTGAATNGTTCTCAAGATCTCGATATAAGGAGCCGCCCAAATCTCTTCACTCCACAAATATCTTCACTCTACTCATTTGCTGCCTTTCGGCTAGTGTTCAAACCTATTCACTATACTCTATTCGCGGTTTCTTCACACTTTCTGAATCAAAGATTTGAGACAACCCCACGCACGACGTGTTTAATTGCTTTCAAAACATAGCATGTATCACAAGCGTCTTATACTTGCATCAACATNCAACCCCACGCACGACGTGTTTAATTGCTTTCAAAACATAGCATGTATCACAAGCGTCTTATACTTGCATCAACATAGTATGCGTACCTTATTTTTGGTTAAATTGAATTTTCACTCATAATTTATCTATAAATTACAATATCTCATTTATAATTAATATGAATAAATACAGAGTGAGAAATAGGCATGTTGGTAATCCTAGTATGAAATAGTTCTTATACAAAAAAAATATTACACTGAACGCGCACGAATGCGGTGCCTTGGCGATCTGGTATAATTTTCTAAGCTGTTTCTTGTATGAGGCGGAGGGATATCTTGAAGTAGATATCCGATATAGCAGGGCCTCAGAAGTTGTAAGTAACCGGGGATTGACTATATATATATATATATGTGCATTTTCAACCTAGTGTCACCATGAGTCCACCCATCCNGGGGGGGGGGGTGTTGCAGTAGTCAGGCTATTCACCTCTCACCCAAAGCAAAACGGATTCAATATCCGGCGAGGTCTCTAGGATTTTCGTATGTGCGAAACGTGACAGACGTCTCGTTGGCTGGCGGGTTTTCTCTGGGTACTCTCGTTCCCCGCTCTTTCATCACGACGCTTCTCTGTATTCGCCTCATTTCCATTCGGTTGGACCTGGGTTCGATCCCACGTCCAGCCATACTGTTTTCCGATGTTTCCCGAAATCACTCCAGGGATGGTACTTCGCCACTGGTCATGGCCGATTCCTTCCGCGCCCCTGCTTCTCTGAGCGACTTGCTCCATCTCTAGTGACCTCGCTTGTCGACGAGACGTTAAGCACTACTTACCTGCCTGCCTACCTTCGCCCAATTTCGTACTTGCCGGTGCTTAAGACCTGCCGATCAAAACCTCTCTTTCCATCACTTTTGAACTGGGCTATCGGCTCGAGAGTGAATGCTCCGTAGAGATGGGTCATATAGTATGGACCCCTTACTGTGTATCTGAGGCCCACTTGTAACAGGTACTTTAAACGAGTACACTGCAGGACTATCAGTGANATGGACCCCTTACTGTGTATCTGAGGCCCACTTGTAACAGGTACTTTAAACGAGTACACTGCAGGACTATCAGTGATTTTTAGTACCAGTTTAACATTTAGCAGGGTGTTGCATCAGCTGCTCCATGTAACTGGTACAATTTCAAATTTTTTGATTTTAATTTGTGCAATTAAGTTTTAATTAAATTTCTTCGTTTATATTTGGAAACAGCAGAGTTGNATGGACCCCTTACTGTGTATCTGAGGCCCACTTGTAACAGGTACTTTAAACGAGTACACTGCAGGACTATCAGTGACTTTTAGTACCAGTTTAACATTCAGCAGGGTGTTGCATCAGCTGCTCCATGTAACTGGTACAATTTAAAATTTTTTGATTTTAATTTGTGCAATTAAGTTTAAATTAAATTTCTTCGTTTATATTTGGAAACAGCAGAGTTGNAAAATTTTTTGATTTTAATTTGTGCAATTAAGTTTAAATTAAATTTCTTCGTTTATATTTGGAAACAGCAGAGTTGGGTGTTGTATTTTTTTTGTTTTATATATTTATTAGATTAGAAAATGATTTTTTACAACTTAGTTTTCATTTAAACAATTAGCATACAGCATGTTCATTATCCTCCGTGAAATAATTCCGTACAAATGAAGTCTTTATTTGCTTTTATTCGTAACCGTGTTTTATTTCACTGTAAAGGGTACCGCAGAGTACGCCAACCCAAAACACGTACCTGATGACACACGTNCGTAACCGTGTTTTATTTCACTGTAAAGGGTACCGCAGAGTACGCCAACCCAAAACACGTACCTGATGACACACGTACCTGACAATAAGCACAGACTAAGCCGCACCAGCGACACGAATAGCAGCAACTAACTTGATAATTGCTGTATCTGATAAATAAGCAATTTCAAGAGCTGTCAAACTTTTGACTTAATTCAAAAATTTTGTATATTAGGCTGTTAACGTTAAAGTGAGCACGTTTGAAACGCCTGCTAGAGGTCTACTTCCATGAACATTGTGTATTCTTCCTCCATATGTAGAGTTAACTTTGCCATTAACCTGATCACTTAATTCGTGCGTCGGTCACGTGAAACTGCGAAATTATTATAAAAGTAAAATANAACTTTGCCATTAACCTGATCACTTAATTCGTGCGTCGGTCACGTGAAACTGCGAAATTATTATAAAAGTAAAATATTTTACAAATTTTCTAACTCTTACACTTGTATTGATAAAAAAACAGAAATGAAAATAAATAATTTATGTACTCAGAATTGTTTACCAGGCACTTTTAATTCAACTTTAAGACACGGGGCTACACGTCCCTCTGATGTTACCAACTTTAAAAGGCGCATACCAATCAGTGTGCCTGTTAAAATATATGCTGATAGGGTCAGTGACGTTTTTACAAAGGTTGATTTCGAAAATGCTCAGAATACCGTGAACAGCCTATTGCGTCCTTTCACAAGGGTTGTGTTGTAAGGATACAATATTTCAACTGCATAGTTACTAGAAAATCTTTAGCAACTGGTTTCTAAATAACTGTTTGTAAAGGCTGTTCACGATAAAGTGAGCACTTTTTAAATCAACCTTTGAAAAGTGCCACTGCTCCCAAACGGGTACACTAACTGGCGTGCGCCCAGTAGAGTTGGTATCGGCGGAGAAGAAATAGTTTCATGTCTAAAAGTTGAATTAAAAGTGTAAAGTAAACATTTGTGAATACGGAAATTATTTCTTTTGTTTTCTGGTTTTTTCAGTACAAATAAGTTTATTAAATAGCAAAAATGTAAAATACTTACTTTCTAATTATNCTTTTGTTTTCTGGTTTTTTCAGTACAAATAAGTTTATTAAATAGCAAAAATGTAAAATACTTACTTTCTAATTATCTAATAGTTTGCTTGATCAACGCACATGGCAATATTAATTTTACATATGGTGTAAGAATACACACAGTGAATGTAANCTTTTGTTTTCTGGTTTTTTCAGTACAAATAAGTTTATTAAATAGCAAAAATGTAAAATACTTACTTTCTAATTATTTAATAGTTTGCTTGATCAACGCACATGGCAATATTAATTTTACATATGGTGTAAGAATACACACAGTGAATGCAANTTAATAGTTTGCTTGATCAACGCACATGGCAATATTAATTTTACATATGGTGTAAGAATACACACAGTGAATGTAAGCAGATCTTAAGCAGGGCTCTCAAATAGTGCTCAGTTTACCGCGAACAACGTATAAGAAGTACAGAAAATGTTTACTGTGCAGTCAGGGATGCCAGCTATCTTCACTCAAGTTTTATTTTCCCCACACCTGGCCACGATGCGGGCATGCGAAGCCCTCGATCAGCGGGACTCTGTTGCGATTTATGAAGGCCCGGTTCGGAGCCGTATATTCTACGCCCGCGTCCCACGAGGTCCGCGACGCATTGTTCCGCGCGGGATAAAAAATAGATTTCCATTGCGAGCTGCTCCACGCCGATGTCAACGGCACAAAGGCGCCCGGGCTCCACAACTGGACCAGAAATTGCCGGGCGGTCACTATGCGGCTCTGATGCTGAAATAGTGGACACGGCTACAAGTCAGTGACGCCAGTAAAAAAAACGTGTTCTAACAGTAGATTACCGATTGTTACAGTGGGAGACATTCGCTGATTTAGCGCATTGTTTGAATGCAGTATTTTTACGGAAACCTTTACGGAAATGTGAGTTAGCATTTGAGAGGAGTGGAGAGATTTGGGTGGCTCTTAACATCGACGTCTTGAGAGCCGATGAGGGTGAAGTGAGGTGAGTGTGGAGCAGCGCCGGAATGCAAGGGCAGGGGAAACGGGAGATCCCCGAGAAAACCCTCCGACCTGCGGCTTCGTCCGCCACGATTCTCACTAGCGAAAATACCTCGCCGGGAATCGAACCCGGTTTGCCTAGGTGGGAGGCGAGTAGTCTGATCACTACACCACCGTGTCCCNAAATACCTCGCCGGGAATCGAACCCGGTTTGCCTAGGTGGGAGGCGAGTAGTCTGATCACTACACCACCGTGTCCCTCTTTAATAACAGAGAAACTTTTAAAGACTCTGGTGGGACTGTGTAATATTTGAGGCTATGAAGATAAACTTGGGTGTGTACGAGAGCGTGTAGCAACTCTATTGTTGTCAGTTTATTTTGCAGCCACGAGTTGCAGCACAGCAATTGCAAAGGAGGAAATGGCGGATGTGGCGAGGTTTTATTTTGAGCAACGTACGTGTATTCTAAAGAGTTACTGGAAACGAAGAGAACATGATTTAGGTGGAGGGACGATGGAGGGAACAAGTCGATGTTACGACAACGTCACGTGTAACAATGACACGCATACGCGACAAATTTAAGAGGTACCAAATTGTGTGTGATATGAAGAAAGGACGGTATGGCAGGAGGAGAACAACACCGGAGTACGGCAGGAGCTGTGTTGCACACATTCGCAAGTTCCGTGGGACATCGAAGTCCATATGGCAAGCTGTGCATAATTCAGGTGTCAGTAAATCAAGTGTCCATCGTGTTTTAAAGCAAGTAAAGAGGAGGCCCTACATTCCCACGTTACTTAATGTTGTGAATGAAGATGACTCAGATAGGCGTGTCGAATTTTGTGAGCGGGTTGTGAACATGTGCAACGACAACGAACATTTTACTGAAGTGATTGTTTGGTTCGATTAGGCAACCTTAGGCCTAAATTGAATTAAACTGCCAACCGCCACAACTGTGTATACTGGGCCGATGAAAATCCCCACACTGTAGTACAGCACGCAATTAATTTTCCTGGGCTAACAGTATGATGCGGTATGTGTGCCAGAGGATGAGGGGGCCATTTTTCTCTGACGGAACGGTGACAGGAGAAAGTTACCGTGCCATGTTAAACTTTGTGCCAGCCGTTCACCAACTCTACCCAGATGGCGATTGCTTTTTCACATCAGGAGAGTACACCGCCCCATTCCCATTGCCCTTTGATGAAGCATTTGTCGGGAGTTGAATAGGCCGACGAGGAAGTGTTGAGCATCTACCCAGATCTCTAGATATTTATTTGCGGGTAACTCTGAAGAACACTGTGTAAGTTGCAAATCCATTGACAGTGAATGCTGTGTAAGACGGGATTGTACCACCTATGAACACACCCCTACGGAAACCGTAAGTACTGTATGTCGTTCTGTTCTGCAGCGTTGCAGACGATGTCATGTTGCTTATGGTGGGCATTTCGAACATTTTTAACCGATATTGGCATTCCTACATGCCTAACGGTAGCTAGTAGCGTCGAACATAAGCAGTCCCATTAGACTGTCTTTAAGAGTTTCTCTATTATTCCCGTTCGAAGAGCATAAACATTAATTTGCGATATTCGGTATGTAAGAGCTCCGTGAAGACGGGGAACGGAAACGAGCTCCGTACGCACAAAATACGGACACCCCTCCGTATTCCCTAAAATGCTGGTTTTCGGAAACGGACAATGCTGAGACTACACTAAGCATTCATTGCCGGTAGAATCACAAAATTATCGTTCATGCGGCAGTTAGGAAATTCTTGCCACTTAAATTTGACCTTTAAACATCAAAATGTAGCACGACCTGCCTGTAACATTCAGGAACGCCTCAAATACTCAAACATTACTAGAAACTGAAGAAGTTTCGCGAATTATTCCACATAAATAATATGTTTTTAATGAGCAACACTATAAGAGAAGAACTAGTGAGTGGTAAAATTCTTGGCCTCGTGTGGTTATTAGGCTTAAATTGCGCTTCCGTTTTAAATTCCTTTTTATACACAGTAAAACACCCTGATAACGAAAATTTTATTTTTGATCGTAATCACTCGTTATAAAATGGAAATAAATAACAACCAGTAAATTCACGGAAAGTTAGGTAATATTTACGGTAAGTCCGTTACTGAAGAAAGCGACGATTGTTTAATAACTTTTTCTAGGACTTTCCCGTAATTTCACGGAATATTTTTCTTACAGTTTGATTGTTCCCGCTATATTCCGGTTCATTTGTGGCCAGTTCGAACGTCTGAATCGCCAGTCACCGGAAGNAAATACCTCGCCGGGAATCGAACCCGGTTTGCCTAGGTGGGAGGCGAGTAGTCTGATCACTACACCACCGTGTCCCCTCTTTAATAACAGAGAAACTTTTAAAGACTCTGGTGGGACTGTGTAATATTTGAGGCTGTGAAGATAAACTTGGGTGTGTACGAGAGCGTGTAGCAACTCTATTGTTGTCAGTTTATTTTTCAGCCACGAGTTGCAGCACAACAATTGTAAAAGAGGAAATGGCGGATGTGGCGAGGTTTTATTTTGAGCAACATACGTGTATTCTAAAGAGTTACTGGAAACGAAGAGAACATGATTTAGGTGGAGGGACGATGGAGGGAACAAGTCGATGTTACGACAACGTCACGCGTAACAATGACACGCATACTCGACAAATTTAAGAGGTACCAAACTGTGTGTGATATGAAGAAAGGACGGTGCGGCAGGAGGAGAACAACACCGGAGTACGGCAGGAGCTGTGTTGCACACATTCGCAAGTTCCGCGGGACGCCGAAGTCCATACGGCAAGCTGTGCATAATCCAGGTGTCAGCAAATCAAGTGTCCATCGTGTTTTAAAGCAAGTAAAGTGGAAGCCCTACATTCCCACGTTACTTCACGTAGTGAATGAAGACGACTCAGATAGACGTGTCGAATTTTATGAGCGGGGTTGTTAACATGTGCAACGACAGCGAAAATTTTACTGAAGTGATTGTTTGGTTCGATTAGGCCTAAATTGAATGAAACTGTCAACCGCCACAACTGTGTATACTGGGCCGATGGAAATCCCCACACCGTAGTGCAGCACACAATTAATTTTCCTGGGCTAACAGTATGATGCGGTACGTGTGCCAGAGGATGTGGGGGCCATTTTTCTCTGACGGAACGGTGACAGGAGAAAGTTACCGTGCCATGTTTAACTTTGTGCCAGCCGTTCACCGACTCTACCCAGATGACAATTGCTTTTTTCACAGCAGGAGAGTACACCGCCCCATTGCCATTGCCCTTTGATGAAGCATTTGTCGGGAATTGGATAGGCCGACGAGGAAGTGTTGAGAATCTACCCAGATATCTGAAGAACACTGTGTAAGCCGCAAATCCATGGGCATTAGATGCTGTGTAAGACGGAATTGTACCACCTATGAACACACCTCTACGGAAACCGTAAGTACTGTATGTCATTCTGTTCTACAGCGTTGCAAACGATGTCATTTTGCTGATGGCGGGCATTTCGAACATTTGTAACGGATATCAACATTCCTACATGCCCAACAGTAGCTTGTAGCGTCAAACACAAGCAGTCCCATCAGACTGTCTTTAAGAGTTTCTCTATTATTCCCGTTCGAAGAGCATAAACATTAATTTTCGATATTCGGTATATAAGCGCTCCGTGAAGACGGGGAACGGAAACGAGCTCCGTACGCACAAAATACGGAAACCCCTCCCCGTATTCCCTAAAATGCTGGTTTTCGGAAACGGACCATGCTGAGGATACACTAAGCATTCATCGCCGGTAGAATCACAAAATTATCGTTCATGCGGCAGTTAGGAAATTCTTGCCACTTAAACTTGACCTTCAAACATCAAAATGTAGCACGAACTACCTGTAACAGTCAGGAACGCCTCAAATACTCAAACATTACTAGAAACTGAAGAAGTTACGCGAATTATTCCACATAAATAATATGTTTTTAATGAGCAACACTACAAGAGAAGAACTAGTGAGTGGTAAAAGTCTTGGCCTCGTGTAGTTATTAGGCTGAAATTTCGCTTCTGTTTTAAAATTCCTTTTTATACACAGTAAAACACCTTGATAACGAAAATTTTACTTTTGATCGTAATCACTCGTTATAAAATGAAAATAAATAACAACCAGTAAGTTTACGGAGAATTTCTGTGAATTCACGGAAAGTTAGGTAATATTTACGGTAAGTCCGTTAATGAAGAAAACGACGCTTGTCTAATAACTTTTTCTAGGACTTTCACGTAATTTCACGGAATATTTTTCTAACAGTTTGATTGTTCCCGCTATATTCCGGTTCATTTGTGGCCAGTTCGAACGTCTGAATCGCCAGTCACCGGAAGNTACAGTTTGATTGTTCCCGCTATATTCCGGTTCATTTGTGGCCAGTTCGAACGTCTGAATCGCCAGTCACCGGAAGCTTATTAACTGACTTTCAGTGACTACAGTTTCACTGACTGACGCCGCATTTGCGTTTACTGTGTAATCACCGGGAGTAGAACAATCATGTTATTAGCCCCACACGACTCGCATTTGGGTAACTGCTGGTCCAATGCAAGCTGGCGACAGGATTCTTTCCAAGCCTGCTCCAAAGAATTCTGATGAGTTTTCGTAATACAGATATCCTCAACTCCCACATCCAGGTTTGCATCTAATGTGTGTGCGCCGAGAGTTGTGGAGCACTGTTAAACCAATGGTAAACCGGGGTCGATCCCGGTCCGGGCCATCCTTGTTTCGGCTTTCCAGGGTTTCCCGAAATCACTCCAGGCGAATGCTATGTTGGTTCCTTACTACAGGTCCTGGCAGATTCCTTCCCCATTCCTAAACGTTTAGTGTTCCCTTACTTGTCGCTGTTCGGTGGCACCCAAAACTCCTATAAAAACTTAAATAACAACTTAATTTTTTCTGACCAACGCTTCGGATGTATCCAGCTACGGTAATAGAGTGCAGCTTACACAATAAACTGACTCCCGAAAAACGCCCAGTCATGTGAACTACCCAAAGATCATAAACCTGAATCCCACGCTTCCTCACATTAGCTGACATTTAAATAAGCCGCAGGCGAAGAAGGCGTTTTGTAAAAGGAGGCGGGGGAAACGGGAGCACCTCGATAAAACGTAACTTGCCAGCGAAAATTTCCGCCGCTTTTCCCCAAGCGAGCACTAAAATATGCGCAGTGGCAGGCGGTTTTTATATACGTTGATTTTAAAAGTGTTATTTATATTAACTAACCATGGACCAGTTGTGATGCCCAGCCCCCTACTGCAACTCTAGTGGCATTTCTGCAGTGACTGTGTCCAAGCCCGCATAGAAGGGGCACGAGCTCATTCTCTGTTACAAAAATTTACCGTAACATTACGGAAAGTACCAGTTAAAAATTATCTAGACAGCTTCCTAAAACTACCGATTATTCGTTTTTTTTTTCAATAACGTTATATCCGTAAATTTTACATAAATCTCAGTGAATTCACTGAACGTGCCCATAATCTTGCAAGTTTGTTTATTTTAATCTGCTCTTTATAAAAAGGGTTAACAAAAAAGAACGTTTTACTGTCGCTATGTGGATGTGTCACCGTGTATAAAAATGACTATAAAAAAGTTTAACAAATGTTGTGCGGTAGCTATATTTTAACTCTGAAAATAAAAAATATTGACAGCGCAACACAATACCCACACATCTACCACGCCTTTACAAGAAGAAGGGTTGAAAATACAGGATTCATGATGTATGTACTTCACATAGTTTCTAGTTATATTAGTGTTTACTACGGGTATGTTTTTTTATTTCAGGTTTACAAAAAGAGGTAACAAAAAGAGGTTTAATTTCGTAATATATATCACTGTGTATAACAGAGAAATTAAAAAAGTTTAAATATTTTGTCTTGTAGTAAGTTTTTAACACGAATCAAAACATTAACACTCAATAAATCGANAATTAAAAAAGTTTAAATATTTTGTCTTGTAGTAAGTTTTTAACACGAATCAAAACATTAACACTCAATAAATCGAACCACTCACCTACCACACCTTTACACGAAGTACTGCATTTCGTAAAAATATGGATTTCACCCGAAAGTGAAGAACGCGCCTCTCTCAGTTTAAAGTCATGTTAGAGCGCTAGCCATTTTGTTATATTTGCGGTTTATAAAACGAGGTTACGAAATTTTTAGTTTTAATTTCGTTGTGTGCGTATTTCACTGTGCATGCAGAAGGTTTTGTCCTGTAGCGGAATTTGAAAAAGAATCAAGCAATCGGCACTCCATGAGTGGTTCGCCACTCACCTACTAGTATTTCACACGAAGTAGTATTGTGAAGATGGGATTTTATACGCTTCAGGTATCATCAGCATTGTTCGTGTTTTAAAAATCGAAGACATAACAATACGAAGAGTTTCCGTATTTTATATTTAAGGAGTTAATTTCTGTTATTCGTCATTAGGAGTGCCTTTCCGTAAAATAACTCTACATCTCCGTAAAAGTTTCCGTAATTCTGCAGAAATTTCTTACACTTTTCTTACATTTTAAAATTGATTACTGACTAGCTCTACCCTACGGTTTCGTCCACTCGGGATTTGAATTTTTTGTGTTCTTCGTAGACTGAAAGTAAATAAAGTCTTATCTTGCTGCTACACCCGCCTGGAATTTGAATTTGTGTGTGACAACTGACAAATGGATATTAAGGGGCCTTCGTGGTCGTCATATATTAAAAAAAACTAGGCTGCGGGAAGTCTCGATGTAAATTTTTTTTTTTCAGGGCAGTAACGTAAGTCGATAGTATATTGCCAATTCATATATTTTGTTATTGAAACATGAGTGTGATCGTTGAAAAAAGGGTCATCAAAGTCAGCAAAAATCGCTGTAACTATCCCGCTGTTTACGATATTAATTATTTTGTAAAACAGTTTTTTTTNTCATCAAAGTCAGCAAAAATCGCTGTAACTATCCCGCTGTTTACGATATTAATTATTTTGTAAAACAGTTTTTTTTTAACTATAGCGACTATGCTTTATAATTTCTGAACAGACTGCTGTATTAAAACTTTATAGCCCGAGCTTANTTTTTTTTAACTATAGCGACTATGCTTTATAATTTCTGAACAGACTGCTGTATTAAAACTTTATAGCCCGAGCTTAAAATTTTGAGGAAACAATACACACGCGAAGCTTGTTTGTGCTATTACCCATTTCCGTCGCAATCGTTCCTTACGGCGCGACGTGACCTTGAGGCGTTTAAAATGTTTTACTAGCGAGACCCCTTAAAACTGAACTTCTGCCCACCACTACGCCCACCGTTAGTTTTAATTTGGCAATGAAATTTGTATTTTCAAGAATAACTCTGCAGTACAATCCGATGCCTAACAAAAACAGACTTAAAAAATCAAATCTTTGACTATAAATACCACTTCGAAATACGTGATGTATAGCGTGATTAATCACGCATCGATTATTATCCTTCAGTGTAATGTTAAAACCATATAAGGAAAATAAGATAGAAATTTGCAATAATATCGACCCAGAATGAAAAAAAAGCATCGCGTGATGACCCGCATCTTAAAATTTAAGTTTGGTTAAGACCTAACTTACAGTGGAAATTTCATCAAAACCAGTTTATTATTTTTTTGCGTGATGTCAGAACACGCATAAATACAATCATACAAAATTGTTATATCCGTCTTGTGGTTTTAAATACTGTATTTTAAATAGTCTACAAATTTGAGACGAATAGATGTAGCACTTCAAAAGAGTTTTTTTATTATGTTTATAAACGATCGAGTTCCTTAAAATTTTTCTTCTAAAAACATGCCATATATTTTTCTTATCAGAGTTCTCCTACAACACACGTGTCCTGGTGTGAAAAGTTAACTGATGAGTGTAGTTGTGGATGAAAGCCCGGTGGACCTCATGCTAACCCGGGTCTGATATGGCTCCTGACGGCTTTATCAGCGGCCGCTTGCCGAGTAAGCACGGCCACTGCGGCCACCATTACAAGTTTCCGCCCCGGGATGATGCAAGCTCCTTGTCCTATAGATAGCCCTCCCCAACCGCCGCTTTTCATCAACGCCGAATCTCAGCACGGGGGTAGTGCAGGCCCCGTGAAGGGCACTCATCCACCCAGGTGTTGTATCATTTATTATTGGCAGAGGGTTGGGGGTGCCGAGTGATTGAATTATTCTCTCCACCCGGCTCACGCTTAACAGAAAGAGGTGCTTCGTTTTACCTTTACTTGTTTTGTCTAAAAGGGTTTCCCAAATACGTTCTGTCTAAAAGTTATTTAGCCTAAAGTTTAATCGCCTGGCATTCGTTCCGCTTAAAGTCGTTTTTACCAGAGGGTTTGTGCTTAAAATTCGAGGACCTCGTCCAACTCGCCATACAGTCTATTTGTGTAGCAATCGTTTTACCTAAAGTGGTTTTTTACCTAAAGTGGTTTTTTNCGTCCAACTCGCCATACAGTCTATTTGTGTAGCAATCGTTTTACCTAAAGTGGTTTTTTACCTAAAGTGGTTTTTTACCTAAAGTGGTTTTTTTACCTAAAGTTTTTTGTCTAAAATGTTTTTTCCCCGGNTTTTTACCTAAAGTGGTTTTTTACCTAAAGTGGTTTTTTTACCTAAAGTTTTTTGTCTAAAATGTTTTTTCCCCGGCATTCAAGGAATTAACTAGCCAGAGTCGATTTGCCCGACTAGTCGTTCTACCTATAAGCCTTTTCACCTAAATTTTAGGCAAAACTACTTCAGGCAAAATCACGTGTACTCGAGTAAAACAGCGGTTCGGGTCAACAAAATGCTTCTCCGAACAGTGCGAAACGTATTAATGTTATAGTTGATTCAGAGTAGAATTAAGAGTTTAGTTTATCTTTTGTCCATTGCGTATCCATCACACAAACCTAGATCAGGCGACACTATGAAGCCTTTATTAACATAATTACATTATTTTTATGATAGATATTATTGCAGTGTACAAAATAAAAATAAACCGATCTAAGATGATTAATAATTTACGGCAAAATATACGGTGCTAGATAATATAACCAAATTTAATTTTTACTGAACAAAACCTTTATAAGAGTTATTAACAAACTGTACAGGATTATCCTGAACTCCAAATACAAACTTTGTGAGAAGATGCGTTATGGATAACAGCAGTTGCGTGTGGTGAAGTGTTGCAAAGTAAACTGGTTCTTGCTCAGTGCTGTACATACACGGTGCACGCAGCAGGAACCAGTAACCAGAGTGGAGCCGGGAGAAACTTAATATACTGCGGCCACTCACGAGAGAGCGGCAAGGCACCCATTACACACGTGCTTTGACGTCAACTGCATTACTAAGTTTAAGTGACTTATGTGTAAAGCAGCAAACGATTAAGTATAGCACAGAGAAAAATACAGCTTAACGTGCAACAGTTCACCACACGCTGCTGGACAATAGGGTAGACATATAATACGGCATACTTTACAACATGATTATAAAGGGAAAGATACGCCCTTCAGACTAATTTTAATTCCCGATTTCCAAGGGTTTCCCTTTTAATAATAGTGTTAGGTCATATGTTGTATTATGATTTCTGCATCATTTTCCGTAATGAATGATTTCTCAAAGTTCGTACGTGGAGTTCAATGCATAACCGTGAAATGACATGCACATATCTATACTACCTCAGATACCGTAGCTTCCATGCCTAAAAATTATAGCAAAAACGGAATATTTTTTTTTTTTTNCATATCTATACTACCTCAGATACCGTAGCTTCCATGCCTAAAAATTATAGCAAAAACGGAATATTTTTTTTTTTTTTCATTTTGTTTGGCAAAGACAGAGATAGAAAAAATACAGAGAAATGTGTTAAGACTAGAGAAGTTTCTTGAATGACATTCTTTAGCATACGGCACTCAAAAGCATTGAGAAGTTTTCGTAGAACGCGTTTTATTGAATACCACTCACCGTTAGATAAAGTAAGTAATTCGTTATTTTATTAACTCAGCACTTTAGGNCATATCTATACTACCTCAGATACCGTAGCTTCCATGCCTAAAAATTATAGCAAAAACGGAATATTTTTTTTTTTTTCATTTTGTTTGGCAAAGACAGAGATAGAAAAAATACAGAGAAATGTGTTAAGACTAGAGAAGTTTCTTGAATGACATTCTTTAGCATACGGCACTCAAAAGCATTGAGAAGTTTTCGTATAACGCGTTTTATTGAATACCACTCACCGTTAGATAAAGTAAGTAATTCGTTATTTTATTAACTCAGCACTTTAGGAGAGGAGAGGAGTGGAGATATTTTGGGCGGCTTTCAACATCGGGGTCTTGAGAACCGATGACGGTCAAATGAGGTGAGAATGGAGCAGCGCCGGAATGCAAGGGCAGGTGAAACGGGAGATCCCCGAGAAAACCCGCCAACAAGTGGCATCGTCCGGCACGATTCCCACTTGCAAAAATCCGGGAGTGGCCCGGTCAGGGACTGAACCCGGTTCGCCTTGGTGGGAGGCGAGCGGGCTAACCGCACAGCCACCTCGGCCCCAATTAAACCAGTCGTACAAATGCACGAGGATAGTCACCTGATTAGAATTTGGGAGGTTGACTGTGATAAAGGTGGAGGCTATTTGTCGTATAAACATTTTCTACCTAATTTTTGATGAGGAATGACCTGCCGAAGTTTGTCGGTAGAGTTCAGTACCACCCTGTGTGTGTATGTGCGTGCGCGTGTGTATGTGTGTGTGTGTGTGTGTGTGTGTGTGTGTGTGTCTATATGCAGACTGAGTCGTTAATAAATGCTAACGCGTCGTGAGCGCAATCCTTCGGAAAAATAAATAAGGAAACATGTATACGTGTATACGACCTCGGGTGAGTGGAGAGTGGAAATGTGTTATGCAACAATAAACTGCAAATTACTTGCGTTAAGCAACGAAAAGTAGCATACAGTCAAGTGGTTACAAGGTAGGCAACTACGAAAACAGTGTTACGGAGAGTACATCTCTCCGTACATCAAATAGGGGCAATAGGGGTTGACACCCTCGTATCGATTAGAAATTTGTAACCCTCCGCTTTAAATCACGCCAGAAATCACGTTTTTTAGTTTGAAAACATATTAATGGATGCCTTGTGGGAGGTAAGTACCCTGTAACACTGTCGTGGATGATACACAAACCAACAACCTGGCTCATGTTCTAGTCCTAACGCAACAGTTTTTATACCAGACTGTGGAAGGCTGAGAAGTTGCTATAGGCATTACATTGGATCCTGCTATCGTACCAAGTGGCGACGAGGTTTACAGCATGCTAGCATTGCATTGGCAGTTAACACAGCAGGCAGTTCTTCACAGCGTGCACTATGGAGTGGAGTAATGAGGAACTGAAGAACATGCATCTCACGTATGGTGGAATGTTGTGTAATGCATAATATAAGTTGCGCGTCCTAGATATACGGAAAAGCTTCCAGCCCGACATTTGCCTGATGCACATGCATTCGCTTCAGTTCATCGGCATTCGCGTGAAACAGGTACTGTACGCACAAGTTATCAGGATGTTGGCCGATCACAGTTAGACATCGAGCACGGTGTATTAAATTGTCGGTGGCAACCAGGTATCAGCACTGGAGGAATCACTAATGTATTCAACGCATCACAGTCTAAAACGTGTTGCACTTTATGGCGAGAGAGATTGCAGACATATAACTACCAGGCAGTGCAGGTACTGCTGTCCCACTATCGGTCAGCTTGTTTAGAGTACCGAGTGGTTTCAAAGCCAGACTAAGAGAAACCCGGGTCTCTGCGCCACTGTGCTATTCACCGCCGAAGCATTCTTCACGAGGCAGGATGTCTTCGACTTCCACAACGAGCATCACCCTACTTGCGGTATGGGAATCCCACTGCCAACATCCAAACTTCGAGCATATGCTGTAACCATGTAAACACTTTGCATTCCAAGTAAAGCACTAATATTAGGTTCTGATGTTAGTTTTAGTTNGCATATGCTGTAACCATGTAAACACTTTGCATTCCAAGTAAAGCACTAATATTAGGTTCTGATGTTAGTTTTAGTTCGACCACCCCATTCATATTGCCATTAACTCACAGGTCATTCACTTGCATTAAGATAACTTTTTTATTGATTTTTTCGTACTTATTACTAACACATCGTGTAAAATTGCTTCAAGCAGAGGATTACAAAGTTCTAAGAAATAGAAGGTTGCCAACCCCAATGGGTGTACTCTCCGTAACACCTATTTCTGTGNAGAGGATTACAAAGTTCTAAGAAATAGAAGGTTGCCAACCCCAATGGGTGTACTCTCCGTAACACCTATTTCTGTGGTTACCTATCTTGCACATATTTGTCTGTGTACTGTTTTTGGTTGCTTAATCAAAAGTAATTTCCACTTTATCGTTGTACAACACATTACCACTCTCCACTTTCGGGGACGTCTACCATCCTCCGAAATTACTGTAGACCCCAAGTCACATAAATTGTTTCCTATTTATTTCTCCTGAGGATTCTGCTTCCACAGCGTTGGCATACATTAACGACTCATCCTACGTATGTATGCATATATGTGTATATATAACGCCAGGGGCGTTCGTAAGGATGTAGGGAAGGGCAATGTGAGCGATTGCCACCCAGAGAATCGGAAATTCTGGACAGTTACCGCAATATGATATTGTCGCATTGGCAACTAATTCCGTGCCTCTCTGGCCTTACCTAAGGTTACTCTGTAATTATGTAATTTTAATTTCGATAATTTAAATATTGTGCTACCTAAACTAAATGTTAAAATTTGCCGAATGTACAATGATGGACATGGGAATCTCTACACTCATAAGGTGTCATCGATATGCAATACAGTGAAGACAACATACACACGCCGATTGTGCAATGCAAATGGTTGCAGTGACGTCGCAATAACGCCAAGGCAACACGTGACCAAGTGACCAGCACCCGGTGATCGTAAGGGCCGTACAAGAGGCTGGAAAGGCAGAAGTCTGCGTGTCAAGAGGCGGCGCCGTGCCCTCGAAGAATATCATCACCGAGGCTCATTTGAATGGGGTCGCGTGGTCGGACTGCACGAAGCCGGATGGTCGGCTCGTCGTGCAGCCGTTCATCTTGACCGTGAAGTCGCCGCTGTGGCACGAGGTTTGCAAGCGGGCGTACGTACAGGTNTCGTCGTGCAGCCGTTCATCTTGACCGTGAAGTCGCCGCTGTGGCACGAGGTTTGCAAGCGGGCGTACGTACAGGTTGTACGCCACATAGAGTAGGCACGGGTCCTGCCCGACGCACTACAGGTAGGGAAGATCGTCGTAACCACCGACGTGCNGTACGCCACATAGAGTAGGCACGGGTCCTGCCCGACGCACTACAGGTAGGGAAGATCGTCGTAACCACCGACGTGCATTAGTAGAACGCGACACCACGTCCAGAGATATCCTGCAGTTCGTGGGACCCCACACTGTTTTTTTCTGGTCTCAACAGGAACCATTCGTCGCCGTTTGAATAAGGCTGCAGTACAGGCGCGGCGTCCACTCAGCCGTTTGCCTTTGACACCTCGGCATCGTGCGGGACTCCGTTAACAGGGCCAGGAACGTCTTCGTCGGCCAGAGGAATGGCAACGCATTGTGTTCTCCGATGAGTCCCGCTTCATTCTTAACGCAGGTGATGGCTTCAACAGAGTTTGGCGCCTCAGTGGGCTACGCGGCGATTCTGCGCTGATTCGTGATCGCCACGCGTCATAGACACCAGGTGACGTAGTATGGGGCGAGTTATGACTCCCGGTCACGTCCCGTGGTTGTTGAAGGCACGGAAACAACACAGCAATATGACAACGAGGTTCTACGGCCTCAATTTTTGTTTTTGCTATTTTTGCGCAGCATGCCCAATGCTATCACGCTGCAGGATAATGCTCGTTCTCATACAGCTCGCATCGCCTAACAAGCTCTACCAGATGTGGACACCATTCCTTCGCCCGCAAAGTCTCCAGATTTGTCCCCTATAGGACAAGTACGGAATATGATACGGCGACGTTTGCACGTCAACTCCCTACCAAAATACTGACTGGTATACAGTACGTGTGCAGTTGCAGGAAGTATGATGCGTTGTGCCTCAGGACATTATCAAACCACCTGTATGGTGGAATGCGTCGTCGAATAGTTCCCTGTATAGCAGCGGGAGGGGGACTCTGCCCCTACCCTTTTGTACTATCATATATCATCCTGTGATGGTTTAATCAAGTTTCACGTAAGGGAAAAGTGTGTAGCAATTTCCACGCCCAGCAATGTAGGAACGTTTTTCATAGTTCGGCTAAAAAATACAGCAAGTCACTGCCAGAGGAACACACATGATTTTGTTATAAAATAACCTTAAGTACTGTTAAATTTTAGCATTTCAAATTAAAAATATTCAAGGGTGAAAAACCTCCAGTCTTCCACTTTATAGGTGGTTATTAAATATTCTGCATTTTTGATATCAAATTAATCCTCCCCCCCTTCCCAAAAGGAACTTCCTTTGAACTTTAAATTTTCCTCTCCGAAAAATGAGCCTTTGTGCGCTACTGGTGAACGTGGGGTTGTTCATTTCCACAGGTCATGGCTGTTCCTTTCGTCTTTCAGCGTTGCTGAGTGTCCGGGCACTTGGCCCATCGCTAATGTCTCCACTGTCAGCGAATGTTTGTGCCAATGATAAATTTATAAAACGTGTATGACCATAAAACCAACCATTTTAAGACACTATAAAAATTTCTGTATTATGGAAACTAATTGCCAAAGTGTTTTCTTGTTGCGCTGCAAAAACAATAATGTGAAACATATGCATTGTTTATGTCCCTATTTTCCAATTATTACTGTGCATAAGAAACCAAAATANAAAACAATAATGTGAAACATATGCATTGTTTATGTCCCTATTTTCCAATTATTACTGTGCATAAGAAACCAAAATAGACATATTTTACTTGTCAGGAAGCAAAAGAAAAATATGTGTTGCCAGTTTTGTCCATATTAATAATAAACATAAAATCTACAGTACTTCCTTAATAAAATTCAATTTCAATTATACACCTTCNAAAACAATAATGTGAAACATATGCATTGTTTATGTCCCTATTTTCCAATTATTACTGTGCATAAGAAACCAAAATAAACATATTTTACTTGTCAGGAAGCAAAAGAAAAATATTTGTTGCCAATTTTGTCCATATTAATAATAAACATAAAATCTACAGTACTTCCTTAATAAAATTCAATTTCAATTATACACCTTCTACAGCGTTGTAAAATGTGTCGTTCTTTACTTGCAGTGCTACAAAAATAATCATGGTAACTAGTTACCAAAGAAATTATTTGTAAAAATACAAAAATAATAATACTGCGTACGTGTTTTAAATGCCTTTCTGCTGCGACAAAATGCTACGGAGTATAACGCTAATTACATTCTCATACTTTACCTAGTCAAACGAGGCTGGCGTAAAAAGGACCGGCATTGTAATGTAATAGAGTGGAGAGATTTTGACCGGGTCTCAACAGCAAGGTCTTGAGAGCCGATGAAGGTTAATAGAGATGAGTATGTAGTAGCGCCGGAATGCAAGGACGGGGGAAGCGGGAGATCCCCGAGAAAACCGGCCAACCAGTGGCATCGTCCAGCACGATTCCCAAGTGCAAAAATCCGGGAGCAACCCCGCCGGGAAGCGAACCCGGACCAACATCTTAAACGAACCACAACAGTGCGCCTGCCTGCCCGTCCAACAAGAAGTGAGAAATGCACATATGAAATGAAAGCACAGAGTTTTCACGGAACAAATACATACATCTCCTTTTGCTGCGAGATAATTGATAAAACCTTGCTAAGGAAAATCCGCAAAGTTTTCATGAAATATTAATAACGGAACTTAAATTTTGTTTATAAAAAAACGGCCAAATTTTGGTCCACATATAAATGTTTCTGTTCAACGAACTATGTGGAATTCTTTGTTGTCAAGTTTTCGAAACTATTGGAATAACTCCGCAAAGTTTTCTAACGATTTCTATGTTCGACTCTTCATAGTATGCTTGGTATATGAATACAAGTTGGTGTCCTCATTTTGCGAACGTCAGCCGTAAAAATGCTTCATCTCCTGAAAAA
>NQII01002934.1:0-61724 GCA_002778355.1 Clitarchus hookeri | reverse complement strand
TCCGGTAAACATGGGTCCGGAAATTAACCGTTTACGATATAATGGCTTTTGTGTGCTGGTCGGGCCGCCAGTGAACTCCGAGCGCCTGGATAACGTAATGCGGCAATGTTTTGTTTACAGCGGCAGCAGACCTGCCCCGTACAATGCCGCCCACTCCCCCCATCCCCTATCCGTCCCCTTTCGCGTTGCGTGAGCCTTAGCATTGTCCATTTCATGTAAGTGGGTTAAAATCTGGCAGACAATGTAACCAACCTACACACTATGTAAAAAGTAAATATTCTCGTTTGTAAAGTATTGTTTCAGCTGATGCATTGCTGCGGGATGCATGTTGTTATGTTGGCGATTTTGACGATGGTTTTGGAAGAAAATAGTACTCACAACTAAAAGTTGTAATTAAAAATATTTTATTATACCTGCAAAATTTACGGTTTAAATTATGTTTTTTTTTCAGTGAATTATTTTTAAAAAAATGTTTAAAAATTATAACAAAGCATGTCGACAAGTACGAACAGTAGACGTTTACAGCCAATGGCTAGCCATGTTTCCACTTTCCAGTTTCCAGCCCGATGAACGGCCGTTGTACATGTGCTTTTTTTGTCACTATTTTTATACGAGTACCTTGTCAGTTTTGTCAGAATATTTTATAGGTAGTTAGTTATTTTGTTTATTTGCTTCCTTTAAGCATAGTTGGTCGTAGGTACCGTGGCAGTGCGTTTTCTTGACTGAAATCTACTATTAATCGGCACGTATTTACCGCTTCTTATAACTGCTCGTCCCGCCATTTTCCTTAACCACCGTCAGCAATGAAGCGACATGAATATAATTTACGTTTCTTATTTTAAGTTTCTTGGTTTCAGGAAACGTGCGTAATGTTGATTTTACTGGATGATTCTGCAAATAAATTATTTATATTAATGACAATCAAACGTGCTTTTAGTGAAGTAAACTTGCAAGGATTTCCATAGAAAAAACAGCGTTCAAAAGGTTGCAAATTTTATAAAGAGTAAATTTGCGTGTTTTGTAAATAATGTATTTGTAAACCGTTAATATAATTATTGAAATGTAAGGGGCCTGAAAAAGCCGCACTTCCAACACTTTTGTAGTGTGTAAATAATATTTGTTTATTTGCCTATATCGTAAATGCAACGAGTGTAAGGTTAACTTCGGTCAAAGTGTGTGTTTTTATTCTTGCATCTATAATAATACGAACAACGACGTACTCTGTGTATCGCGTTTTGTTTTTTCATTGAAGTTAAAACTTTCGAAGTTATAACATTTTGAATGTTTTTTCCATACGAGCAAAATTTTCCACTGCTCTATCAAAAACAACATACAACTCGAAAGAACCACAAAACAATGCCGTCTTACGAAAGACGTTAAACTTAAGTCTCCCACCCCCTCACTGTTTCCTTTTTTCCCTCGAAATAAAATAAACAGAACCCTAACAAACTCAAATTTGGCAATTACAAAAATTAAACAGGTTGGAATGCCAAACTAGCTATAATATCTTACATTGATTACTGGACGGAGGTTAGCTAACGTCAGTTTTTCAGTGCCTCCCATGAGATAAAATATGAGGAAAGAGGGAAATGCAAGTAAGCATTGGACTCAAACATTTTTTTTACAAACGTCTTTTTCTTCACTGACAAAACAGCTGGGGTGGAAGGATACATTGTGGCCGCGCTACTTTTCTATAACAGTGAAGATTTACCCCACGTACACGAAATGGACACTACACAACACACAAGCAGTGTGTCGTGAACTTGGTGACTATGTACATAGTGTACGAAAGGTCTGTGCAACAGTACATGCAGAAGTGTTATTTACTTGTGAGAAGGTGTTTTAAACATGGACCACGATTACAGCAACGCAGAGTACGCAGATATTCAATTCGTGTACGGCAAGGCCAACGGCAATACACCGGAGGTTGGATGGCTGTATGCAGAAGTGTTTCCTCACAGAAGGCATCCCGACAGACGAACATGCATCAGGATGCATCAATGCCTTAGAGAAATTGGTTCCTTCGCACAACACCAACGATCAGGTAGACCGAGCTCCATAGCTCCTGACGTAGAAGAACGTGTGTTAGAACGTGAAGATGTAAACCCAGGGACTTCGACTAGGAGGGTGGCTANTCCTGACGTAGAAGAACGTGTGTTAGAACGTGAAGATGTAAACCCAGGGACTTCGACTAGGAGGGTGGCTATGCAATAGTGAATAAGTGCGAGCAGTGTATGCCGAATCTTGAATCGCCAGTTACAGTGCCCATGCGACATCCAACGTGTGCAAGATCTCAAGAACACAGACTTCCTTCCCAGATTGAATTTCTACCAGCAGATACAACACCAGCGAGCCCTAGACCCCTAGTTTTTAAACTACTTTTTGTTTGCAGTGTGCANACCCCTAGTTTTTAAACTACTTTTTGTTTGCAGTGTGCAGTACACAAAATTATTACAATTTATTAAAAATTACGATTTATTTTGAAAATAAAATACCTACAAAATTTTGAGAACATATAAAAAACAATAATGACACGAAAGCACCTTACAATTCAGGAAAGAAGGCTCTAAAACCTCTGCTAATAAACAGTTAATGTAAAGAGCCACCAAAATAGGTGCGCCTTGCATGAAAGTAAATAACGCACATAAATATAGAACAGTTTAACCACGGGCAGCCACGTACACGACGCGCTCTCAGAACTTGAGCCAAACAAAGGCGTCGGCACGAGCAATTAAAATGAAGACGTATAGAATGTTAACACAAAATTCACAGGGAGGCGCTCATGAGGAGCCAAGGCTAGAACCCCGTTCCATACCAACGCACCAAAAAATACATTAAAAGTTATTATGACTAGAAAAAAAAACACAGGGTAATAAGAAGCACCAAAATTATTACAACGCGTAAGATTCAGTTATAACCTGTAGCGACCAAGTGAAAGCAGTGAGGTACATCTGACGTTACAGCGCGTCGTCAGCTCGGCCTTACCAAAGGCAACTCATCAAAAACCGCCAACAGAGTAATACCAACACTTTAACAACGCAGTCACTGCACCGCGTAAACCGAAACATAATTTGAAACGGAAGGCCAAAAAAGAATTTACAACAACGGCCAGCAAATCCCGGTGAAGTTATCTAGCCATTAAAACAATATAATTAAAACTATAAACAAACACGCCGAACGTTCAACCCCACCTGCATTGGTGAAGCAGCGATCTGTTAGCTCCAGTAAATCACGTAACCGTATCGAGACTGGAGAAGTGCCGACGAGTCGGTGCCCAAACGAACAGAGAGTGAAGTGCCCGAAGGCCTAAGCAAAAATTAACACTAACGAAAGGAGGGGAAAGCTAGATATCGCGCATGCGANCGGGGGAACCCTTGGCCGAACGGACTTCTCTTTCGTTCGTTTTTATCCGGGATATTTCGTGATGTTCCTTAAGCTCCCGTGCCTTTGGTGTCCGTCAAAACGTGAGCCTTGTAAGTGAAATTGATTCTCAAACCACGTGGGCGCCTTTGGTTAAACTTGGCGGCAGGGTGTGCTTCACAATTTGTTAGTCTTTCTTTCAGGGGTGGTTTTTTTCTTTGGCTCAGCTTCCGTCTTGTAATCAACTTTTCAGTTTGGCCAAGCTACACGGAGTCAAATATTTATCTATTGCTCAGGATCTTCTAGATATATCAAACAAAGGAGTTGGTAATACGACACAAGTTACTACTCACTTAAGTATGGCGTGTAACGTTTTACTATATAGACTGTTTCAGAAGTGTTGGTCAGAAATATAAGTATAAGACGTACAAATGAAGAGAAGCAAAAAAGATCCGGTAAACATGGGTCCGGAAATTAACCGTTTACGATATAATGGCTTTTGTGTGCTGGTCGGGCCGCCAGTGAACTCCGAGCGCCTGGATAACGTAATGCGGCAATGTTTTGTTTACAGCGGCAGCAGACCTGCCCCGTACAATGCCGCCCACTCCCCCCATCCCCTATCCGTCCCCTTTCGCGTTGCGTGAGCCTTAGCATTGTCCATTTCATGTAAGTGGGTTAAAATCTGGCAGACAATGTAACCAACCTACACACTATGTAAAAAGTAAATATTCTCGTTTGTAAAGTATTGTTTCAGCTGATGCATTGCTGCGGGATGCATGTTGTTATGTTGGCGATTTTGACGATGGTTTTGGAAGAAAATAGTACTCACAACTAAAAGTTGTAATTTAAAATATTTTATTATACCTGCAACATTTACGGTTTAAATTATGTTTTTTTTCAGTGAATTATTTTAAAAAAAATGTTTGAAAAATTATAACAAAGCATGTCGACACGTACGAACAGTAGACGTTTACAGCCAATAGCTAGCCATGTTTCCACTTTCCAGTTTCCAGCCCGATGAACGGCCGTTGTACATGTGCTTTTTTTGTCACTATGTTTATACGAGTACCTTGTTAGTTTTGTCAGAATATTTTATAGGTAGTTAGTAATTTTGTTTATTTGCTTTCTATAAGCATAGTTGGTCGTAGGTACCGTTAAAGTGCGTTTTCTTGAGTGAAATCTACTATTAATCGGCACGTGTTTACCGCTTATTATAAATGCTCGTTCCGCCATTGTCTTTAACCGCCGTCAGCAATGAAGCGACACGAATATAATTTACGTTTCTTAGTTTAAGTTTCTTGGTTTCAGGAAACGTGCGTAATGTTGATTTTACTGGATGGTTCTGCAAATAAATTATTTATATTAATGACAATCAAACGTGCTTTTAGTGAAGCAAACTTGCAAGGATTTCCATAGAAAAAAACAGTGTTCAAAAGGTTGCAAATTTTATAAAGAGTAAATTTGCGTGTTTTGTAAATAATGTATTTGTAAACCGTTAATATAATTATTGAAATGTAAGGGGCCTGAAAAAGCCGCACTTTCAACACTTTTGTAGTGTGTAAATAATATTTGTTTATTTGCCTACATCGTAAATGCAACGAGTGTAAGGTTAACTTCAGTCAAAGTGTGTGTTTTTATTGTTGCATCTGTAAGAATACTAATAACGACGTACTCTGTGTATCACGTTTTGTTTTTTCATTGAAGTTAAAACTTTCGAAGTTATAACATTTTGAATGTTATTTCCATACGAACAAAATTTTCCACTGCTCTATCAAAACAACATACAACTCTAAAGAATCACAAAACAATGCCGTCTTACGAAAGACGTTAAACTTAAGTCCCCCACCCCATCACTGTTTCCTTTTTTCCCTCGAAATAAAATAAACAGAACCCTAACAAACTCAAATTGGCAATTACAAAAATTAAACAGGTTGGAATGCCAAATTAGCTATAATATCTTACATTGATTACTGGATGGAGGTTAGCGAACGTCAGTTTTTCAGTGCCTTCCATGACAGAAATCACGAGGAAAGAGGGGAAATGCAAGTGTGCATTGGACTCAAACATTTTTTTCAGACGTCTTTTTAAAACAGCTTTGGTGGAACGATACATTGTGGCCACGCTACTTTTCTAGAACTGTCACAATTTACCCCTTTTACACGAAATGGGCAATACTACACAACACACAAGCAGTGTGTTGTGAACGTGGTGGCTATGTACATTGTGCACGAAAGGTCTGTGCAACAGTACATATAGAAGTGTTATTTACTTGTGAGAAGGTGTTTTAAACATGGACCACAATTACAGCAACGCAGAGTACGCAGATATTCACTTCGTGTATGGCAAAGCCAGCGGCAATACACCGGAGGTTGGACGGCTGTATGCAGAAGTGTTTCCTCACAGAAGGCATCCCGACAGGCCAACATGCATCAGGATGCATCAACGCCTTAGAGAAATTGGTTCCTTCGCACACCACCAACGATCAGGTGTACCGAGCTCCGTAGCTCCTGACGTAGAAGAACGTGTGTTAGAACGTGAAGATGTAAACCCAGGGACTTCGACTAGGAGGGTGGCTATGCAAGAGGGAGTAAGTGCGAGCAGTGTATGCCGAATCTTGAATCGCCAGTTACAGTGTCCATACCACATCCAACGTGTGCAAGATCTCAAGAACACAGACTTCCTTCCCAGATTGAATTTCTACCAGCAGATACAACACCAGCGAGCCCTAGATCCCTAGTTTTTAAACAACGTTTTTTTTACAGTGTGCCGTACACAAAATTATTACAAGTTATTACAAATTACTATATATTTTGAGAATAAAACAGGTACAAAATTGCGAGAACATACAAAAAACAATAATGACACGAAAGCACCTTGCAATTCAGGAAACAAGGCTCTAAAACCTCTGCTAATAAACAATTAATGTAATGAGCCACCAAAATAAGTGCGCATTACATGAAAGTAGTTAACGCACGTAAATATAGAACCGTTTAACCACGGGCAGCCACGTACACGACGCGCACTCAGAACTTGAGCCAAACAAAGGCGTCGGCACGGGGAATTGAAATGAAGACTTATGGAATTTTAACACAAAATTCACAGGGAGGCGCTCATGAGGAGCCAAGGCTAAAACCCCTTTCTATACCAACGTACCAAAAATACATTAAAAGTTATTATGACTAGAAAAAAAACACAGGGTAATAAGAAGCACCAAAATTATTACAACGCGTAAGATTCAATTAAAACCTGTAGCGACCAAGCGAAAGAATTGAGGTACATTTGACTTCCGCAAACCGTTACAACTCGTCGCCAGCTCGGGCTAACCAAAGGCAACTCATCAAGAACCTTCAACAGAGTAATACCAACACTTTAACAACACAGTCACTGCACCGCGTAAACCAAAACATAATTCGAAACGGAAGGCCAAAAAAGAATTTAGAATACAATGGTCAGCAAATCCCGGTGAAGTTATCTAGACCTTAAATTAATATAATTTAAACTATAAACAAACACGCCGAACGTTCAACCTACCTGCTTGGTGAAGCAGCACGTCTGTTCACACCATTAAATCACGTAACCATGTCAAGACTGGAGAAGTGCGGACGAGTGAAGTGCCCGAAGGCCTAAGCAAAAATTAACACTAACGAAAGGAGGGGAAAGCTAGATATCGCGCATGCGAGGAGGGAGGGGTAACCAATGAGTAGGTAGAGAGAGATCAGGGGAAGGGGTACCGAGATCCGAAACACGGCGAAGTGGCGGCAAGTTCAAAACTAGAGGAGTGCGCTGCGATCAGTGTAACAGACGAAGCTAGGTTTACCCGTGACGGTAATTTACACAACTGTCCCGTTTGGGCTGTATTCTATCCTAATGCAGCGAAACAGGCACGACATCGCCAAACGTTCGCAGTTTGTTTATCTCCTTATGTACCATAATGACGACACCAGTCGACCTCCATTCCTGAAGTAGACTTTATCATTGTTCCCGTCACGGATTATTTTCTCGCGACAGTTTCCTGGCAGCTGACTAAGTGGTCAGTTTCGGAGAGTATTCCTTCCGAAAAACAGCATGTTTGGTCCACTGAGCGTGTTTGGTATTTGCAGTAACGTTAACTGGCTCGCATTAGCTATGTCGTCGGTTCAACCGGCCGACAATTACGAGGTGATTCTCCATCTATGATACAGGAAAATTCTATCGTAACTGCAATGTATCACATTTTACATATTGCCTTGCTGCGTGAACATTTAAAAATTACACTCAGATATAACTGGCCTACACTGTAAAAAAACTCTGCTAAACTTCCTAAACTGTAATGGAAGTTTTTAACCGCTGTATGGAAATAATATCACACATTAAGCTGCAGATATAGGAATGTTTAGTGTCGCTGCTATACAAAGTTGGGAACTTACCTACGCATTTGACTGTTTCCTGAGCAAATGTAGGAAGGCTACAATGAATGTATAGGGGGAAACATTAATATTCCTGCTTTATCACCAAGCGTATACACTGCTATGGTAAATTTCCGAATAATTTCATAGAATGTAGTAACGTTAACCAGCAAGTTTAGAATAAGTAAATATTAAAAACATATAAAAAATTACTTTCATAGGAATTATTTTTAATCATACAGTTGTCTAAACCTACAGGCTCCTATGTACCTGAAGCTGTTTTGAACCTTCAATCCCCTGAAACGAGAGAGCGATTAGGGCAATATTAACACGCGCGCTTAACGTCCCCATCACCCCTACGCGAAATACGTTGAACTGGCTTGTAGCGTTTCCGTCGTTACGCTGTACTTTGCAAATTATATCTGCAACAGTGAAACTTCACTACACGATATGAAATCCCAAATGTTTGACTACAGAAGTAAAGTCGTACTTTTCTCCTACCTACGAAATAAACCACGCCGGCATGATCTAAAAATGTGACTTTTCTACAATTTCACGACTTTTTCCCCTTTTGACTATACTCTCTGTGGTGAAAGCAAAACTATACGGCATTAGAGTATTGGTTTTTACATTTTATGACAAAAAAAAAGTATTCCTAGTAGATTTATTTACTGAGATACGCGCAAATAANATATGAAATCCCAAATGTTTGACTACAGAAGTAAAGTCGTACTTTTCTCCTACCTACGAAATAAACCACGCCGGCACGATCTAAAAATGTGACTTTTCTACAATTTCACGACTTTTTCCCCTTTTGACTATACTCTCTGTGGTGAAAGCAAAACTATACGGCATTAAAGTATTGGTTTTTACATTTTATGACAAAAAAAAAGTATTCCTAGTAGATTTATTTACTGAGATACGCGCAAATAANAAGTATTGGTTTTTACATTTTATGACAAAAAAAAAGTATTCCTAGTAGATTTATTTACTGAGATACGCGCAAATAAACGATTTTACGGAATATATTTTAGTGCAGAGGTTTTGGCTACTGAAAATACATAAGTTATAAATACTATTGATACATTACAATAATTTTCTTGTTTATTTTCGGCCAACAAATTAAAAAGTGTACTTTTTTTTAATTTGTTCCTAGTAACACGTTAAGCCTTTTAAAAAATTCCAGATTTCATTATTGTGGTGTCAGAATTACGCGACTTTTGTTCTCTGACAGTGGTACTTCTGAGAACGAATCCCCATGCCAGTTAACTTAGCAGTCAGCTTCAAATACGCTGGTGGTTATCCTTTACCGACCATCATGAATTAAGTGGATTACTGGGAAACGGATATTATAGAAATCATATAATATATATACTTTATACCGGCGGATACCAATAAATCTTTGCAAAATTATAAAGTAGTGTATAAATGAGCGTGTGATACGAGGCATTAGGTTCGGAAATTTTGTGACCATTTAATTGTAAACATGCGTAGTTCGGTAATGAAAATGTACATATATTTCCTTCTAAAAGTATCCATAAATTATCCAAGGCCTTTAGTAGCCATGCACGTTTATGCATCGTGTCCAAGTGGTATGGCGTTTGGACCAATAATTATGGTGCACCCTCCATCCGACGTGACTTAATTTATTCTCGCCGAGCCGAAAGACAAGTGGTTTTGATGTCATTATATTGTTGGAGCTCTTGTCATCTTAAGATCATATGTGCTGACTTTGCGACAGCCATTTATCCGCAATTACTCGATTATTCCAGATAACACAACGAATAGAGTATCCTTTCGCAAAAGCAAAACCACTTTTTGAAAGCAGTGAAATGGAAAATAATCGAAAGTAATTTTTTTTTGTATGTCAAATCAAAATACAAACGCTACACATGAAATAATCATTTAAATAAATGTTCAGATCTCATTTTCATTTCCTGTAGTCGAAAGGGATTTATTGACAGTTACCTGAGGCTCAGAGCCCTCCGTATCGAACAAAAATAAAAGATGGGAAGAAAACAATTTAAATTTGGGTTCGCCATTTCTCTTTTCTTTCATTTCCCGTGGTTTACGTTTGCATTAGATTCTGAAGTAAATTAGGTTCTGTTTTAATGCCCTGTAATAAAAGGAGCCTTAGTGGATGATTTCGGTAAAGGCGGCAAGAGAAACTGAATTTGAATTGTGGCTGCTATCAGGATTAAATACGGCACTGAATTTTTAGATGGCGAACTCTATAAACGGGCGCCTTCTCAACGAGACTTATTTTACTTGCAGATTATCGCATCTTGCGTGGTTTCAGAAGGCTAGCGCGGGTGTCTATTAACACAGCGTAAATTACTTTTCAGAGTGCATCTATAACACAGAAGTTAATCTAACTCACTATCTCTTGGTATATTAAACAGAACGACGACAGCAATGCCAGTTGGTGTCTGCAATTAAGTGCTCAAACTACGGTGCATAAGCATTAAATACAAAAGGAAAAGATGACTTTGTTAAAATTTATGATAGATAGGCTGAATTATGTTATTTTCATTGTAATTATATAAACATGTGCAAACCTGCAAAACGTACCCAACTACTAAATTATGCCAACCAGCTTGTATTTAAAGTGTTTTACGGTATGGAAAATAAATGACAGTTTATAATAGGATATAAATTTTATTCTTTGCGGAAGAACACGTGAAAAAAATATGTTTGTAAATAAAAACTCTCTAAATAGCACCGAAAACATATCTGTATAAAAAGTACCTGTAAATGGCATGCAATATGAAACTGAGCAACATACACTTTTCTTTGTAAGTTCTTCAGCAAAATACGGCTTTTCAGGAGCATATCAAATTCTCATTCGTGGATACTCATTTTACAGACAGGCTTTGAAATTGAATACTGAGAAGATGCCTTTGCCGTCTGCCTTTGCGGGTTGAGTATTATCTTAGCCTACATCCGTGAGCAAGCGGAAAACAAATGAACAAACGAGAGAGAACTTGTAGTGATGAATGTAATTCAAGCAGAGAAGTAGCTGATTATCCTCTCGTTCTCGATGGGCGTTCGCCGGGTAGCGGAGTGCGGGCCCCTGTTGGCAATTCCCCCAGAAACTCGACGAGCCCCTCACGAAACGAACTGCTGAGTCAGCTCGTCAGCAGGGAAGTCTAACGGCCATCACTTTCTGAGGAAAGTGCCTTAACCAAATTTCAAGGAAGAAATGGGAGAAGGAATAGCGAGAAAATCAATTTCTTCTTGCCCTCGAAAAAAAATCTCCCGCTTTATTNGAATAGCGAGAAAATCAATTTCTTCTTGCCCTCGAAAAAAAATCTCCCGCTTTATTTGATTACTGAACAGACCTCCAGCGTGCCTAAGGTAGGAACTTGTTTTCAAAACAACATAAGTAATACATAGTTTGTTTTCTTGAAGAACATATATTGCGAAAATCATTTATATACTCGCATAAACAGCAAAAAAGACNTTTGATTACTGAACAGACCTCCAGCGTGCCTAAGGTAGGAACTTGTTTTCAAAACAACATAAGTAATACATAGTTTGCTTCCTTGAAGAACGCATATTGCGAAAATCATTTATATAGTCGCATAAACAGCAAAAAAAAACTCTCGTTTGGCTTTTTGTGTATAGAACGGTTGTGCACAGAAGATAGTAGAGACCGCGGAACCTTCTTCCTGTGCAAACAAAAATTTTAGTCATAATAAATAGGGCCAAAAAACTGATTTATATAATAAAAAATGGGAGACATACAAATTTCGCTACTAAAATTGACGATAGTAAACTTTTCATAAGCAAAAATAAGAATATCGTAAAATAGCCCTTTCCAGCTAAACAGTTCGTGCATTACAAAAATGATACAATTCATGGCATGTTAATAAGACGGAATGTATACCTGTTTAACGATGGGTTTTGAAAGTGTGCTGATAGAATATAAGCGAAGCTTGATTCGGTGACTATAAAACAAATTGTGCACAGACATCATACCTCTAGTAATATTTAACGTCACCTTTTAAAGTGTTCTTCTTGCACGCCATGCGACGGAAAGATGGAAAGATTCCAAACAAATTCAGTTTACTGTCCATCAAGCAATGGAACATACGAAGTGCGACCTTCAATTTACCGTAAGGCTTCTTTGCTTCTGTGCTTGAAAAACGTTTTGTATTTCCAGACAGATGGGATCTCTAAGACTTCATATTGACGTCTCGGAGTTATGTTACCAATATCGCAGGTTGTCACGTCCCCCGGAGGGATGTAGCAAGGGAATACTGTTCATTTTTTTTTTTTCGTTTTCTTTTGTGTTATTAAGGAGCAGAATCAAGGTTGCGTTAAAGCGATACTGACACGCATAGCGAACGCTCCCTCATCGTAATATACATTATAATGAACTAAAATGCAGTATTTCGGTCTTGCAGGCTGCAAAAACACAGCGCTCATACAAAAATTTGACTATTGGAAAATCTGTAGCAACATTAATAAAACTTACATTATTTTTTCGGCGTGTATCCAGTTTGAATATATTGAAAGACAACGGTTAAAAACGGCTTTAGCGGCCATGCTAAATGCTTCAGAATACTCATTCCAATTATGTATATATTCCAGAGCCTTTTCAAATGTGTACCATTTTCTTAAAAATGAGCGCTGACGTCATGATCTTCTGTACCTACTTTAAAAAACGTGCATTACGAATATACGGCAATAAGCCTTTATGAAGCAGGACAGCGAGAACTTTGAGTCGTCCGAGTTGATAAGTTTTGTTTTGTAGAAAAACTTTTAAATATGGCTGCGGAAGGATAACGCAGCGGGCTGAAGGAAGAAACTACGCGGTGTTTTAAAACTTTGCGAAAAACCGTCAGCCTGTTAAATCAGTCTGGTCGTGCTGCTGGTGTACTTTCATGTTATCTCTGCGATCCAAGTTGGATCGCGAGCGCATCCGAATCCGGGTTCTTAGTAGGTGTGTGAGAAACATGGCGTACGCTTCCAACGGCCGTGGGTTTCCAAAAGATGCTCCGTTGTCCTAGGCTCGTGCTTCCCGTCGATTCTTAAATATTGACGATCTTCGTGTTTTAGTTGCATGGAAGGTAACCACAAGGTTCGAGGGGCCGTGAGATCGAATCACAGGCAAGAGGCTAATACGTGTGCCGGCTTTAGGTAAACGTTTATGGCAAGTTTATTTCGTAAGTACGCCCTCGATTAGACTACCGTCACAAAGCGGGCGTGTAAACAAACAAAGATTTGAAATTTCGTGTACATCATGATATTTAATCTCGTCGTGATCTCCTTCGAGGTCGCCTCACTCCAAGAATCTACATGACGTTTGGTAGTACCTCTCCCATGACTTCTTCCAGGTTAATTCGGTTTCCTTTTCAGTTAAGCCGGATGCGCTCAAACCAGTGATCTTCCGGGTGGGAGCTCAAACGTCTCCCAAAGACTCTAAATCGAATCGCACCGATAAAAGTCTACGCGAGTGAGCTTTCCGCGTTACGCAAAATTAACATCCATTAAAAAACCTCCGGTTGCTCTCTGAATTAAATAGCAATATCACGCCTTCAAAACACACATATTTGACAGTTGAACTTGTTAAAAATATATGTAGTATGAATTTTATCAATGACACGTCGGAATGCAGGCCTACAAATAGTATGGTCGCCCTCTAAGAATGTTAATATGGAAACATAATACATCTGGTTCCTTATGATAAAAGTACACGTAAGGCAGGTAGGTGAGTTGGGCTTAACGTCTTGTCAACACCGAGGTCAATAGAGACGGAGCAAGTTACTCAGATAAGCAGGAACTGGGGAGGGAGTCGGCCATGGCCCGTAAGTAAGGAGCCATCCCACCATTTACCTGCAGTGATTTCGGAAAACCACGTGAAACCGATATCAGGATGGCCGAATTGGGAATCGAAGCCGGGTCATCCCGAATGCAGTGTGTTATAAATGCGCCACATTGGTCGGTAATATACGCGAGGCGTATTGTGAATGCTCGTTTGCGCTCTTCTTTGCTTCCCCTCTACATACAGCATTATTGGCAGTTTACGGTAAACTGAGCATTTCTTTTTAAATACCTCCTTAAGATCTACTTGTATGCACCTAGTGTATTCTTCCGCCATTAGTAAGATTAACATTGCCATGGGCCTGGCCTCACTATTCACGCATCGGTCAAGTGAAACTGTGGAATTATTAGGTAAGTAAATATTTTAAAAATTTGCTCATTCTTACACTTCTGTGCATTAAAAAATGGAAAGAAAAAAGAAATTTCAGTATTCACCAATGTCCACTAAACAACACATGGTAACACTTTTCGTCTGTCGTTGCCAACTTTACTGGGATGCCAGTTTCTGCCCGTCAACATACATGCAGTTGGGGGCAGTGAAATTTCTAAGAGGTTGATTTCAAACGTGCTGAATTAATCGGGAACGGCCAATAACAACGTTAGATGACTTGCCACGCGCTGTTTACGCCAGAAGGCAAGGTAGTGGATTACAAATGAGAGAACGTTGGCGTATGGAGCCGGTTACTGGGTGACACACCAGACGCTAGATGAAGTAAATATNGGGGGGGGGGGTGTACCCCAAGAAAACCCACAGCAATGTCCACAACGTTTCCCCACATTTCCCTATTTTCACCGCTAGACACAGAATACAACATCTGTTCCTCGTAACGCTTTGTAGCACTAGCAAAAAAAAAATTTTTCTTGTAGAATATCATTGGCGTAGCGTCGTAGGACACCCAGACGCCCGGCGTTCAATTGAAAAATATTGAATATTTATGTTTTAAATTTTCTACTCATGTCAGCCGTGTGCTAACTTTCTGCGACAAAGACTTGCTATACTTAGCGAGTAACGGTTGCGTTATCGCCGTTCTGTTTCCTAGCTTCATTGCGCCTTCGCCGAACCTGGGTGATGAGCTGCACGGCCGCTGCGAGCCGGATTTTCGTGTGGGTACGTCTGCAGACGTGGGACGGGGCGGCGAACCGTGCAAACGCCAGCGTTCTTCACTGCATATCGCCGCGTTTAACGTCAGCGTACAGGTAGCTACATTAACAATGAAGTAATTTATCTCTCTCTCTTTCTCTCTCGTCCTCTCTCACTCTTTGGCATCAGAGAACGGCGATGGCGAAGATATCCTGTTCCCTTCCTTTATGAGATGCAGTATTAAAACCAGTAGCCAGTGCACAGAACGAGAACGATGAAGAGTGGCAGCTCAGTGATAATATTAATTTTTTGCAGTGGTCGTCACTCTCGGATCCACGCTTGGCTAATTAAATGAAGTACTTGCACTATCAGACGTTCCCATTTCAAAACAATGCGCTACGCCACTGTAAACTACAGTCCGGTAACTATATTTTAGCACAATTTAACTGTACCGTAAATTTCGTACGGCAATATATATATATATATATATATTTATTTATTTATATACGAATTTACTGATCGTTGGTATGGCTAGTCTCTGTTCCTTACAACAAAATACAGGTACGAATTTAATATTAATTTGCGCGGACCTGACAAAATTTTGAAACAAATCAGGTTTTTAGGTTGTTTTATGTGTGTATACTAAGATATTACTTTACAAACCAGGAGTTAACTCCTTTTCATTCTAAAAGTAGCTTTTTTTTATAAAATAGCTGTACGCAAATACATACTACCAGATACTGCAATTTGTATACCGTTTTCCTTTTTATTTAACTGTATTAAATGATACATACGGTTTGTTACTGCATGGTTGTAAAAGTAAATCCAAATTCGCAACCATTCTTGAAGTATATTTTCGTTTCCTGTTGGTATCTTGCACTTAATGTTTTTCAGCAAACAGGGAGTGACTTAAGTAGTAAGTTAACCACCGTGAATTCGTTCAAATGGTCTATTTTGTCATTCCTTCCTCAGGATTCGAACACAGAAACCATCGTAAGTAAAATTGTAATAAGTTTTTTTCCTTTGTAGTGGGCATTCATGTATAATTCACTTAACTGCCTATGCCCGCATCATAAAACTTTACGCTGGTCACCATAATTTTCAATGTCATCCTCCATGTCATGAAACAATTATTCACAGATAATTGCAACAATTTATTGAAATAACAAGTTATGTATCTTTCTGTTGCAATGCTATTTCCAACAACTTTTATGAGCTCTACGGTGGGTAAAATAGTAAGAGAGTTCCTTTCAAACTCAGTGAATATGAGTTAGATTCCTACAAGTGCAGACATGTATTGCAGATATCGTAATGCATTACGTTCGTGCAGCACTAGCACTTAATGACTAGCTTTAACAGAAGTAAACATTTCTCCACAAAGTATATTAAAACAATCGAATTTTGAATTTCATTCTAATTTGACAGATGAAAGAGGTTAAATATTCTACTCAAGTTCTACGGAATCAGTTCAACTATGAACACGATGGGAAAAATATTCAAGCAAAGACTAAATAAAAGGGGTTACGAGTGCCAAAAAATTTAACGTAAACCTAATCAAGCTGAAAATTATAACAGAAGTTATTTATTACAACAAATGCATGGCAAATTACTTTTTTTAATCAACAAAAACTGTAAAACACCTGAGAGTCAATTTCATTCATATAAATGAAATTGAATAAAATTAGGTCGGTTAAAAGTTTCTGACATACCAAACAACCCCGCAGAAGGCGAGGGAACTATGGTCAATACAAGCGACGAACGGTGTTCCATACAGTCGGTTCGTACGATATACACTGAAGAGCCAAAAAAAACTGGTACACCTGCCTAATATCGTGTAGCCCCCCTCCCCCTCCCGAGCAGGCAGAAGTGCCGCAAGACGACGTGGCATGGACTCGACTAATGTCTGAAGGCATGCAGGAGGAAACTTACACCATGAATCCTGCAGGACAGTCCACAAATCCAATCTGCATCAATTTGAGAAAGGGTTGCACGTCTGTCACGTTTAATGATTCTCGTCAGTTGTTGTTTGTCCAGTTCTTTCACGATCTTTTTCCGGCAGCAGCGATGTCGAAGATGTGATGTTTTACCGGATTCCCGATTTTCACGGTACACTCGTGAAATGGTCGTACGCGAACATCCAAATGTTATCGCTTACCTCGGAGATGCTATGTCCCATCTCTCGTGCGCCGACTATAACACCATGATCAAACTCACTTAGATATTGATAACCTTCAACTGTAGCAGCAGTAACCGATCTAGCTGTCGACCGCATCGCGTTACTCTGATTAGTTCCATACCTCTATTATTTGCATGCGAACGCCTATACCAGTTTTTTTGGCTCTTCAGTGCATAAGCTTGCTAAGCTAGCATGTGAACTTGACGAGCTTCGAAAAAGTAATGCAGCACTAGTATCTACGAAGACGAATACCACCAACGACGCCCCAACTCTCGAGAAAAAGGAGTTCAGTGCTGAAGAAGAGATAAATAATTAAGACTATAATGGAGATAATTTTCACGATGAAGGTTATGGTATTTCTCCTGATGTTCTGACATATCTCTCCAAGTTGGCTGCCACACGTGAACTGAAGAAGACAGAAGACGACAAAAACACCGACTATATATTTCCCGAAGACCCCAATTAACTTGTTGATAGAAGAAAACTTTTAAATGCTTTGCAACAAGGTGGAGATTTCTCGCACTGTAAGGATATATCTTAAATCATCGGTGAACTTAAGAAAAGGGGTTACCCGGAATGAAACCATTGTGAACTATCTATTATCTGCAGACATCAGAGAAATGCAAAGATCGAATGTATGAAATAAGTAAATAAATAAATACATTTATAAATAGTAGTGCGTGTTTGATTTCTTGAGCCTTACCCTACTGCTTTTATGAAAGACATATTATTTCAGTGGTGTACAAAATCGATTGCGAGGGTTTGTTTTAAGTATCATTTCTGAAATCAAGTACAAAAAGAGGACTATGGGTCAATCCAACGCATTACGTCCATCTAAATCCAGTTAAAGTCGACTGATTTCTCTTTGAGGTTTCATTTTATGGTTTTAATTTGAGGTTTCATTTTTGAGGTTTCTTTTATTTTCTTTTTCTTTTTGAGGTTACTGTCTGAGGTTTCATTTTAAGGATTCTATTTCGAGGTTTTTTTAGGTATCGTTTTTTTGGGGTTTCCGTTTTCGAGCTTTTATTTTTAGATTATTTTTTTTTAGGGGTTCTTAGGTTTCTTTTTGAGGGGTCTTTTTTGAGATTTCTTTTTTTAAATTTCTTGTCGATGTTTTTTTTTTTAGGTTCGTTTTTGTGATATGTTTGTCAACTGGTCTGTTGGCCTGGTCGAGTGGTGTGACTCTTTAATATTATCAGCTCTGGTTTAAATATTTTGTGAAGTTTTTGTGACGAATTTAACAACGGGATTCGTATTAGGCGACTTTTATTAGATTAGTCATAATCGCCTTTTGGTACAGATGGATGGTCTTGATCATTGTTCTAATCAGTTCTGCAGGAGATGGTTTTGGCAGCAGACAGTGTTGGGTAGAGGCAGTCTAGGGTGGTTTCAGTCTTGGGTGGATTCAGTCTTGGGTGTAGTCCGTCTTTGGTGGATTTAATCGTGGGTAGAGTTTCAGTCGTTGGCTTGTCTGGTTGATTGGACTGGTCGGCTTTTATGGTCATTTGTTATGGTCCTTTGGTATGGTCTGCTAGTAATGGTCAGTCTGTATGACTGGTCGGCATGATCGGTGATAATGGTTTTGCTGATCTTGATTTTCGTTAGACTATTAGGCTGGAATGTTCGTTTCATATGACCAGTTCGTCTGGTTTGCTGGTGTCGTTAGCTGATATGCATTCTACATATTTTTAGCTGGTACTGATGGCTTGTATGGTTGGCTCGTATGTGTGCTTCGTCTGGTTTGCCTGGCATTATTTGTGTAGTGTTGGGTATGCAGTGAGTTAGTCTTTTTCTAATTTTTGGTTTTGGTCGCCTGCCTAAATTCGGTTTTGGTTCAACTAAATTCTAGCTTTGCTGCGTGCTTCAGTTTGTTTTAACGTGCAGTGTTTAGTGTTGTCTGCTGCCCAAGTTTACCTTGAAGTTGAATAGTTTTTGCTGTGTGTCTACGACTCACGCGTTGGGCGTAAATAAGTAACCTTTTAAAGGTGGTTGTCCTATTTTCTTTTAATCGATTGGAGCTTTGATGGGTCTTTGGACTGCCTCCATCAATGTTCGATTTTAATGTAAATTTTTACTACAGATTTTTAATATGTATTTTTAATAAAGGAGGCTTTACTGCGCTTCTTAAGCTGCCCTCCTTGGGTTAATGCTCATTATTAATATCTAGTCAACTTTATTGGTATTTAAACTATTTAAAAATGTTGTCTATAGTTATAATCAACTATTTAATGTACGTTTGATGACTTAAATTTTGAGTGAGGTGCTTATGTAATATTTTTACGTTTGTAATTTNTTTTTTAATTTTTTTTTTTTTTTTTTTTTTTTTTTGGAACTTTAAAGTTTTGGTGAAGAACGATTTTATACAAATCAATATGGTGCTGCCAATTTATGTAAATTTTGGATAAAAAATATACAGTTTGGCTTTGTTTTGTCTAGAATGATTTGTGCTTCGGCACAAGCCAATAAAAATTTGCACGGTGTGGGGATATGATGTGGTGTAAATCCAATTATATTTTAGAGGGGAGCCAATAAAAATGTGTGGTGGGATGGAGGTACGTATAGAGGCATGACTAATCAGTCGATCTATTGGTTGGAGGGGAAAGGTGTGTTATGTTAACCACTGAAAAAATAAGGGTGGGGGTAAGTCGTTTGCTGGTCTTCGTGCCAGGAGGATGTGTGCTCCACCATCTTTGTTACGAATTCCGAATCTCCTGCATGTACCTGTATTAAATTTTTTCTAAATTTTATTATTAAAGTAAAGTATTTAATTTATATTATTTTGAATTTTTTTATAAATGTCTAATTAAGTTTTTTAAACAACTTTTTTGTATTTTTTTAATTTAGCGATTTTTTTAGGGTTTAACGTTATCGAAGGTTGGGCATGGGTTCAAGGTCACGGACACGAGGTCAAGTTCACTGATAGCCAATACGGTTATCGGGTGACGACACAACATGGTGGTCGATCGGCTTCGGCTCTGATCTTGGATCCCCTCTGATCCCCATTGAAATATGTTTAATATTTACTTCTTTTCGATAAATTTTATAAATTTTTGGAAGTATAAAAAAAAATTTCAGTTTTTTTGGAAATTTTGCGGGTTTTTTTCTGGTTTAAGCTCAAATGTTACGGACAAGATCACCTAATCCAACATGGTGGACAGAATGGCCGCCGGCCTACCAGAATGACCGAGGAGGAAAAGCTTCGAGCTCCAACTACCTACTCCCTTGGCCTGGACTCGGCTAAATCATTCTTCTAACAACGCACAAACTAACAAAACCTGTAAAATATATATTTTTTAATGTGAGTTTCGTCTTTTATAGTACATTTTTACGAGGCAACATGAATATTCAGTCTTTCATTTCTTTTTCACGTAATCATCATAACGCTCGATTTATTTCACCGCACGCAGTTTTCTGACACTTATTCAATCAGTGAAATTATTTCACTGAAATGACAAGTGGTTTTTCCACCGATTAAAAGCGGAGCAATTTTCATTAATTCGAGTAGTTGCATTTCACTGCGAATCCGTGGTTTTCCCTGAATTAGAATCTAGAGTGTACCTTTGAAAGTGCGACGTTAGTTCAAATAAAGCCTAAATTAAACCTGCTTATTTTAATTTATATACATTATAGTAATTATAGACCTCGTTGTAAAACATTTAGGATTTAGAAATTCCACAGCTTCGCTTCAACTTTATTTATTTATTTATCTAACTGGTGCCATCTATTCCACATCATGAGGTACAGGCTGATAATCACTTCATGTGTGTCTCTTCTGCTAGTATTTTCTAAGTGTCACTAACTCCTGGGTTCATTGTTAATTGTTTTTAGAAATATTTTATTGGCATTGGCATTAGACAACAGGTGGGGCCGCGGTTAATATGGCGGCTATAGCACCCACCTCCCACCAAGGCGCACCGGGTTCAATTCCAGGTGGGGCTGACCCCCCAGATTTCCGCTCGTAGGAATCGTGCCGGACGATGCCGCTGGTCAGTGGGTTTTCTCGGTGATCTCCCGTGTCCCCACGCCCTTGCATTCCGGCGCTACTCCATATCCACCTCGCTTCACCCTCATAGATTCTCAAGACTACGCTGTTAAGAGCCACCCGAACCTCTCCACCAGGCAACAGCTAATTGCAAGTTAATTTTTGCACAAGAAGGAAAGGTATGCAATCGGGAGGAATCCTGACTGGAACACGGCTTTCAAAAGTGCTCTCTCAAGGTAGTCGCTTACCTTGAGCTATCTTTTCGCGTTTGAGGCTCAGTAGAGCGGGGGCGATAAGGACCATACTGACACGTGCATCAAGTGAACCATAGCCGGTACGTACAAGGCTCTGAACTGGCGTGCAGTGTTCTCGTCGTGCTACGCGTGCCTATATGAATTTCAGCGGTGACCCTATCATGTTATTGGGGGAACGTTTGTGGGAAGATTCAATTCACGTTCCTACCGTAGTTTCGGTCGTGTCCGGGTAGTGTGTTTAAGACACAGAATTCTGAAAAAAATCTCTTTTAGCGATGTTAAAGGGCTCCAAGATAATATTTATAGTGTTATGATACGAATATTTAACACACTATCACCACCCTGCTATGCAGTAAAATAAAACAACTCACGTCAATTAATTATTTTAATTGAAATGCTGGAAATGAGAGCAAAAAATGTATTAGCCCTTTAACATATCCTCTATTATAAATTTTCACAAGGTGCCTCATATATTTAAAGTAATTTTTACTGTATATCAGAAATGACATGGGCTCGTAAAAAAATGTCCGAAAGTGGAAATGATTGTGTGAAAATTAGGAACTCAATTTCACAAAACTTGCAGCAGCTTTTCGTGATGAATGGAAAATCAACTTGGAATGATATCTTCGATAACGCCAAATTTCAGTTGATATTTAACATGCATCAACCAAGCACTGAAGTACCATAACATGAAACCAAAGACTGCCTATTGCACGACCATCGAGTAAGATTACTTGGGGAATTTGGAAATAAATGACAAAGAATAGGAATAAGAACAGACCTGGCAAGACCTGCTCTCTAGATGCCAATACTGGCTTACAAAAATAAAAAAATATCTCTAAACAGCGAAGAAATAGTCCGTAGAACACTTAGATACAGTTAATTTTCCACAATAGCATAGATGAGATCATGAAAGTACCATTCAGTCCTCGTCTGGGGTGTTTTCATAGGTAAACATAACGGGGACATGTTTAAAAGTTTCGCCAAAAAACGCGTTTTTCAAAAGTTCTGCAACACAGTTCGAGTGTTAGTTAGGCGAGAACCTTAAGGGCGCTGGTCAGCAAAAATTGCATTATGTTATACTTAAATGAAATACCGTTCAACCTATAAACATTAATTCTAAGTATTCCATGTTCGCATAAAAAATTTTAGTTTTTACATTACGGTATGTAAGAAAACCATTTTTTGGGTTTTTGGAACGTAAAAATAAAATAGACGAAAACATTTACAAAAAATATTTGACAGGGTTGTCTGAAAGATCGCGTCTTAATTCATTTTAAGATGTGCTTAGCAAAATCTATTTTGCTAATACTCATTAACTGCTACAATTAAAATAATATGTAAAAATTTCCTTACTTCAGCAATTTTTAAAAACTGGAAAAACTTTTCATAGCGTGATTTTAAATATTTCTTGAAATAAGTCATACTATCTTATTTCAATATCTCATTTCGATCATTAAGTTTATGTTTATTAATTTTACGTCCTAAAATCTATAAAATTTCGATTCTGGCACGCTATTATGAAAAAAGAATGAGGTATAAAAATTTGTATGTGAAAAAATACTACTTGTAAGTAATTCCCACAAGTTGAACTGTATTTCGTACAAATATAAAATAATGATTGTTTTTTCGTGAACAGCGCCCTCAAACGCGAACATTCTGTGCGGTAATTTCCAGTTACGCTCCCAAACAGTTTCTCCGCTCAGGAGTTACCGGTGGCTGAATTACTCGGGTGCGGATGGCGTGAAGACGGATGTATTGCGGAAGGGAAGGAAAACTCCATGAACTCCCCCACCCCTCTTTCCCCTCTAGAACTGTCCAAACCACCCCCTCGCCGCTTTTCTACGGAAGCGCCATTCTCCTCTTATCGCAGGGGAACTTCCCACCCCGGAAATATATCCCCGAGATCTCCGCTACCGGGGATTCAAACGTGAATTACGCTGTTGGTAACCTCAGACTGGCTGCTTATCTACTGCGAGGGCAGCAGATGAACTTAAAGGGACCTCCCTAGATGTCATATGGGTGTCATTGTTAGCAGCAATGTCTATTATAATTTTAAAAAAAAACAATGAACTATTTCAATGTAAATATTTTTCAGGGCATAAATGAAAGTGAAAAATTTGTCGTCAATTCGTAAATTTGGTTATTGAAACATAAATGTGGTTGTTGAAAAGTATCAATGTCAGCAAAAATCGCTGGAAGTAGCTCTCAGTTTACGATAATTATTCTTCTGTAAAACGGCGTTCGTTTAGCGACAATGCTGTATCTTCTCGAACAGATTGCTGCATTAAAAGTCTATAGATACAGCTTAAAATTCCAAGGAAACAGAACACGTGCAAAGCTTGTTTATTCTGTCTATCATTGTCGTCGCAGTGATTCCTTATGGCTGAACGTGAGGTATTTAATTTTTTTTTTTTACTGGGGAGGCCTCTTAAGAGGGCGTGAAACAAATTAACTCCAAACACGTCACTTTAATTCAACGGATTGTTGGAACCCAACATTGAAAAACCAAAAAAGGGCGATCCTAGATAACGGTGTTTGCCAACTTTGTGAGCAACTCTTTTGCAATATTGGCACACTGGTACAATTTCTTGCGCCACTATAGCATAATTATGTACGGCGTCAGATATATGGGCAGAAATTCATCACTCTGGTAAAATGTTTGCTCTCACAGATAGCAAAATCAATTATGTAAGATTGTTCTTTCTTTCTTTTTCTCTATTGGCTTTCATGAAATTGTAAAATATTATTTAACAGTACAGAGATAATTTATATCCCGCACACCTTAACATATATGGCTATTGTCACTAATTCTCAAGTGGTTCTGAATGAATGTTCATTTTTCTAATCAGCACCCTTTGATAAGCATGAAAAAGTTTTTAAGGAAAATACGTCTTACAAATTGATTCACAATTATATTTTCCATTGCAAATTCTATAGTCTAAAGCTCAAGACATATGTTTTAAAGACGGTTCAAAAAATTATAAAAATTTTCACATTATAAAAGAACAGTGCAAAATGTCATACACACATGACACTGTCGAATTTAACTAAAACATTTGTTGTTTTAACTTACCGCAATTAAGGTAGCAAACAGCACATAACTATATAAATTGAAGTCTTCGAGATTATTTAAGTCTTATTGCGTGAACCCTTCACGTACGATTTGAGGCCCGCATCAGCCACGTGGTCACGTGTACTTAGTTCGGAGATGTTTAACAGGTAATCGTTCAACTCGGTAAATACAATAAGTAAAACCGGGGAGCTCTGTTCACACTCACGAAGAGAGAAATGTAGTCATTATTTCATAGTGAAGAGCATTAACATCAGTAATTGGTTTCGTTTCAGCATGCGCTACGCACACTTGCGATCCTCGACGAGTCGCTATACAAGAGGAATCTCGGGTTTGTAGAAGTAAGAAAACGCACACAGTCTATATAAAAATTTAATTATAATTTTTTTTCTGTGTGCATAATATGGGCTTTTTCACTCGGCGAAATAATGTAAGAGGGACGTGAATAATAGTTCACGTGCAAAGACTGTTTCTCATAATCGTGTGAATCCTATAAAAATTTAACCATTTGATACACAAGGAATAGTGCGACGTTTCATTCGTGACGACGCATTTTATATAAAACGTTAGTCAGTGAGGCTCATTGACATGCCAGGGAAAATTAATTAGCTGCTGCGAAACCAGTTACTTCCGTGTCTGCGCGCCGCAAAGATGACGTACTCGTAGTTTTATTTCTTCCGCCTACGTTCGCGTTGTGTAACCGCGGTCGCGCCAAAGCGAGGAAGGCGTTTCACCCCGACACGACTCCCGCGTCCAACCGTGCACGCCGCCACCGGCCGACTGACTGCTTGGACGCCCGTGGGCGGGGACTCTCGGGCCGGCGCGCTCGCTGCGCAGTTCGCCACGCCGCCGCCTCTCAGCGCCACCGTCGCGAGCGTCCCGCGTACCGCCCCGCGGTAAACAAACACCCTTAAGGGCGTGGGACTACAAAAAATTATTAATTTTATATTTGTATGTGATGACATTTTCCTCGAATAAAAAAATTTCACACTTTATATATTTTTTAAATAATTTGATGTCAAATAAAAAATACTTTTGTTTATCGCAGCCGTGATAACAAATATTAACTAAGTTGAACAAACCAAAAAAATCTAGAAGGTAAACTAATCCCCATGAGCTACCGCGTGACACACATGTAATCGCAAAATAACAACACATATGTGTGTATATATATATATATAAATAAATAAATATACAACAAAATTAGGATATTTTTAACATTTTGTTAAATGTATGAACTGTTATTTGGCGATTACATATAAATCAAGCAGCAGCCCACGGCATTAATTAATGTTGTATTTTTTTATCTGTACAACATAGTTAGTATTTGTTATTACGGCTGCAACAAAACAGAATAATTTGTATTTGGCATCGAACTGTTAAAAAAATATACAGCATAGTTTTTTTTTATTTGAAGAAAATGTTTTATCACATACAATCTGTACGAGTTGAACAGTGTTTGACACAATTATAAAATATTTTTTTTGTGCTCCGAAAGTCTTAAGGGGTTAAGAAACAGAAAAATTAATTACAGCCAGTTCACGTTTACTTCCAACTTTTCTGAATCACTGCAAAAGTTCTATTTCCTCCCTTTGCCGCCCACCGAGCTTTTTCAGAGTCAGGAAAATTACACCAAAGGGACAAGGAACCGCATTCGTGCTCGCTCAGTGAAATAATAGTTTCCATAAGAACTATTTGTTATTAGGAATTACCAACACACATATATTTGCACTGTTATTAATACATGGTATTATGTTATTAATCTATATAAATAAAAATCAATTGCCACATGTATGACGGAGCATCACTTGAGAACGGCACGGCCGATTAGGTTGGTTTCTTTTTTATTGTGTTCGTAATTGTCAGGGCAAGGTTTGTATGAAAGAACATTTTTGGAAAATCCACGGGAAAAGTCGGAAATTTGGATGGTGTTTTTATATAAAAATCCACGGGAAAAGTCGGAAATTTGGATGGTGTTTTTATATAAAAATCCACGGGAAAAGTCGGAAATCTGGATGGTGTTTTTATATGAAATCTTTATAATAAAGAATTTCATTGCGTGAAATGATGCACAGGTTGAAAGTTCTACTGTCACATGTTTTTAGAACAAAAAAAAAAAAGTGTGACATTTTGCGAAGTAATTTCATTATATTTTCTTTGTTTAACGAAAAAGAATATTGTGTTGTCGGTGGTGTGTTGAAAAGATTATTTTGATGTCTTTGGAAAAATACCACAGATAAGGCGTCAAAATATCGGTCAGTTTGAGAGTTCTGCTGTCACGTTTTTTGCGAAGTGACTTGATTATATTTTCTTTGTTTAACGGAAAATAATATTGTGTTATCGGTGGTGTGTTGAAAAGATAATTTTGGTGTATTTGGAAAAATGCCACCAAAAAGGCGTCGAAATATCGGTCAGCGTACGCGCAACGCAAGGTAGGCTAGCTAAATTAGGAAAAAAAATTGTCTTTAGCGGAAAATTTAGGTATAGTCGTAATCGTTGTCATTCCTTACGTTTTTTGTGTCGCTGAACACGAATCTGAGGTTTGCTGACAGAATTTTTGCCCGGAACATTGTTTTTTTTTTTTGCAAAAAACCTCGAAATTTTGGCACTTATTTTGGTTTTCTGCCTATACCTTGGGAACTATGCGTTTTTTTCGAAAAGACTACTTATACACAATTAAAGTAGACAAAATTGCATACATTTTTTGTTCATAAAATTTGTTTCTATGACCAAGTGTTTCACCGCTAGAGTGCGCCAACAAATGGACAAAATTCCCAAAAATCGGAAAAGCGCCATATTTCTACTTTCTACGCCCGATGTCCGTGGAAACGACTCATGTTATGATAGTTTTGACCATGTATGGTATTGAACTTGATGAAATACACTTAATAATAAATACGGGGTCCACTGAAATACACTTTAAATAAATATTGGGTCGAATTGTTTTCAAAGAATTGTCTAAAATCAAATTGAAAGAAAGGAGCCAAATTAGTGAAAAAAAAGTAAAAATCATCTGGCCTGCTGCGCACCACAAACTCATGGAAAGATTGTAAATGAATATTGGAATGAATGTTTGAGTGTTGTAATGTGGGGTTAAGCGTCTTATCTCAGTGAGCCGTTGAAGACCCTTCTTTTTTTTTGTGGCAGATGGTCGCTACCTGTGGAGGGCCCCTCCACTCCAAGTACAGTTGTACTTGTCCCTGAGGGCCCCGACCAAACCACCGACTCGTCAGTTGATGTTCAGATATTCCACTGTTCGTATATGTGTCCGGTTTTACAAGTTCGATTTACCGTGCTGACGTGAATGTCGCGATGTCGGTTTGTTTTATATGTGACTTGCCACTAGAAGATGGAGGGACAATAGCAACAGTGAAAGAGAAAGGAGTTGCATCGTTTATTGACGCCAGTAAAAGAAGGAAATATGGGAAGGGCGGTAGTTTGAGGGGACAAACGTCTGTCAAAGTGCATGAAAAGTGTAGGAAATCATATACAGATGATCGATCCATTGTTGCTTTCCTGAAAAAACGAGACGCCAGTACAGCTCAACGAATCCGATCAGCAGTCACTCATTTTTCATTCAGAACTAACTGTTTCATATGTGGATTGGAAATTACTGCTGCGTTTTTGGTTGCAGAATCCAAAAAACCTCCAAATGAGCGGGATGTTGTGTACCAGGTTCGTGACACAACTCAAAGCTTGAGAAACAGTATTATGAAGGATGCCCAAGACGCAAATGATGAATATGGACGGGCTATACTTCGCCGGATTGAGCATGTTCCCGACTTGGTTGCATACGATGCGCAATACCACAAAAGCTGTCGTACAAAACTGTCCGCTAAAGCAAGAAAACTGTAAGTAGTATCGACAAGGCGTGGTCCATTTGCACTTGAAATTGATGTTGCAATGGAATACATATACCCATACCTTGAAAGCAGCAATGATGAATGCCAGTTCTCGTTAGATGAACTAATTGAACAGATAAAAGGAAACCATGTGCCAAATGCANTGAACTAATTGAACAGATAAAAGGAGACTATGTGCCAGATGCCAAAACAGTCAAGGCCAGAAAAGAGAAATGTGGGGAGGATATAATGTTCATGACCAATAAGAAAAAGAAGACTATTGTTTGTTTTAAAAATATTGGGGAGAACATACTGAACGATGCATGGTATCAGCAGAAGTGTAAGTCTGAAGCAGAAGAGAAGCTTCGTGGAGTGGAAGCAGCTGCAAAAATAATTTGCGAGGAAGTCAGATCGCAGGTTTATGATGTCAGCGAGTACCCGGCGAAACAAGCACCAGAAGATGCGGACACGCTGATACTCACAGAAGCGCTGTCCCTGGCTAAATCCAATGAGTGTGTGGTCGTGGTGGGAGAAGATGTAGACCTGTTGGTGATTCTCATTGGTTTGTGCAAGGAAAACATCGTTTTCTTCTTAAAGCCAGTAAAAGACAAAACTCCATCAACAACATACTCTCCACCCCTCGCTGTTAAGAACAAGACTGTTGCAGAAAACATTATGTTCTTACATGCTATGAGTGGCTGTGATACGTCAGCACCTTTCAACCAGGAGAAATTGAAGTTTGTAAAAGCACTCACTAAAAATCGTGACCTTGCTGACGTCGTCAGTGTTTTCAAAGACAGCAACGCCACTCCCCAGACCATCGCAGCAGCCGGAGAACGATTTTTGGTCGAAGTATACGGCTACAGTGGGAGGAATCCACCCTCTCTGAACCACCTGCGCTTCCTTAATTACAAGAAGGCAGCGTTCAAGGCTTCGTCGAAAATAGCTGCGCTACCACCTTCAGTATCTGCAGCGGCATAGCACAGTTGCAGGGTGTACCTTCAAGTTNACCACCTGCGCTTCCTTAATTACAAGAAGGCAGCGTTCAAGGCTTCGTCGAAAATAGCTGCGCTACCACCTTCAGCATCTGCAGCGGCACAGCACAGTTACAGGGTGTACCTTCAAGTGCAGCAATGGAAGGGGGTCGAGAAACGAGCTGAGGATTGGGGTTGGTAGAGGACCAGCAACGGGATCGAACCAATCAAGACTCTTCTAGCCCCCGCTCCCCCCGAACTGCTCAGTTGGTAATGTGCAAGTGCACCAAGACCTGTGCACAAACTGCAGCTGCCTGAAGGGGAAGGGGGGGCTAAAGTGCACTTATCTGTGCATCCACTGCGTGCACAGATCATGCAACAACGCAGCGGTGCCCCTAAGCGACGATGAGGACGAGGTTGGAGATTGGGACCTTCAAGTCGAAATTGGGATTCAATTACGAACTGAGGAGGAAGCGTTAGAGTCACTGGAGGTGGAGGAGGAAGAAGAAATAGCTACGAGCTCCAAAGGTATGTAACATAACCTATAATTCCAAACCTTGTTTTCACATTAGTAGTATCCATCAACTTCTTTTACATGTAGAATAACCATCATATTCCTATATTTGTAACAATATCTCAAGTACGCCACTAATTCCATCCTGTTATTTACAGATGTGTCTCTCCAACGAGCCACAGTCGACGATTGAAATCCCAGAAGTTACGCCACAGGTTAATAACAGTACATATTTCTGAAGTACATAGGTACCTACCTACAGCATATTCCTTACCAATATTACCAACTGATAACCACTAATACACACTTTTCCTGTCTGTTCCAGATGATTGAATACCCCACCCACCGGAAAATACCCAATAAATGGACTGTACCTGTACATACAAATACCTACAAATACCTGTTTTAGTTTCATCATTCTTCAAATGGTATTTTACCTGCAATTACGCAATTTATTATCAGTATTAAGTAATTTTAATGTAAATATAACAATAGATAAGTATAAATTTTTCACTAATTTGTCTCCTTTCTTTCAATTTGATTTTAGAAAATTCTTTGAAAACGATTGGACCCAACATTTATTTTAAGTGTATTTCATCAAGTTCAATACCATATATGGTGAAAACTATCATAACATGAGTCGTTTCCACGGACATTGGGCGTAGAAAGTCGAAATACGGCGTTTTTGCGATTTTTGGGGATATTGCCCATTTTTGGCGCGCTCTAGCGGCGGTACGGTTGGTCGTAGAAAAACATGTTATATACAAAAATGTAGATAATGTTGTCTAATAAAATTTTGTATGGATGGTATTTTCGAAAAAAAAAAAAAAAAAAAAGGGGGATAGTTCCCAAGATATGGGCAGAAAACCAAAATAAGTGCCAAAATTTCGAGGTTTTTTTTGCAAAAAAAAAAATAACAATGTTCCGTGCAAAAATTCTGTCAGCAAACCTCAGATTCGTGTTCAGCAACCCAAAAAACATAAGGAATGACAACGATTACGACTATACCTAAACGTTTTCCTAATTTTCCTAATTTGCCTAGCCTAAGAGAAATACATTATCGTCGAGTCAATGAGACTGATGAAGATCGTAGACAGCGTTTGGAGGCAAATAGAATAAGAATTTCTCAAGCGCGATCAATTATGACTCCGGAAAAACGGAGACAGTCAAGTTCGACTCCCTCAGTTGGAGATAACGTAAACAATAATTTGGAACGTCGACAAAACAGACGGCCAAACGTAACAATTCGATATGAACGTTTGGCGTTCAGATACGATCCAACAATCGATTACGCCACGGATGTATCGGTCGATTTCGGAACCATGAGCACTGTTTGTCAACATTTCAATGCTTTGAGGTTTCGACATGAACCGCCAGGATTATGTTGTGCGAGCGGAAAGGTCGAATTACCACAATTGATACTGCCACCAGAGCCACTAGCATCATTGCTTTCTGGCCAAGAACCTCAATCCAAGATTTTTCTTCCAGAATACACAAAACTACAACAGTATCTGCCAAATGACATCATTTAGAGCGAATATAAATGAGGAACGAGGTNGGCCAAGAACCTCAATCCAAGATTTTTCTTCCAGAATACACAAAACTACAACAGTATCTGCCAAATGACATCATTTACAGCGAATATAAATGAGGAACGAGGTTTCAGCCCAACTTTTAAGGTAAGGTTTCAGCCCAACTATTAAGGTAAATTCATTTTCGACTACAACACACATCATATACACAAAAAAAAAAATCAACAATTCACAACGTTTCCATAAAGAATTTGTTTTTATTTTACAGATTCAAGAACAAATTCACCATCGTGCAGGAGCATTGTTGCCGCCAGTGAATGATGATCACACATTTCTTCAGGTTTATTTCCTTGGAAATTCTGATGAAATCAATCAGCGTTGTGCCATCAGTCGTGCGGTAAAGCGAGAGATTATTGCACAACTGCAACAACTCTTACATGAACACAATGAATTAGTTAAATTGTTCAAAACTGCACTAAAAATGGTGACTTTGGATGATCACAAAATAGTGATCAAAGCAGACAAAGGATCAGCAGGCGAACATGAAAGATGCTTCAATTCACCGACGTTGAATGAAGTTGCCATTGTGGTTGTTGGCGAGAATTTGGAGTCTCGTGATATTGTGATTCGACGGCGTGATGGTAATAACCTTCAGCGTGTCAACGAAACCCATCGTTCGTATGATGCATTACAATACCCGCTGATATTTTGACGAGGAGAGGATGCATATAATTTTTTGATCAATGTGATTAATCCATTAACAGGCCAAGAAACAAATAAAAAGGTCAGCTTGATGAATTATTATGCCTACCGTTTGATGATTCGTCGAAACGAGAACAATCACATATTGAAATGGCACAGACTGTTTCATCAGTTCGTCGTTGATATGAATGTCAAAAATCGAGACGGAACGTCTGACATATATACGTTTAAATCAGCAAAAATTGCGTTCGGAAGAATACATCCATCTGCATGATGCCATGAATGTAGATGGAAATGCAAACAATGTCGGCCAAATTACCATTTTGCCAGCGACGTATGTTGGAAGTCTGAGGCACATGCACGAATACGCGCAAGATACGATGACCTACGTGCGCCAATACGGTCGACCAGACTTATTCATCACTTTTACATGCAACCCAAAATGGATCGAAATTACACAGCTGTTACTACCCGGTCAATCATCCAGCGATCGTCACGACATTACAGCACGAGTATTCAAGCAGAAACTAATGCGCTTAAGGACTTCATTGTGAAGTATCATGTCTTCGGAGATGTGCGATGTTGGATGTACTCTGTGGAGTGGCAGAAAAGAGGACTGCCTCATGCGCATACTCTCCTGTGAATGGTCGAGAAAATAAGACCGGATGAAATTGACGCCATCATTTGCCCAGATATTCATGATCTGGAAACAGATCCAGAGTCGTATGAAGTTGTGACGACTAATATGATTCATGGACCATGTGGCAATCACAACCGGCAATCACCGTGTATGATTAAAAACAAATGCTGCAAACGTTATCCGCGTGCTTTTTTGGCTGACACAATCACAGGTAATGACGGTTACCCCCTTTATCGTCGTCGCTATGCAGAGGATAACGGCAGAATGATAACGTTGAAAGTCAAAAGTAAAGACGTTGTAGTCGACAACAGCTGGATTGTTCCGTATTCGCCGCTGCTTTCCAAAACATTCAAAGCGCATTGCAATGTTGAGTACTGCAAGTCTATCAAGTCCATCAAATATGTTTGCAAGTACGTCACGAAAGGAAGCGACATGGCTGTATTTGGTATTGCAGTTCCTGATGCCAACGATGAAGTTTCGCAATATCAAATAGGAAGATATGTCAGCAGCAATGAGGCGATTTGGAGAATCTTTTCATTTGCCACACATGAACATCATCCCACTGTGGTCCATTTAGCTGTGCACCTGGAAAATGGACAACGAGTTTATTTCACGGTAGCAAACGCAGCGCAGAGAGCTGAACGACCACCAGCGACAACGCTGACAAGTTTCTTCGCGACATGCGCAAGTGATCCATTTGCGAGAACACTGCTTTACTCAGAGATGCCAAGATATTTTACATGGAACGCATCATCAAAAAAATTCCAACGTCGGGAACAGGGAAAGCCTGTTCCTGGATACGTGAATGTATATTCAACCGATGCATTCGGGCGCATTTACACAGTTCATCCGAGCAATGACGAATGTTTTTACCTGATTTTGTTATTGGTTAATGTTCGTGGACAGATTTCATTTGAATTTCTACGAACTGTCAATGGTGAGTTGCGTGCAACATATCGAGAAGCATGTCAAGGTTTACATTTGATCGAAGATGACATTCATTGGGATCATATACTTGCTGATGCTGTTATTTCGTCTACTGCGCATCAAATTAGATCACTTTTTGCCATCATCATTTCAACGTGTTTTCCATCTAACCCACTTCATTTATGGAACAAATACAAAGACAATATGGCTGAAGACATTTTGCATCGAGTGCGTACAACAACGAATCCTGAACTTGACTTTAACGCGGAGATCCACAACGAGGCGTTGATTTCTATAGAGGGTTTGTGCCTGATGATGTCCGGCAAGATGTTGCACGAATTAGGAATGCCAGCGCCGAATCGCCCCATGCACTATGCATTCAATAGAGAATTTGAACGAGAACGGCAATACGATCGAGATGCTTTGAGTCAATCAGTACGAACAAATGTCCCACTTTTGAATCAGCAGCAGAAAACCACGTATGATACATTGATGATACCATTCAACGACGGCTAAGGAGGAATATTTTTCCTCGATGCACCTGGCGGAACTGGCAAAACGTTTCTAATTTCATTGATTTGAGATTTGATTCGCGCACAAGGTCAAATAGCGCTGGCCGTAGCATCATCAGGGATCGCTGCCAAATTATTAGAAGGAGGACGAACAGCCCATTCAGCGCTCAAACTGCCACTGAATTTGCAAATGATAGATGAACCTACGTGCAACATTGCCAAAAATTCAGCAATGGCGAAAGTACTACAGAATAGAAAAATAATAATTTGGGATGAATATACGATGGTGCACAAACGAGCATTGAAGGTACTCAATCGAACGTTGAAAGATTTGCGCAATAATCAGGACCTCTTTGGAGGTACGATGATTCTGCTGGCCGGCGATTTTCGGCAAACGCTGCCAGTCATTCCAAGATCAGCAGCTGCTGATGAAATAAAAGCTTGCTTGAAGTCGACGAATTTGTGGAGATACGTGAAAACTCCCAAGTTAACATCGAATATGCGAGTCGCGTTACAAAATGACGAATCGGCGGAAGTGTTTTCCACAAATTTATTAGACATTGGCAACGGAAAAATTTCGATTGACGCTTCCACTGGCCTCATTTTGTTTCCACCTAATTTTTGTCAATTCACAACGTCTAAAGAAGAATTGAATACGAAAGTATTCCCGAATACTGATGCAAATTACAAAAACCATGTTTGGTTGAGCGAACAAGCTATTTTGGAAGGGAAAAATAAGGACGTAGACGATTTGAACATAAAAATTCAAAGTCAAATCGCTGGCCAACTGCATTCATTTAAGTCGATCGATTCAATTACCGATCCAGATTAAGTCGTAAATTATCCAATTGAATTTCTGAATTCATTGGATTTGCCAGAAATGCCGCCGCACAATTTGCAGCTCAAGGTCGGCTGGGTGATAATCATGTTACGCAATCTGAACCAACCGAAACTATGTAAAGGAACAAGACTCTCTGTTAAGAAGCTGATGAACAACGTGATGGAAGCAACGATAATCATAGGAAAGTTCAAAGGCGAGGATGTTCTGATTCCAAGAATACCACTGATTCCAACCGATTTACCGTTTCAATATAAGCGTGTCCAGTTTCCTGTTCGTCTTGCATTCGCAATGACGATTAATAAATCGCAAGGCCAATCGTTGGAAGTGTGTGGAATAAACCTTGAATTGCCATGTTTTTCCCATGGGCAGTTGTACGTGGCGTGCTTGAGAGTAGGTAAACCATCTGCGCTATTCGTTTTCTCTCCGAACGGAAAGACAAAAAATATCGTTCATCACCAAGCGTTGCGATGAACGCATTACTTAATTTTTGTAAATGTTTGTAATAATAAAATATGGGTGCTATGCAACCTGGTCTCAAAATTAAATCCTAATTAAAATAATCTATCTATCTATATTCTACCTATATCTATTTCTGTAGAAATTGACAGGGCAACGACTGTCGGATCAGCTAGCATAAAATAAAATAATTAATTTTTGGGATCCGACAGCTTGAAAGGTTTAAGATACCGAAAAATTAGTTTTTTATAAAAGCGTATGCCAGAATCAAGATTTTACCACACCTGGAGCACACAGATGTATAAAAAACATTGTGATGACCCTTAGTGGGCCTCCCTATTGTTTGGTGTGCTCCTTCTGCTACGGGGCGTTCCTCGTACGGTCACCCATCCTAGTACTGACCCCACCATAACCTGTTGAACCACGGTGATCGAAAGACCACCAGGTTACCAGGATGGTATGACAGTCGGCTGATACTCTTACCCAAGCTCGCCCACCCAACTCCCCTTTATGGTGAACCCCATGCCTAGAGCAGCAGATCAAGTACCCTCCACAACGATCTACATAGTATTACATTAAATTCGATTGTCGTTAACAATTCACAAGCAATTTAAATATGATCTACATATCAGGTACAAATTCACAAGGACATTGCGTGGTGCGCAAGACAAAACGCCTAAGCTGGTTTATGCCGCAACCCGCAATATATTAACGTTTAGCAAGTAGAAGAGCTTCCAGGCGACTCGGATCTTGTAGCGAATTCTTGAATCAACAGCACTGGAACCAGATTTAATTTGGCACGTTAGTAATACTATAAAAGGCCAGGTAAATATAATTAAATAAACGTTATTAGGCACTTATTTCAAAGTGGCTGCCATATAAATATTTTAGGTTTATTTGGTGTAACTACATACCGTTTGACCAATTTCAACCAAATTTTTTACGCTGACAGTATCTGATACATTCATTATATCAGCCAAACAACAACCACTTTTGTCCACCATTTTGTAAGAAAGCGCTAAATTAATTAATACATTTTTGTGTAATATTTCGGGAAACAATTGAGTGATTCCTACCAAATATGGCAAACAAGTAGTACTGCGCTAAGTAATGTTAACTGACAGGTTTTATGTATGTCAAAAACATATTTTCACAATAGCGGCCATATAGAAATTTTAGTTTTAAATGCTAAATCTTCGAAATCATGTAATTAATTCCAATAATTACAACCATAAAATATGTCTACGCAAATCTCTTTTCTCCGCCATTATGTAAAATATTATCACATGGAAAATTTAAATTACGCGATTTCTCCGAAAAACACCCGATTTATACCAAATTTGGCAAGCAAGTAGCACTATGGCAGGCCATTTAAACTGAGAAACTTTGAGAGGCTCAGACACACTTATTTCCAAAATGGCGGCAATGTAAACATTTTTAGCTCAAAATTTGTTATCTAGGAAACTGCAAAAAAAAAAAATTGCAACTTAAATTTGTATGCTGACAATATCAGTTGTATCCATCTAAATTTTCTATGCAAAGCCTCATTTCTCCGTCATTTTGGAAGATAGCCCCACGTGTAATAATACTGGCGACAAAATTGCACTGTGGTAGGCCATGTTAATTTATATATTTAAGGTGTATAATAAAGTAATTTTCTGAATGGCACATATACAAACATTTGAGCTTTATATTAACGAAACTATGTACCGATTTAAAATTAACATTGTATATTGCATCCATGACAATCATGGAATGTTCTAATATAAACGTATTGTCCTCCATTTATGAAGATCTTCACAAAAACAATGGAGGTTTTATGCCATATCTTGAAGATCAATCAACCGATTAATACGAAAATTTCATGAAATATTGCTACAGTAGGGTATGTAAATTAACATGTGTTATGTGCGGCAGGCATATTTTAATAGGGTTTATGTAAATAATTTATATTAAATTGTTATATCTAGTAAACGCTTCAACGAAATTCAACCAAATTGTGTATGCAAACAGTATTCATCAGTGCATAATTTATGCATCCAGAGATCCTCTTTTGTCTTATTTTTGGCAAAGTATTGTCAGGTGAGTAAAATGAACATTTTGCAATATTTTCGGAATAACTCAGCTAATTTCCACACAATTTTGCACACCTACAGAAGGCCATGTAAAGTTACATTACTTAAATGGGGTCAGACGCTGATTTTAAAAATAGCGGACATATTAACATTGTGTTATATTTGGCATAATTTTTTAAGTGTTTAACCAAATTCGATCAAACCTATTATGCTGACAGTATATATTAGACGCATAGTATAAAGAACATTTTTAGGCCGTTTTGTAAGATAATAATTATTACGAAAAGCGTTTTTATGCCTTATCTGGGGTACCAATCAACCGTATTTCACCAATTTTTTTCACACACGTAGCATTATGGTAAACCATGTAAACTTATGTGTTTTTAGTGGCTCAGATACTTATTTTTTTAAATTATGGCAGTTTAAATATTTCAGAGTAGTGAACTCTATCATATAAAAACATAATACTGATTACATCCAAAGTTGATAATCCGAATCCTACCTCCGTGATGTTGTCAATTAGACGCCACCGCCTACCTAACATCTAAGCTTTTAAGAATTTCACTAATATTTATTTGCACCCATGTAGAGGAAAGTAGGCTCATTAGTTATCAGTACTTTCTTGTTTTTATTTGCAACGTCTTAATTTTCCTTCCTCTGTCCATATAGGAGAGATCCCGGGTCAAGAGAAAATTTAGTTCTCTCATTTTATTTTTGACAAAATAAACTTAAAACCTATTTTACATTCTTTTAATGCAATGGGAGAATTGTCATTAATTATTTACAAACTTTGACAAAATTTAAAATAACATTTCGTATCTGCGATTTTACATAGAATATATAAAACATATAAAAGATTGTTACCGTAGTTTCTTTTCTCTTTCAAAGATACTTCATAAAATTTTCCTTAGCAAGTTTGAAATTTTAACAGTCATTACAAAACCTGTTAACCTCAGATTTACGAAACAAGCAAGATACTTATCGTAAACTATGCGTGGGCTGTCTCCGCCAGATCTGCAGCTCCGCGTATTATTTATGCTCAATTTCTTCCCTCGTGCACCCTTTCTAGATCATTATCTTATCACTTGATGTTTTCGGGTCTTCTAGCGCAACTTTTGGAACAGTCTCTCATAGAACTGCGCATTCGCGGAACTTCTTGATCAATTCCGACGAAACAGGAATCGATTACGTCACCAGATGTTCATCAGGAAGGGAAGGCGCAGAAGGCGATGTGAACCGTACTATAATTATAGTACTTGTTCTTTAATTTCAAGTTTTATTCGATGAGTTAGTAAATTCGCTATATTACGCCAAAATGCTATTATTTAAAATGACCCATACAACTATTATTTTACTCATTATACTAAAAATTTAAATTTTCGATTTGATGGAGCTACATTTACACTGGAAAATTATAACTAAAAGTAGATGGTAGGCCTTTTCGGTCAAGAAAACACAAAGGTAAATGTTTTATGATGTAATTTAAATATTTAGAAGCATTTATAATTATATATTTAGTATAATATAGGAAATGTATAAGTTCTGAAACTTTTTAAAAATAGAATGTTTAACCTATTTATGTACAGTACAACACGTAGTAAATGTGAAATCGCTGTCTAGAGAATGTTTGTTAACGTACTATATTTCTGTGCAAAATGCTATAATTTTAATATATGTGTACTAATGTTATGACTACCGAGGTTCGCATCGTTGCGATGCACCCAGCAGCCTAAGCTGGGAGAGGTCACTTCATGCCTTACACTTGCAGTGAACATGTCTCGCTACGCCTCGCTGTGCAGAACTGGGGTTTGCAGATACAAGTGGAAACGAAACCAGCCATCCAGGCTAGGCGCCTCGTTACACTAGTAACCTGCATTTTCACTCCCGAGTTGTCTTTTGACCCATGCGGGCAAAAACGTACCACATTCTGTCACAACTGACTGAAAGCTTAAAATAAAATAAATACTGTTCAAGTGCCTACAATTTTTTTCTAAGTTTTTGAGAAAGTAATGGTTTTGTAAAATAATATCAATAAATTTTGGTAAAATAGCGACATCAGTTTGAAAATAATTTCCACCTACATATCTAATATAATTATAAAAATTTTAACCTTACATTTTGTGCCAAACAAATTTCCAAAATTATACGATAACAATGTTTGAGTTCAGCCCAGGTGTTTCATTAACTCTTAGGAACGACACAGAGAAATTTCCTTGAAGTCTGACAGTTTTTTCGCCTGCAATTAGGATTTACCGTCTAACTATCATGATTGTATTTATTTTTGTAAAACTTAAATTAAAATTATGGTCAAACGATTTTAAGAACCTCCAGGTAATTTCTTTTCCTTGNAATGTTTGAGTTCAGCCCAGGTGTTTCATTAACTCTTAGGAACGACACAGAGAAATTTCCTTGAAGTCTGACAGTTTGTTCGCCTGCAATTAGGATTTACCGTCTAACTATCATGATTGTATTTATTTTTGTAAAACTTAAATTAAAATTATGGTCAAACGATTTTAAGAACCTCCAGGTAATTTCTTTTCCTTAAGCTTATGACAACAACAATCAATTATATCAACGGCTAATCATGCAAATTTTGAAAAAAAAAATTTGAGATTTGTGNAAGCTTATGACAACAACAATCAATTATATCAACGGCTAATCATGCAAATTTTGAAAAAAAAAATTTGAGATTTGTGCTGCAAAACATATAAAATAGAATTCCTGAAAATTCCTTAATTAATTTTTATAAATTACTGTCTTCTATCTTTGTTCCGCTTTCGTCAGAATACTATTTTATGTAAAACCAAATAATTTTAAAATAACTAAAAAAAAAAAAAAATTATATTTTGTTACTTGAACGACCTAAGTGAATTCCTGTATATTTTCTAACCACGCCCATTGCGATATATCCCAAAGGAGCGTCTCCAATTTGTGTCTACCGTAGGTTGACTCTTGCATCAACTGAAAAGTTATTTTGGGCATACGCATCCGTTATATGGCGTTGGAGTACACAGCCACTGAAAACACGCCAAGATTTTTTGTTACAGGTACACGAGTTTCGCTGAAGAAATTAAATGATAATCACAAAGGTAACCAAACAAAAACCAACCAAACGAATAATCTTATAACTTCATATGACTTCGGATGTCGCGACGAAAACAACACAGAGGAATGCAGCAGGCTTCTGACGAAACAGTACACTGTAAATTAATCCCATTATTCGGGAAAATGATAACGCAAATGTACAGTTAATGTACAGAAACGCGCGGCTTGATGACAGTAAACGTGAACGAACTACGTACACACAAACTACGGAACATCTGTGTTTTCTCTACCGTTTGGGGTTTCGGAAACGAACAATGCCGAGGATACACGAAGTAAGCATTCTTCGCGGCTATAATCAGAAATTTGTCGTTTCTTAGGCAGTTAGCATATCACTGCCACTATAATCGATTTATTCAAATATCGCATCGTAGCACATGTCGTTTGTAACAAAAGGAAGTGCTTCAAACTCTCAAGCATTATCATACACTGGAAAATTAACATACGTGACTTCTATTGAACATGTTTATACTTGATTACCATCCATTAACGGTTACTTCACACTTTTCTGAAGCCCTGCTAAAGTTCTACTTCCAGAATTCCCCCGCCTAGCGCAAACTAAGCTTAACTGAGTGTGTAAAATTACACCAAAGGACAACGCATCGCATTCGTGCGCACTCAGTTGTAATGATATTTTGCATTAGAACTATTTCTTCCTAGGTGTTACCAACGCACGTGTTTTTTCGGTGTTTTCATTCATATTACGTATTTATCAACGAAGCATTCTAATGTATAGAAAAAATCTAATTAACATTTAATTTTAATTTAAAAAAATTACTTTTATGAAAACGAGTATAAAACGTTTGTGATACATAGCATATTTTGGAAATAACTAAACACGTCATACACGTGTTGATTTTTCAAAAGTTTGATTCAAAATGTGGGAAGGAGCCGCGAATAGACTATGCAAGTGCGTGGTTAGATAGTCTGATATATTCTTGTGTCCTGTTCAAATCCCGCTAAAATAAAAAATATTTTAATAGTTAAGAATTTCTTTCTTATACTCGCTAAAAAGACACACTTCAATATAAAAAAAAATTTCTTCATTGTAGGTTTAAAGTAGATTTCCCGCTTGACATTACTTGATGACATTTATGTGTTAACGACCATCCTTCGCAGCTATAAGTTTAATGATAGTTACTTCCAAATTTTCTGAAGCCCTGCTAAAGTTCTACTTCCAGGATATTCCTTTGCCTAGTGCAAACAAAGCTTAACCGAGATTTGAAAATTATACATTCGTGCGCAGACAGTGTAATAAAATTTTGCAGCAGAACTCTTTCCTTTTAGGCACTACCAACACACCTATATTCTTATGTTTCCATTCATCCATTATAAATGGAAAATTAGTCTATAGTTTATAGGTAAATTTAACCAAAAATAAGTAATTTTATGTTATCACGTGTATGAAATGCTTGTGACACATTACATATTCCGGAAATAACAACGCACCTCATACAAAAGAGGATATTTCAAAGCTTTTGCTCAAAAAGTGTGAAGAAACCGCGAATAGACAATACTGGAAAACACCTTGTCCGGTTTGACAACGGAACAGCGGGAGAATAAGTTTCCGATCCATTTTCATAAAGTCGATAATGCTCACATTTCCACGGTAGAAACGAATAATTCTTGTAAATTTACACGAAAGGGTTGGTAGTGTATGTATGCGACCTGTCATTAAAAACGCATATGTTAAAATACGTACGTGAAACTTCTTTAAACGGGATATCATCCTGCTCGTAACTGGAAAGTTGTAGGAGCGGGAGGCACAAAATACGACGAATTTCAAGATGGGCTGCCGATATCCAAAGATACAAAGCAAGGTTTCAAGTAGAGCCATATAACTTAAGCTGAACGTGCACAAGGTGGATATGAATTCAGCAGGTTAAATTCAAATGCAATTTCGCCCGGAAAGTAAGTTGAAACAAGTGATTTATAAGGCATTGTCTACTACTAAAGTTGCAGCTGAATCACTAGTTTACTGCTAGTCTGCTACTAATTTACTGCATATATTACATAAAGCATTAAAGATAGAATACTGTGCGCTTTGATAGTATAAAATCGAACTGTATTTGTAACCATTGCGAAACCTATCGCTTTCATAAAATTTTTTAGATGATATATCTCGGAGTACTGCCCTTATTTGCGCGAGGGCTTGAAATCACTTGTGATTTTTTTATTTTCTGATTACTTGACAATTAAAGTTTACAATTGGAAAAATTTCCAAAATGCCACTATAATCCTTTGTATATTTACCTTGCACTTCAGTATAGCAACAACATTTAAACTTTTAGCGTATTATCATGTTATAATCAACGTAAAATTAAATCATTTTCTATTTTATATTAAAGTAAGTGTAACATGAGCATACGTTAGTACGCTAAATGCCATGTCTGTGCACCAGGGTAAAGAAATACTGTGGTATTTTTTAAATACTTCTTCTTAAATACAAAATCTACAAAAACAGTTTTACAAAATCGTGTGGAGCGTGACAATAACCTTACGTTTACGAATGTACTGTTTCAAAAAAATCTTGCGAGAGTGATGTCTGACAAATTACTCCATGTGAGAATGCTTACACCAAAATGTTCGTAAGATGGCATTACTGGATCCTTGAAGGGGCGGGAAGGAGCTAAGTTTTTATGTTTCTTTCTTAATGCCATAAAATCATATCTTATACACAATACTTACACATTGCCAAATAGAAAATTAAATTTGTTCGACTGCGACTGTGAATCAAACTCACAAATGGCTTACAATTATAAGGCGTTCTTGGCAATAAATGCACTTCAGGCCATTACTATGTTAGTGACCGAACTAGAACCTGTAAACCTTGCTGATTTGGTGTATGAGTATCTGTGGGTTAATAAGAATTTTTACTGTATTCATTAAATAGTCTTTGGGGAAAAAATGTATTCTTAATTTGTAACTTCAGCTAACATCAGCTATTCCTATTTTAAAATTCTCGACTTTCTCAGAAGCGATACAATCTGTTAAGCAACCGTGGATGCCTCCTCTTTTTATGCAGCGAAATTTTTCACTCGTCGCCTTGTTTATCGCAGAGGACAATGAAAATAACTTAAAGAAGTGTCTGCTACAAGAATTTCCGTCGGGAAATTAGGAATCACGCCTTTGTTAGACGAGGAATCTTACTTCTCATGTTTCTTCCTGCAACAGATCGCTTCGGTAAGAATTACGGCAGAGTCCATTTTGTCTCACTTAGCACGCAGTGGCCGTTGCCAAGCGATAGAGTGCTGCCGCTTGAAAGTTTGATGAGCCGGTGTGGGGTGCTTGATCAATAATTCCGACAAGTTCTGTCCGGCAGATGGCTGGGCCGGCAATCATTGTTGTCAATTATTCAGCGCCATCGCTCCAGCTCAAGGAATTACTGAGAAGCAATTTGTGTTTACCAAAGACGTTGCGAAAGAATTAAGGTTCCTGGCTGTACTCAAGTCATGAAAAGGAGAGCAGAGTGTAGATAATAGAGCTATAATTCAGAAAGTAGTTCAATAAGTTTGAGTGCTATTACAAACTTAGTATAACTGAGATGTTTCCAATCCTTCACGAGATTGCCATTAACATTTACCGAAGTTCACCACTTCAAGCTTAGGAACTGTTTAAACAATCACAATAACTGAAATCTTAAAAAATAAAAAATAAAAATAAAAAATAAAAAAAATTAACGGATGTAGAGGAAAATTCTGGCAGTGTTGATCTGCTCCAATCAAACATATATTAGTAATTGCTCAATAAAGCCTTGATATAATTTTGTTAGGATTTTTTGACATATTTACACGACTGTTATCAAAATACTTACAACTGCATAATTAATGGGAAATTAGTTGCCAGTTAAAATTAAGGAAATATGTTATAGTCGTGTCTCTTTCATATGCCAGGAGAACGCAACATTTTCATGATCAGTGTAGTAAGGAGTTTAAATTCAAGATCACTACAAGAACTCCAACATTTTCATATTGCATGACAAGTTCAGTGTGCCTTGAGGCAAACTAGCACTTCAGATTAAATAAGAATTTCTCTCTAAATGGAGCTTTGGTTCGTATCTTTAATAGCTCCGATTAGGTGTGGCTACCTAGTCCCTCCAATTGTTTCGTCGGCCATACGATCACCGTTATTAAATGTTGCCATCGGTAATTCAAAAGTTTGGTAGCGATAAGTCAGACTGTCTCTCGATAAATAAGAAATCATTTTCCCTTGAAATATTTGGTCGTATGTGATAAATATTATTATTCCACTCATCTTTCGCTTCTTATATTGGTTATATTCAAGTAAAATGGTAAGAAATTGAATCATTCTTCACTTTACTACCATCGGTTTGCCAACATTGCATGATGGGAAAAAAATTAAGCTTAAGTTTTAACCTTTATGTCAAACAGTTAAGTACAAAGTGGCTTTGGCCGACGCAACATCCAGATATCCAGGTTAAAGTGAAGCGAACTCGGAACCGACTCAGTTATCGTAACTGCCATGTCGGGAGACACGTATTTCTCTTTTCCATTGAAAGTAAATTTTGTATTTAAAATTGTGCTCACATAACCTTACTCAACCTAACCTAAGACAATTTAATAACAATTTAATTTGTGTGGGGTATTCTCGCCACAATTCGCCATTTAATTTCGTTCTTAATTAAGTGCTTAATGTTACGATGAAAAGTTAGCCACGGAACACTTCATTTTTTTTTTTCCCTTAACAGAATCAGTCGAGACATTATTGTTAGTGATTTGTCAGATATATTTTAGAAAGAGTAAATTTGTAAATGTAATTGAACACACATGCTTCAGCTTTATTGAGCATTTACAAATTGCTTTGCAGGAACAAGAAAAATATAATTGTGANTTCCCTTAACAGAATCAGTCGAGACATTATTGTTAGTGATTTGTCAGATATATTTTAGAAAGAGTAAATTTGTAAATTTAATTGAACACACATGCTTCAGCTTTATTGAGCATTTACAAATTGCTTTGCAGGAACAAGAAAAATATAATTGTGACGACTGATGTTATACTGCGTTATTCTGAACTGCATGAACAAAATTTTTGAGGTTGTTTGTACTGAAAACGAGATAGAAAATGTAATGCTAATTGATGGCTCTCAATAATTATTAAGTGTGATATACGTCCTGGCAAATCAGTATTTCAAAATAATCAGAAACTTAGCGTAATGAAACGGCGAATTCCTGAATACAATAACGATTTCTTAAACTGAAATCTGGCATTTGTAAAAATTTGATACGTTATTTCATCCTCTTTCATTTCACGAAATGAAACACTTATCTACAGGTTTAACAACCGCCCTGTTTAGAACTTTTATATCGGTTTTCTCAAAGACTGTTCATCTGAGAGTGTCAAATCAACGCAACATTAATTTTCTCATTTAAACATGAATATTTATCTCCAGCATTAAAAATTCTATATTGGTTCTGGCTTACAGAGTTTTGCGCGATAACATAGAGGACGACGTTAGCCTCCAAACTCGTGTGGATTAAAAACCTTCAATGAAGGGAAACATTTATTTTCATTGCAGAAAATACTAAACCCTGAGCATCAGTATATATTTAACAATGTATTGTTAACCAGGATTTAGAAACGAACAATAGATGTAACTTTGCAAGTCAGATAAATGTCGAGGCAAACAGCTATCGAGAAAACACCGCAAGTCGATTTTAAAGTGTGTGGTGATGCCTTGCGGGTATGAAACAATCTTGTCGCCCCAAAGTTTGGTTTTTATTAAAACAGTACATAAATTAGCATATGAAGTGGTTTTATTGTAACGACCGTAACATGCGCTTCGCTGACGGTATCTCAAAATAAAAAGGGAACCCCACAATAATTGCAACTGATAAATGTGCGATAAAAATCTCACAAGCCCCACTTTATTCGCGAAGTAAATTATATTAACAAACCAAATTTTTTAATGAAAAAATTGATCGTTGTCCAACAATGCATTACCCAAAAATTTGTTTCTTAATCTCAAGTAGTTGCAATAAATGTTAAATAGAAGCATTTTATTTTCACACGTTCAAGGGTGCAATTCTCCCTTAACAATAACTGCAGGCCATAAGCCTCATATCTATTTTATGCTTGTTTCTCCATACTGTATCACCTCCTAAAGTTTGTAACGTACTTCCATGTACACGATTTTTAAAAGTCCTTTTATTGTACTTATTTAAAAGGTATCCATAGTCAAAAATTTTATTTCCTTAAATATGTCATGTAATAGGTTTTGTAATAATTGGCTAATTCGGCATTGCAGACAAGAATTTAATTGAAAATTGCAAGTGGGAACAGCCACGGAAAAAATTCTTGTTAAATCTGGATCTCCCTCGCACACAATATTCAGTGGCAAATAAAAATACCGAGCGAAAGTAACAGCAGGTTATAACTAGAATAGAGTATAATCGTTGACAAATTTTAGACTTATTACCAAAAACTGTTAAGTTCTTTGAATTCGAAATAAAACAGAATCAACAATTTTGCATGTAGTGTTCTCCTTATATTTAAGCTTGCAATAAAATATTTAATTTATACAATTAGTGCACGTTTTGTTTAAATACATGATGGGACATTTAAAATTAAGTTTTTAATGTGAATTCATTATTTTTTTTGTAAATATTTCAGTTATGTGGTATATGTTCTGTAAATATTCGCATTTCTATGCTAATAAAAAAATCTCCCACTATGCATTTGTTTTTGTGTCATAATTGAAACTTATTTCTGTCATATGGTTAACATTTATTAATCGCATACAACAATCCGTGCGCTCGTTCCATGCTCATTGCATTTGAAGTGTTCTGTTTTCTTTACCCCGACACATTAGGTTTTACATTTATTCTATGTCCCTTCCACATTGGCGTTTTTATTTCACTCTAGTTCACTATTAAGATCAAATATTTGAAAACGAGATCTGTCAGGACACAGGGCATATCTTAACATTTATTTTTAAGCCCACGATATTTGCCTATGTNTATTTGAAAACGAGATCTGTCAGGACACAGGGCATATCTTAACATTTATTTTTAAGCCCACGATATTTGCCTATGTAATTTTTTGTTACATCTCTGACCGTAGTAAGGTTAACTCTTTTTTTTATTCTTTTTCTGCCTCACTTAAGAAAATACAGACTGTAATCAGTCCATCGAATTTCAATATTAAATCTTAACAGTAAGATATAAAGAGTTATAAATGAACACATGATGGCAAAAATTACCACCATCTGAAGCCATGAAAATGACTTTGCAAATTCTTAATACGTAACTCTACATTCGCACGCCTGCTATACTCGTCCGTCATTGCCCTCAGTGCATGAAGGAACGAGGAGTCATTCAAAGCCCGGCACGTTGCGAACTTATCTTAATTACGGTGTTCAACAACGCCACCGTTAGCGGTTTAAATTGTGTTCTGGATGCGAAACGTACTAACGAGGGCGCGGAATACGGACTAATTTAACTCACGTAATGGACATTTCTATTTCTGGGGTAATTTCACTCCGCCCAGAATACACCCTCACTGCACCCTTAGCAACCAGTACGTGCCTCAACGCTGAATAGTGAAGGGTGATCTTTATTAAATCTGTGGAGCAGTTGTCATTTTGCTTTCATTTTCACCGTACCCGCCGTATCGGCCACATTTTTAATATTTCTCTTCAAAGATATCATATGCTATTATTGAATCTGTACTAACAATAAAGTCGTTCGAAAAACTGCGTCTACATATCCCAAAATGTTTTACATGAGTGACGGTTTAAACTATATATAAACCACCCCCACCCCCGAGAATATATATTTTTCTATTTGTTTTAGCATAATAAAAAACTTCTGAATGAATTTTGATTTCATTTTCTTAGCGAGGTATGTCATAAACAAATTTAAACACTGGTCTATATTTCATCACGTTTTACAAGCAGGGAAATGAGCGGCAAAAATTACACAGTAATTTCTCTGCAAAATAGTTTTTTTTTTTTTCGGAAGAATTATTACACTAATATCGTTGATGAATTATTACCTTTTGTCGCTATCGTTCATTTTTGGATTACAACCGACGTCTGTAATCATGGCATGGCATTAATGAGATAAATAGTAATAGTAGTTGGAAAACATACATCACAAAATCGTATTATTGGCCTATTTCAAAGTGGTATGCACAACAAATATTTGATTTATTTAAACATGTTCTCTAATAGGCCCAAAATTAATTACTAATTCAATATTTCAAGAACATAGATAAATTCATGTTCTCGTGTAAACACAGCTTAACTAGGTTTATAAAATTACACCGAAGGGACAACGCACCCCATTTGTGCGCACTCACTTCAATAATATTTTTCTTGAGAACTATTTCTTACTAGGCATTACCAACACGCCTATTTCCTTCCTATTTTAATTCATATAATTATAATTGAAATATTATCACACATTGATAAAATATAAGTAAATGTTCAATTTAACCACAATTGAAATAATGTTGTGTTAACAGACGAATAAAACGTTCGTTATACTTGGCACGTTTAGGAAGCAACCAAGCACGTCATGCATAACGTGATTTTTCAAACGTTTGATTAAAAAAGTGTAAAGATACTGCGAATAAGCTATAGACTGTAGTCCAGTTTGATCGTTCCGTTTCACGTGCTTTATTGCCTGTCTTTGCGTGTGATCGCATTTTAGATGTCCAACAGAAGATAGTAAAAGCTCCACTGAAGTCAAACTGGGCACGACTCGCGGCGAGGTCAACTCCGAAATTTTAGAATATATAAAACGTCGTGGACGTAGACAACTTCGGCCGACAGGTTTTCTTGGTGTGCTCCCGTTTTTTCCCTGCCATTTTACTCTAAGGCTGCTCCAGCTCTATCTCGATTCAACTCTCATCGGCGCTACACTCTAAACCTGAATCACTGATTTCAATTAGTAGAGTTATTATCCTGAACCTTCAGTTAATGAGCTGTAATCTTCTTGCGAATCAGAGGAATGCACTGAGGTTTTACTGCTAAGCCCGAGCAATTCACGAGGAATAAGTGAAAACCCGCAACTGAAATGATCAGTGGAATTTTACCTATTTAAGAGGAGCAGTTTCGGCAGATATGAATCATATTCGCTGATTTGGAGCAGTTTTATGTGTTTCGATTAAAGTGTTCAGTTTATGAGCGCCACCCAAAATTATCGCACACCAACACCGAATGATCCATCTTGTTTTGCTTGCAGCGTTAAGGATTCCGCCCGACTGGTGCTTGAACTGCTTTGAAGAGCATTTGTAATTCTAGTTTTTTTTTAATGAAACTATTAAACTTGCCGCCAGTATGTTCATCTACGAAAATACACCATACCCACGACGTGGACTTGATGGTACTTGAAAGTTATATGGCACGATATAAATATTATTTTGGAGCCGTCCGATAAAGTTAAAAGCTGCCTTTTCAGACGGACATGCTAGCCGGACACGAGTCACACTACGATAGGAGTCTGTATTGAACTTCGCTACAGACTTTTCATCGATACAATTATAGGATCACAGCAGAAAGTCACATAGGTACACGCAGCACTACGAGAACACGACACGCCAGTTAAAAGCTCTGCGCGTAGAGGCGATGGCGTCTTGTAGCGCGTGCCAGTGTAACCCTTATAGCTGCCGCGATTCTCGGCCAAACAAGGATATATGACGTGGGCAGGCGGACCCCTTAACTGGGAAACACAAATAAGCAGTGAGCACATATATATATTTTTTTTTTTCGGTTGTGCGCTGGAAGGTTTTTTTTTTGCCTGTGTATAGAATCGACATACAAATGTAATAAATGTGGTTCATAGAAGAACAATTTCTAGATAAACAAACGGAAGTAGCCATATGTTGTTTGTTGCATAAAGACCTGTGTTGTAAAATTTAATTTTAACTAAAAACAATATACCCAACCCGGCCCTTATCATCCCTACACATAATGTTTTCTCTCTGGCGTGACGTCATGAGCCTTCCACGTCACGAGGCATATTGTAAACTATTACGGTGGTATTCAAAATATTTATACAACGGGTTTCGGTGCAGCTTGCGTCATGGCTCGGCCTTATCTGAATTTCTGTAACCTACGTTCTAACGCAAGCACGACCACTCCCGAAATTTTACCGCTCGTCGTGAAAATTCTTACATTCCGTACTGTGTGGCCGATAATACGTGACGTCTGCGTGAATGCTATACATAAAGTGCGAGACACTCCATCAGAAATATCAGGCAATATAATTACTCTAACTTTCATGGGAGTTCCAAAGACCCATGTTTTAAGCCGACGTCATAAATTGCTTGCGGGCGAAATTCGTGTAGGTGACGACTTTAGGCGCAGTTGGTTGTGTGCCGACTTTTTACGCGAGGGATTGTAGGTGCGAGCATGTGCATCAATAGTTGTGTGAAAAAGGGGGGGGGATACACGTACTCCCTCCTCGCCGCAATAATTTTCCTTTTTTATTTTGAGCGTTAAATTTTTTTAAGTGGTAGTTGTTCCAGTTAGCAAATTGACACACACAAGGCACAATAAATCATCATGAAATGAAGTACGGATGGTTTACATAAACATCTATCCTCTTTCCCGTCAATTTCATTTCTGTATTCAAAAATTGCTTTGTTTCGTAGATTAAAGTCGAGTTTCCTTACGTCAGTAAAATGTGTGAACGTAGCAGAGTTTCCGCGCGTCAGTAAGGATTACATGTTTCAATACACAAGAGACTTGATAATAGAATAAGTTATGTATATGAATATCTAAACGAAAACAAGATAACATAATACTACCAATCCATATTCGCATGGACCGTATCTAAACACGACTAGTACCTAGGCCTCCATCTGCTTCGTTGCATCAGTTACACTGTGGGCAATACTAGTAGTCGATTTCCGCTGTAATTTTATTCAACATTATAATATCGCCTCTCTTTGATTCTTAGCAATGGGTGTAATAAGAGTAGACCGGCTCTTGAAATATATATATATTAGCTACGATAACAAACGAGATAATCGATTACTCTGGTAGCACATGTTCTGTGGTTTGAAGGAACCATACATTTGCAATGACGCTCAGGCCTTCCTATCGTATGGTCGGTTGCGTTAACTTTGTGCCAGTGGCTTGCTAAAAAGTCTATATTTTTATATTTTTTTTCGTGTAAGTCGTGAGAAGGAACGTTTTTAGACCAATAATTTGTTATTTTAGAGAGTTTTAAACAAACATAGCATGCATAATTGATGACTTGGCTTAACACAAATGGATAGGTCCGTAATTAAAAATAAACGATCGCACGCAGTGGCCACCGCAGTTACAGTGTCAACCGACAAAAATGTTGGGTGTCCTCCGAAGAGGAAATAGGCAGGCTCTAGCGGTAGTGGTGCAAACACAAACCTTCAACTGCCACTTTGTGACTTTGGTCCTTCTGGTCATGCTTGTGGTTCTTCTTCGTCGAGACAGTGCCAATCGATGGGTGAGCATTTAAAATAAGAATATTCGACTCGCGGATCTCAGGTGCGTGTTTCCCTTTATTGCAACTAACCTCAAATTTTGCCTGACGGATTTCCAGTCCAAGAGCTTAAAGGCCGTCGCCTTACTTTTTAAACAAGTTGGTATCGTAACTTCAAATGGCTAAATATAAGCAACAGTGTTGTTGATGTTTGGTGTTTCTTTTGCCAACAATATGCTCTATCGTGTCCACAAAACAAGCTAGCAAATAAAAGGAATGAAGCATTCACATTCAAAGGTTTCATAAACTGGGAAAAATCAATTGAAAAGTTTGCAGCCCCCGAAAATTCTTCATCACATAGCCTAGCTGTTCTAAGTTTTCAGCAAATGAAAGCATCCTTAGAGAAAGCATTGTCAACACACATGACAGCTCGGCAGAAAATTGCTGCTGAATGTTTGCTTGTTGTTATAGGTTCATTTAAATACCTAGCTAGGCAAGGACTGGCCGTGAGAGGTCACTTAAACAGCGAAGGCAAATTGATGTAGCTCTTAAAAACCAAGAAGTCTTGATGTAACCCACATGACTAACTGGCTACAACAAGATCGTTGGAAAATGACACAATCAGAAATACAAAACTAAATGCTTGTGATATTTGGACATGAAGTAGTCAATACTTTGTGTGACAAAATCAAATCTATTAATAATTTTATGTTTTCTTCCATATATGATGCCACACAGGATGTATCAGGACTTTAACAAGAAAGTGTTTGTGTGCGGTGGATGGATGAATATTTTGAGACATATGAAAGCTTTCTGGGCTTTTACCAGTCATCATCAACAACTGGTTAAACGATCTCACGCCTCATCAATGATGTTCTATTGAGATTGCAGTTACCTCTTGCTTGCCTTCGTGGGTAGACGTACTATGGAGCTGGAAATATGAGTGGTCCACAGAAAGGTGTTCATCTCAGATAAACAACCATCTCAGACCATTGGCGCCATTTGTGCACTGCGGTGTTCACTGTATTAATTTAGTAATTATGGGGTGCTGTGAAGCATCAAAAACTACAAAACGTTCACTGGATTGGGGCCACATAGTTAGTAAAATGTTCAGAAAATCAGTTAAAGTAAAGTCATTATTTCCCCACATTGTAGAGCAATCTGTGGATGGCCCTGTACAAAAAATTGGTACTAAAATAAAACCATTGTGTCCCACTCGCTGGATCCACATAAAATCACGGGTAGATGAGATTGCCAGGAAATACGATATGCTCTTGCAGACGTTGGAGGAATTATCTGTTCAAAAACTTGAAATGGCAAGTAGACTTCTGTATACATTCCAAAATGGGACCATATACTAGGGTTTTTTTTGGCAAGAGAAGTAATTTCACGCCTAGTAATGCTTAGCAAAACTTTCCAAGTACAACAATAAACCATAGCAGGACTAATGAAGTATGTGAGAATTGTGTTAGATGCTCTCCACGAATTGCGATCAGATGAACACTTAGAAACTTTGTTTGCAAGCTGTAAAGAATGCATCGGACGCCTTAATATGCAGCCGCTCTCATGTCCAAGAACAGTAAAGCCACCCGCACGATTCACAGTACCTGTAGCACATCATACACCTGCAACTGTGGAAGAAGACCACTTCAGGACAGAGTACTTTCAAGTTATCAATACTGCAATTTGTCAGTTAAAATATCTGTTTGACCAACCTGGTATAAAAAAAAGACATGAAATTCAAACAAGTACTACCGACTGGAGAAAACTGTTTCGATATCAGCAACTACCCAGAAATAAGACATATAATCATTGCAAGTGGAACCGAAGATGTTCTTGGAAAACAAAAGTGTATCTTGGGTAAGAGATGCAGTGGAGGGTTTCAAACAAATGACAGCAGAAGTGAGAAACTTGTGTTTTAATGTAGAACAGCTTGTTAGGCTGCTGCTGGTTTTACTTTTATAGTTTTTTTGTATTGGTTAGGCTGGAAATACTAAATATAATTCATAATGCTATTATTACTTAATTTTAATACAATTTTTTGTTTATCTTAATTGTATTAAAATTAAGTAATATTAAATGTTAAGAGTTCTATATTTTAATTATTGATTTAAAGATGTTAGTTTGATTCTGACTATTATATTAGTTTTAAGTAATATATTCATGTAAGTTTTTGCTTTGTTTATTTGATATTTTTATTGCAATATTTAATATTTATTAATTAAGTAATTTATATTTGAATATTCTTTATATTATTGTAAATGTTTGTGCCAGCATACACGGTTATACAATAAATCTTAGTTAATATTATTGGTTAATAAAGTTTATTTTTATAATTTGAATTTAAATTATTTATTTTAAGGTGAAATTTAAATTTTTATTAATTTTGTTTTAAGATTCTTTTAAAGATACCCCTGCTCATCATTTGGGACAGAGAGAGGTTTCAGTTTTCTCAGACGGCTGAAGACATATTTGCATTCCTCAATGACTCAGAAGAGACTGGACCATGTCGCTACCTGTTATGTTCACAATTACATTTTGGACTCAGTTAACATTAGAAAAGTTGCAAAAACTTTGTATCTAGGTCTGAATCAAGAAAAGTGACTTTTGGACCAATTTCATCACAATTTAAGTTTTTTGTTCTTTTTCGTTCTATTTGGTGGAAAATTGAACTTTTAATTTGAGGTTTCTTACTTCATGAGCTATGTATCAATAACTTAATTTTAATGTTATGTGCGTGTGGTTCCTTGCCAACAAATCACGATGTTAATTAAACAGTTTGCCAAAAATTCTGTTTCGTATAAAAAGTCTTACGTCCCTCNCACAATCCATAGCTAACGACGCCGATGGTGTGAGTTCCGGGTACAGCGTGGGTGTGAAAATATGATTTGTGTTGATGCAAAACGTCACTATAGTTATGTCTGGGGAGTTTTTTTTTGTGTTACCCAACTAAACAGTTGCCTTTATGGAGAAATAAGTTTAAAAAGTTTTGATTGAAAACAGCGATTCTGGAAGGCAGACAGACGCGCCTTTTTTATGCAAATAAAATATTTCGCCTAATTTGAGTATATTCTTGTTGGACTAAAACTGGATCAGAGGAACAGTAAAAAACGTTTCAAATAACTTGATTAAATAAACGGTTTTCTAATCTGAAATGCTATCCACGCATGTACTGACAGTGCCATAGGCAAAAATGCAGTCCAATGTTGGAGCACGGAGAGTAGTTTTACGCAACTGGCTCGTGTGCTCTACCCAGTGTTCACTCCGTGAGGCATACCGAGACAAAACAATGCGACGCCCTCTTTCATCTCAGCTTAATTATCTATTGACAGCTGTAATTCCCACTGCCGTGTCCGTGGTTTGTGCACTGATCGTATTAAATAACTGAAGTGATGCCGTGCAAAGAGTATTAAGACTTCAGCTCCTTTATTTACATCTCAAAATTAAATTTATCTACATTAATTTTTTCTGTAGACTCTTAGCGAAATTCCAGTACATAGTTACACCGACAGTAGCCAAGTGCTTGCAACAGCTGTTGGCGGTGTGCATGAATGGACAGAAATTTGTTGCGTAAAAAACATGTTTGAGAGAAAACATTCTATATTTGTTACATGAAAAAATTTTCAGTTTTACTAAAAGAGCAAAAGCACGTTGATTATGTAAGTTTGTTTGTGGTTAAGCTAAATATTGCCCATGCTATTTGTGTTTTGCGTGCTGACATATTTTAATCAGTACTCGTCAGTTTGAATAGGTGGTTAATGTTGAGGAATAAATTGTATACCTACGTTTGCGAGGCCTGTGCATATAGTAACGATAATTTTAAATACATTTATACACATTTATTGAAAGACAACAAACGTAAAAATACTGGCCAGAGATATATGGCGATAGAGTGCGCATAAACCCGGCAAATTAGTCTACGATGCTGCCTCCCTATGGAGTAGTATAATGATTTTAAAAAAGCCATATAAATAAAATATGCATGTTGCCCATTCCATGACATAACGAAGACTATACTGCGAACGAAGCAGAAAGGCAATCGTTTCGACGTGTCAAAGATATCATCGTCAATAACCGTTGGCTTCTGCTGCAGCGACACTGTCATTTAGTGTTCTGTATAGCCAATACCTAAAGGACGCAAACTTTCTTTGACAGTAAAAGAGTATAACGTCTTGGTCATGCAATATACGGATATTTTTATTTCAGTAGTTGTCTTTTTTTTTTTTTTACCTAAGAACGGTTTTTTGACGGCCAAGAAAGATTAAAAACCTCACCATATAAAAATAACAGAGAAAGAAAAATATTACAAATTATTTTATTAATGTTGTCAACAAAATCACTCATTATCGGTGAATACACGTAGCTGGTTGGTCCAGATTTGATCAGTAGAGACGTTACAGTTGTTTTATTTCTGATAACACAAATATTAATGTAGAAATGTAACACATTACGAGGCTCCTGCAGGATTCGCATTTATGTGTGGCTGCAGGGGCTAAACTCCAAGATGTTATATACACTTCTGTCTTCTGCCGTTGGCCAGCATTTCGTGTGGCATATCCCAAGGTAAATTTTAGCCAACCGTAGAAGCTCCAAGGCGGGACAGACAATCTCCAGCGACGCAGCCACGAATTTTAATGACGCAGAACTGTTGTCAGTAGCCAGTTAAANAAGGCGGGACAGACAATCTCCAGCGACGCAGCCACGAATTTTAATGACGCAGAACTGTTGTCAGTAGCCAGTTAAAATACGAATTGAGTTCAGGTAGGCATAGGGAAATTAAGTCTTAGTTTGTAAGGAAATAACGCTGGATTTGTAGGCCGGTAGTTATTGTAGTTCATGGGCTATTCACTGAACACTTTGGAAATCAACCTTTAAAAAAAGACACTGCCCCCGCCTGTATATAGTTAAATGGGCGCACGGACAAGCTAGCTCCCAGTAAAGTTGGTAACGACGGAGGAAAAGTAGTTCCGTGCCCTAGCGTCGAATTAGAAGTGTTAGATAAACATGTGTGTAGTTGAGTTGAGAGATTTGCGCGGCTCTTAACAACGAGGTCTTGAGAGCCGGTGCGAGTGAAATGAGATGAGAATGGAGCAGAGCCGGAGTGCAGGGGAAGTTAAAACGGGTGATGCCGAGAAAACCCACCGACCAGTGGCATCGTCATGCGCTATTCCCACTTGCGAATATCCGGGAGTGACCCGACCGGGGATTTAACCCGGTTCGCCTTGGTGGAAGGCGAGCAGTCTAAACGCTCAGCTACCGCGGCCCCGTAAACGTTTGTGAATACTAAAATGGCTTATTATGCTCTCTGTTTTCTAAGTGCAAGAATTAGCAAACCTGTAAAATATTTACTATTCTAATAATTTTACACTTTCACTCGACCGACGCATAATAAAATGGTCAGGCAGATTGCAATGCGGATTTTCATATGGTGAAATAACACACAATGTGCATGCAAGAAGATCTTAAGCAGTGGTTTCAGCATATGCCGTACGTTGCGGAAGAGAAGGTCGAGGAACTAGGAAAACAGCGGGAGCACTGAAATGTAGGCGTCAGAAAAGGACTAAGAAAATAAAAGAGAACTGGACCGTGACAATTAGGCCGGTGTTGCAGGCGGAAGGTGGGCCATCAACCGCGCGTGTGTGTGCGTGTGTGTGTGTGTGTGTGCGGCGACTGGATCCCCCTTCACGGTCTGCGAAATGTTCGCGAGTATAAAGACGCAGGGAGGATCCTCTGCAGATCACACTCTTCAGGCAGTTCTCAGCAACTGCCCCCCAACCACTTTCCGCTTTCTTCTCTTCTTCGCCACGCAACCAACATGAAGAACACGGTGAGTACCTGGCAACGCAGATCGTTGGGACTTAGCTCCCTGAGAGGATACTTTACATGTTAAGCTGGCACACATACATGTTAAAGAGGCATGTAACATAAATCAAACCCATAGAGGTTAATCGTATTTTACAATTTTACGGAGAAAGGGTAGTCCTATACAATTGGATATACTAACTATGAAAACACATACATTACTAGGGCGATGTGTTTTTGCCGAGCTCTTTTATGACGCCGTGAATTATTATATCTTATCGCGGGGCAAGATATTGTCCGAAATAAATGTACCAATATTTCAAAACAGTTGCTCGCAAAGTTGACGAAAACAATCATCTAGGATTGCTCTTTTTTAGTTTTACTGTGTTTCCTTATAAAAATTAATAGGCATCAGCTGACGCATTTCGATCGACTACCTGGTGCTTGAACTGCTTTGCAGTATATTTTAATACGGTTTCTTTTTTACGAAATTATTAAAGATGACTCCAATATGTTAACCTACGAACCGAAAATATACTCCAGACGAGGACGGAATGGTACTTTCAAAATATTAGGTGTTCTACAAATATTATTTTGAAGCACTCCAACGTATTTAAAAAAAAAACAGTTTTTTTTTCAGACTGCTGCCGGACACGAGCGAAACTACTGAACTTTGCTGTATTTTTCCGCCAGTGAAACGATTGTTTCGCCTCTTAAAGTCCCATATGCACACGCGGTGTAACGAGAACACTGCACGTCAGTTCAGAGCATTGCGCGTAGCGGCGACGGGGCACTTGATGCGCGTGGCGGTGTAACCCCTCCCTATCGCTCCCGCGCTCCTGGGACTCAGACGCGTAAACGGCTCCTCGAAACGTTCTCAATAAATGCCTCAATATCTGCCGTGCTTACAGTGCGTCAGAACTGCAAGTTGAGCGAGGTTGCCACGGGAATTTACTGAGCATTTAAATGTATTCCACCAGCGGCGCGTGAGTTACTACAGATGCTTGGAAACCGACTCAACTATTTGTACTTTCTTATCGCGTCTGTACATTGGCGTAATAAAATTGAGAGCATTTTAGTATATTCACGTTATTTTCACACTTCTTTAATCAAACCTTTCGAAAAATCATCCCCTATATGTCGGGTTTGATTGTTGCCTGAAATACGCCATTATCACACGCGTAGTATACCTTAGTTATCAGAAAAGTATCATATTTTTTATTATGTCGAACTTTTACTTATATGTTATTTATTAATTACAGTGTTCCATTTATATTTAATATGAATAATAAGAGAGGTAAAATAGGTGTGTTGGTAACTCCTAGTTCGAAATTATTCTCATGCAAAATATTCTTAAACTGAGTGCGCATGGATGCGGTGTGTTGACTCTTTGGTGTGATTTTCTAGACTACGTTAAGCCTTCTTTGCATGAGGCGGAGGAGTAGGCTGAAATTAGAACTTAAGCAGGGCTTCATAAGGTTGGAAGTAAGCAACAATGGACTATACCTGCGCTGAAGTTGGTAAGCTACGGCATCAGATAGTATTTAAAATAACTATTAGACATACCTAGGTCGTGATTATTCGTTTGAATTTGAAATGTTCCATTTAAATAATTCGCGTGACAATATAACCTACAAATCCACAGCGTTAGGAAAACCTCCCCATAAGCGTGCAACTCGGTAGCAAAGCTTTCTCTTGTGAGTTTGTAAAATGCACTGTATAATCTAGGATATTTTCGTCCCGAAGTTTTAAAAAACTCGTATACTTCAATTATTTAACGATTTTATTCTGAAGTTCTTTACACTACATATTTTTATTTATTTAACAGCAAATTTTTAATAAAGCGATTAGGTTTATTTTGTTGTTCGCTTTATCCTACGTTTCCATCGTAACTATAGTTTTACACGTATAAGTAATTTTGACAGGAAAAATAAAACAGTGATTAACATTTTTTAACATAATTTTAGTTATTTTGAAGCAGCACACAACGACAATTGTGGAAGTTTTACGTTAGCAAACATTACCTTTACAAGAATGAAGAGTTTCAGTGCAGTAAAACGCTTTATCGTAAGGAAAAAACTTGATTGCACCTGTGCACTTGTATAGGGCACCATCATTTAATTTATAGTTATACACGTTCGTTGTCATATGTGGCCAGTAATAACTCTGTTTTATTTCATTATGTACATTCAATTTTGTGTATATATTGTCTCTAGAACCAGACTATTCAAGGATTATTCTATGCAAATAGAAACGATGGCGGTAGCTGCTAACTGACTCTCTGTAAGTTAAGTATTTATATAATTTTTAAAAAGAGAACGCAACAAATTTTTTTTTAAGCACTGCTAGTGGCGTATTAACTAAACAACATAAGGATAATACCAGTAGTCATTATTAAAATTGGTATGTCCACGTATGGTAGGCTGACGAGTTTATAGATGACAATATTAAAATTAAAATTAATAATACAGTAAATAAAATATTAAAAAACGCAAGGCTTTCCATTGAAATTTTTACAACTCACCGGAATTTTATTGTGTGTACTCGCTTTCGGCTCCAGCTTGGGAAACATGAAATATTATGTCATTGTTGCTTTCTGGAGGTCGGTATTGCGTCCAGCGTGATAAATGATAGTCACAGGGAGAAGTGTACCATTGTGAAGTTAAATGTTGGTTTGTTTGAAAGTTGTAGTTTGTTCTGGTAAAATCTGAGCCATAACACCTCAGGAATAATACGTTATTTAACAAAATCATTTTCAGTTTTATTTTTACCGTTCTCATATTACGCACTATAAAAAATGTTTGTATTTTGGAAATTGATGTAGTCACTCATCCGAAAATGCCATATAATTAAATATATACTTAATTAATGAAAAAAACCATAACTATCGCATTTCGTATTGGAAATTTTTTTTTCAAATTAAAACAGTGTTTATATAAACTGGGCTAGGTGTGCTCTTACTATCCCTGCAGAGCAACACTAAAGTACCTAGTAGCTGTGAACGTTATATTAGCCAACTAATGGCAACAGAGCCGATTCAGTGGCCTCCAGCCAAAATGTTTTGAATATTGTTGTTCTCAGAATTCACCCAATACCATTCAATGGTATGAACATGCCTAAGGCAATATTTTTGTTTGTCGTTCTCTAAACGCGTATTCAGTTTAAAAGGAATATAAAGCGTCTGAAATACACCACTGGAAATAGGAACATAGCTGTTTACGGTCCACAGGCTACATAAAAGGCAAGTTGATACGGCCCACATCAGAGTTCCGGATAATACTTCAATAAAAAAAATCGGATTCATTAAAACGAAAGAATAAGTCAACTCATAAGCAGTAAAAAATTGAACTAAAATAACTATTTTATTTGTATTGGGTTTATTAACGCGCTCCCTTGTTTTCTTTCAGCTTAACCAAAACGTAAATAATTACAAGAAATTCTATTTTGATGCGAAATTGCTTACCGGGACTAGGGATCCACAAGCAACGCCTTACCGACTTTATAATACTAAGTATTAATATTCACATCAGTTATCCCTAAGATAACTTAACAGTGCAGAGAGTAATAGATTTATTTGTAAAAATAATCACTATTCTAAAAGAGGTACACAAAAAGGAAAATTCCACTTATATAAATAAACACCAAAATAAGTGAAATCAAATACAAAAGCCATGCTATGTTCCTTTTGTCCACAGATTTGTGTTGTCATCTTGGTGCTCGCCACTTTCACTTCCGCAGAGGAGGCCAAGCAGGAGGCCAAGAAACAGGAGAAAAGAGGACTCCTCGGCCTGGGCTATGGTGGCGGACAAGGCGGCGGATTCGGCGGCGGACACGAGTTGTCCAGTTTCGACGGCCATGACATCGGCGGCTACGGAGGAGGCTCTGGACTCGGTGGCTATGGAGGTGGCCATGAACTCAGCGGCCANACGGCCATGACATCGGCGGCTACGGAGGAGGCTCTGGACTCGGTGGCTATGGAGGTGGCCATGAACTCAGCGGCCATGGTCTCGGTAGTTATGGAGGTGGCATTGGAGGTGGCATTGGAGGTGGCTATGGAGGTGGCTATGGAGGAGGCTATGGCGTGAGCGAAGGCCACGTCAAGGCAATCACCATCACCAAGTCCGTGCCTGTACCAGTGCCACACCCAGTACCCTACCCGGTGGAGAAGCACGTACCGTACCCCGTCAAGGTACCCGTGCACGTACCTGTAGACAGGCCGTACCCCGTCCACGTG
>NQII01002933.1:279318-298063 GCA_002778355.1 Clitarchus hookeri | reverse complement strand
AGAGAGAGAGAGAGAGAGAGAGAGAGAGAGAGAGAGAGGGCAAACAGTAACTGTCGAACTTTGCATTAGTGCATCAGGAACCGATGATGATCTTTCCTCTGCAGAGGATGAAGAATGAATTGATTGATGGGTTCTGCACCTGGAACTTGGGCGGAATGTCATCCTTCAGGCTGGATGCAGTCTGAAATATTCGTCCGGTGGTTCAAACGGTTTGTGTAGTTTNTTGGGCGGAATGTCATCCTTCAGGCTGGATGCAGTCTGAAATATTCGTCCGGTGGTTCAAACGGTTTGTGTAGTTTACGCACGCCTCCAAAGAAAACCCTGTTCTATTTCTATTCGATGGCCAATGGTACGCACACAAAAAATCTTGAACTCTTTGATACAGCAAGAAAAAACTGGGGTTATCTTGCTCTGTTCCCCGCCACATTGCAGCCATCGCCTCCAGCCACGGGATGTAACATTCATGAAGCCATTCAGCACCTGTTATGAAGTTGAGGTCACCAACTGGTTGTTATCGAAACAAGGGCGTGTTGTCACCATGTATCAGATCGCCAAATTGTTCGGTAATGCACTTCAACGAGCAGCCACTATGACAACAACCATCAATGGATTTAAAGCCACAGGCATATGTCCAATATACCCTGAGATATTTCAGGATTGTGATTATTCGCCTTCCAAAACTACTGACAGACCATCGCCTGAGGTCAAAGAACAAGCGAATGTTCCAGAACCTTCAGAACCTTTAGTAAATCAGAATGATACTGTTCCCTCGCTGATCGTTCTCCAATGCACAAAATAACACTTAGTGCATTTAAACAAGCATAACCTAAAGACACTATGCCATTTCCCCACGTCGGTAAGGAGAAAGCAAATTCAAGTGGTCACCTCCGTGGGAAGACTGCTGTTTTGACGGAATCACCATACAGGAATGAATTGATATCTCAAATGGAAAGATGTGCTGTACATAAAACCATAGTAACTATTATGATTGCCTCACTTGGCAAAGAGTTTCTCGCAAATTGGGTTAACTAAAGCATCCAGAAAGGAAACCCGCTTACGATATAATTAACAATAAACTATTATTAATTATGTTAGCAGTTAAGTAAATTCGGGAAAAATATTTTACTTTGTTACAAAAATATACATTCTTTTTTAATATGCTACATAAATCGTAGTTTTCTGACGATCTTAGTAGTGTGTGTACTACTTATAAATGAGTCTAGCACGTTGTACAGTCGGGTGCAGAGCTTTGGAAAACACTCTACTTCTACCTTAAGTCTCCCGTCTACCTGGGGCTTTTTTCCGCGTTTGAGGCCGATAAGCGCGGGAGCGATAAGGGCGACACTACCATGCGCATGAAGTGCGCTATCGCCACTAAACACAAAACTTAAAACTTGCGTGCAGTGTTCTCGTCGCTCTGCGTGTACCTATGGGACTTTCCGCAGTGACCCTGTTATTTCATTGGGGGAAAGTCTTTAGCTAAATTCAACGCAGGGCCCTCGAATAGTTTGGCATGTATCCGACGCGTATATTTCGAGGTACGAGGCTTTGAAAAGGCTGTTTTTTTTAGCCGTTTTGGAGTGATCTGAAAGTGTNCCGACGCGTATATTTCGAGGTACGAGGCTTTGAAAAGGCTGTTTTTTTTAGCCGTTTTGGAGTGATCTGAAAGTGTGTTTCTGTTGTGCGGGACGTATCGAAAATACTCAACAGTCCTCGAATGAAGTGTGTGTCCTTTTCGTAAATTAGAACGTTGGACGCACGTTCCATAGTTTAGTGGGGAAACGTGTATTTGAAACACTGCAACGCGGTGCAAGCACCGGGTGGGCGGGAGACTAAACGTGCACTGGGAGACTAAACGTGCACCGGGAGACTAAACGTGCACTGGGAGACTAAACGTGCACTGGGAGACTAAACGTGCACCGGGAGACTAAACGTGCACGTAAAAAACGAGAGTCAAGTTTTCGGAGCATGAATATTCCAGAGAGCACTGCTGGCTTACAACGGAACTGACCGCTTTTCATTTCATTTAAACACGTCGGCAGCACCAGAAAGTTAGTTGCAGTCGTGTTATCAAACGTCTAGATATAATCTACGTGACAGTGCTTCGATTNATTTAAACACGTCGGCAGCACCAGAAAGTTAGTTGCAGTCGTGTTATCAAACGTCTAGATATAATCTACGTGACAGTTCTTCGATTTCATTCTCAGCGTTTGTGTCAAGTGTGGCTTGTTCATAGTTGTTTGTTACGTACGTTTATTTGTTTTTGACAGAAATTCGAAAAGGTCGAGGAACGTCCTTGTTGAAGCTGTCTCCAAACCACTCAGCTACAGACTAAGCGTTTGTGAATTACGAGTAATGCCGAGATTTGTGCTTGAACTACCTATTTTTCTTGTGGGCATAACGTACGGTTACCGAAGACCTACTCGCACGGTGGTCGAACTAACTACCTGCCTCGAGGACAGTTTGCAGTTTGTGTCAGGTTAAGATCCCTTGTTAACATACGCAGGTCTGTGACGACTGGCTGAAAACACAAAACCATTGTTGTTAAATTCAGGGAAATAACTGATTCTCCAGTACCGCATGAAACTGAATTAAAGTTCCAGAAAACAACATACTGCTAATTGTCGCTCATTTTTATCGCGCGAGCGAAGAGCGTATGGAGGACAGAGTAGTGATATGATATCGGGCGGTGAGAATGGAAGAAATGAAGATCAGGCGAGCAATAATCCAAGAAGTGCGTTTTTTTTTCTTTCAAAAACCGAGCCACCACGATAATCTTTTTGCTGCGCGCGCTTCTGACCTTCAACTGATCGAATTTTAGCGTTAATTAGAAGAATTTTCCAATGATTTACTGCTCTAGTTTCTCTCTGCATGACTCGGGGTGCGTAGAACTTTCCAGGTCAAGGCCAGTGAGTCGGCAGTTGATGAGTGGACGAGAGGCTGGAGTTTTAGCGATAGACGACGAGTGAGAAGATAAACGAGCGGCAAGAGAAGTGACCAGCGGGAGGAAAACCTGTGACTGCGAGCATTGACGTAGCGAATAGTGCGAATGGCGGGCTGGGCTACTGAACTGTATGCGTGAATGAAAGACATTACATATTATGGCAACGGACAGACTGGAAGTGTGTTAATGATGAGAATGGGTTAGTTGACTATAACCGAACTGAGACAGCAAGAATGACGTTAATTAGAGTTAAAATATACATAACATATTGCGCTCACTGTGGAAAAAAAAGAGTTATAGTGGAGATTGATGGATTAATGCTGTTAAATTTTTGTTCTTTTATTTTGTTTAAGATCTCCATCCTTCACGAACTTGGATACGCCTCTCAGGCGTCTTGTAACACTGGTGTAAGAAGCGGGATGGGGCATTTAATTGAAAATTAAGTTAGNGTGACAGTGCTTCGATTTCAGTAGGCAAGTAATTAATGATTTTAAAACAAATTAATTAATTGTAATAGTTGTAGACCGAGATCTTAAGACTGTTTAGTACAACCATCGTAGTGAATGATAACTAGGAAAATGTCTGCAGAAATGGAAGCACTGCGAGCATTAATCGAGGGATTAGGTAGGCAAGAGAGCGCAAGTGTTAACAGCATTGATAACAAAATTAGTGGTGTAAAGGAAGTTGTAAATACCCTAATTAGCTGTGCGAGAGAAAGTTTAAATTAAATATAATATAGTATAAACGAGAATGTAAATAGGCAAAACTAATGGAAGTGATTTCGTAGTTAAGAAAATCTACTCTGTAATTGAAAATGTAGACAGGAAAATAGACACTGTAAAAGATAATGTGGACAGGAAAATGGAAGGTATTAGCACGTTAGTGAATACAAGATTTATTTTGTGGACAAGAAAATTGAAACTGTAGATGAAAAAGTGGATAGTGTAACTGAAGTGGTGGACTGTGTTAGTGGAAGGATGGACAGCGTCGAGAACGAAATTAGTGCGATAGAGAAGGAATGGCAGGAATTTCTTCAGCAGAGGAATTATACTAAGACGACGTCGACTGGAGTGCCCCAGACTGGCGTCGGCCTTGGAGGTACGTTTCGGCGACCGGTACCTGTGACATGCCCACCATGCAAAGCTGCGGAGCCGCGCCCAGCGACCAGGGGAGACACTGCAGGAGCTACTACGAGACGTCGTGCGGCTGTCTCAACTCTCTCTCTGGAAGAGTGCTCCGAGGGGCGTGCGACGTCATCGCAGTCGGCTTCTTCGTCGACGCCATCGCCGACACAGAGGTACGACAAGCATTACGTCTGGCTGCACTATGCAGGACTCCCTGGCCCGAGCACTGGAGCTGGAGTCAGCAAGACGGGGAGCCCACGCTTCGACGTCCAGTACGGGCAGTGACGCTGAACGAAGAAGACTAGGACAAGATAAGAAAGACACCGAAGGAGTTGCAGACGACTATGAGGGATATTGCTTCCAGGGTCCATGCTACAAAGCCTCCCCTCCCCCCCCCCGGCCCAGTCATGAGGACAGCCGGGGCACATGAGAGCCTACTTACTGCTCACAACAAGAAGAAGAAGAAGAGAATTTAGAAAACTTTAAACCCCACTTAGCCAAATGGCCATCCGAGGCGGTGTCATTATACAGTACATTAAACAAATTTCACACAAAAAGAATTTATGGGGCTTGGAAATAGAAATTAAGAAGAATAAATGGTTAAATACTTTTTACCATTGTAGAGTTAAAAACGGCGCCTCTAACTCCACCCTTACCAACACAACCCTGCTGCCCATAGGAGACAGGTACGCGAAAGTATTCTTGTACTTGATGTTGTGGCGTTAAGGGTGTTCGTGTGTGTTTAGTTTGTTGTTTGTATCGTTAGTTTTATTGTCTGTGTATGCATTGTCTGAGTAGGATACGTGAGTGAGCTCTGTCGTCTTCCTGCCCAGCCCCGCCCCCCACCCAAGGTGTTTTTTTTTTCACAACAGCAACAACAGCGAGAAAAGAGGCGGCGAGAGGCAGGTGAGAATCCAGCACCTCGATGACGTAAACGGAATGACTAGAATTGCTGCCGCGGACAGAAATATTCACAGCCCTGAACTTGCCGAAAACCTGCAAACTTTCTCTAAAGAAACCTCTTCTTCGAACTTGCCACCGACAGGCACCTAAACAAAAGTATCCTTTTTGCGAGAACGGAATAGTCTGCAGCAATTCAACTAGAAGTCTCCGTTCAGAATTACATTATCAGCAAGCAGTCACTCAGGCAAATCTCTGTTTCAAACATGCGGTCGGAAACGGGAGAACCCTGAGAAAGCCCAGCAACTAGTGGCGGCATCGGCAGACACGAGTCCCGGGAGCGAAAATCCGGGATGGACACTACCGGGAATCGAACTGGATTCGTCCCGGTAGGAGGCGGGCGCTCTAGACACTGTGGCACCGCGGTCCCTCCGTTTCTGCGTATTTGGTCGAAAGCTGTATAAAAGGTGTCACGAGGAGATTCGAACTAAGAACACACATTGATTGCCCTCCCCCCATAATAATAATGATGTCGTGTGGGGAGCGCACCCAGGGCAAGGCGACACCCTCCGAGTGACGGGCTTTCCAGCTGGGACCCGTAGGTGATCGTCATTCCCGGACATGACATGGGGTGAGACCCTAGAATGGGGCGGCGCTGGGATGCAGGGGCGGGGGAAGCGGGAGTACCCCGAGAAAACCCAGCAAGCGACATCGTCCAGCACGATTCCCACATGCGAAAATCCGGGAGTGAACCCGCCGGGGATCGAGCCCGGATCGCCGTGGTGGGAGGCGAGCGCCCTGGACACTTCGCCACTACGCCAACGAACCCTATACAACAAAAAACGATTGCTGCAGTTACACTNCAACACAGTAGCTACATACAGTTGCTTTGCCCACGCTTAACGCTGGCTGTCTAAAATGCTTATTTTAAGGAAAATTTACTTTTATATTCCAATTTTATGTAGCTGGGTCTGTTATTTGTCAGCGAGGCATCTTGCCGAAAATTCGGTACTGCATGTGACCAGTAATTTAAGTTTCTTGCATGGAAAATTAGGGACAAGCGCAGTGAAAATTACAAGGTAAAATTCAGCAATCCTTAAATTAATGAGGAATATAGTGATTTCCATGGAGCAAAATTAATTAACTGGTTCCTAGTCAAACTCCGCTGTTTGGAGCTGAGCTCCTTTCGTTGTTCCGTCTTCACGTTACAAAAAACAGGAAAGCGTAGCAGTGCTTCTTGAAGTCGGTTTCGAACTATAGACCTCTAGTGGAGTGGAGAAATTTGGGTGGCTCTTAAAATCGAGGGTCTTGACAGCCGGTGAGAGCGAAGCGAGGTGTGAGAAAGGAACGGCGCCGGAATGCAAGGGCGGGGAAAAGGGAAGATCCCCGAGAAAATCCCCGCCGACCAGCTGCATCGTCCGGCACGATTCCCACACGCGAAAAATCCGAGAACGACCCCGCCGGGAACCGATCCCGGCGGGGTCACTGCACCACCGCGGCCCCACTATAAACCTCTAGTCTCATCGCGTAGCCACAGATTAGGCGATTGCACACGCACGAAATGACGTGGCGATTCGCTTGACGTGAGCGTACCTATTCTCTAATTGACTGGTCGAGGCTCTCGGAACGGTTCTTCGTGTCTGATTGGCTATGGAACTGGTGAACGGCCGTTCCAACGTTTCGCTTACCAGTGACGCCATCTTGCTGGCGTGTGCGGCTGTAGTTCGCGGGCTGCGGTTTCACATCTGCACTCTCGAGTATTCTGCGTCTCAGCCGCGATCGCCAGTGTGTTACGTCCCCCCNTAGTAGGAGGGCAGGGCGGGCGGATACCATCTGGTCGTTGATTGGTCCGGGATGGAGCGCGTGGGCAGTGCGAATGCACTTGTGGCTCGTAGCTCTATCGTGCGTCGTCTTCCCCCAGCCACCTTTCACGGATCCACTGTTACACGAACATGCTGGCAGCACTGCGCATTCACGTTTCTATCTGGTGCTCAACTGGGCTACTAGAAAGTTCTAATTGATGGTAAATTAACTGATCAAAAGCACAATAATGGATTATGATAAATTTTATTTCAAGCTGTTACCAACTCCTAGGCAAAGAAAAAATATTTCTACTCCCGTTCTCAGACGATTGATTGACCACGGACAAAAACTGTACAGCTGCTGCCACTACTTTATATAGTCTATTAGCGATATCTTCACACTTTTTGAATCAAACCTTTGAAAAATCATAACATGTATGGCGTTTTGGGCTGTTTCTTCAAAAGGTCACGTGTCACAAGCGTTTTACACTTCTGTTAGTATTAAAGTACTTTGTTTTTGGTTAAATTTAACTTCTACATATAATTTATCTATAAATTATAATGTTTCGCGTATAATTTATAGGAATTAAACCAGAAAGAAAATAGGGATGTTGGTAATACCTAGTAATAAATAGTTCTTATGCGAAATATTATTATACAACGTGCGCACGAATGTGGCGCGTTGTCCCTTAGGTGTATTTTTCTAGACTTGGTTGAGCTTTGTGCTTGCACGAGACGGAGGAATGGCCTGGAAGTAGAACTCTAACAGGGCTTCAGAAAAGTTAGAAGTACCCATGAATGATCGTTTGTCTTTCACGAAGTGTGCCAGTTATTACATGTATCTGAAGCATGCATTTTTTTTTATGTTTCATAGACTTTATAATTATCCTGTATGTAGGCCCCTGGTTGGCCTACCGAATAGCAACACTCCGTCGTTGCAGGTTTGACTCGTGATAAAAACTTCATTATTCGTTCTTATTTATCTCAGGGATCATTCACTGGAAACTCTCTTAAGCGCCTTTCAATGAGATAATGGCTTAAAAATATTTTGCCGTAGTTTAAACATAATTTTTTTTCATTTTGTTTTGACTTTTACTGCTTATTGTAGTTGTCCGAGTGCGGCTACCATTAATATTATCTAATTTCAGCCGAAAGGACAGTAACATAAATGACTCTCTTTTCACTTTTTAACTGGTGACAAAAGTAATATTTGTTTCAATTTGTCAAAGTAGAAAACAAATTAGCTAAAATACATTTTCTAACAAACACTTTTTTTCAATACAAAAAATGTACTGAAATAATAATTAACAACCTTTAAACAGAGCACTGCGTCACACGTGGCTCCTCATTAAGGCCCCCGCCTACCTGCGGCTTGAACTGCGTTGCAGAGTTTCAAATTCACGTCTATCCACGAAACTATTAACCTGTTCAGACCTAGTGTACACAATCGTGTACATTACGCAGATGCAGGGTAATTTTTGGTCTGTACTGCACACTGTGAAGCTCAATAACCTATTATCTTACTTCGGGGTAAATAATTCTCAAACAATCTTACTGGTCTAGGCCATGCCTGGTTCATATAACTGCAGCCGAACATATAACCTACAGATCGTTGGCTTTGACAACGAGACAAATGTAGTGTTGACTTAAGTACAGCACGCTCCATGCAATTTGTTGTTTGCAACGCCTGAAGCCACAAATTAAAGTGGGTTCGAAAGGGATAAACGTGCGTCCAATTTGCTGTTTAGTACTTTCAAAATGTCATGCACGCTAGAAACACCATTTCAGGGTACTCCAAAATGGCTAAAAAAAACTGCTTTTTCAAAGCGCTATTTCTCAACATACACGCGTCAGATTCATAACTAAACTACTCAAGGGTCCTGCATCGAACCTTCCTACGGACGTCCCACCAATAAAATAATATGGTCACCGCTGAAAGTCCCATAGGTACACGCAGTGCGACGAGGACACTGCACTCCAGTTCAGAGCCTTGCGCTTAGAGACGATGGCGTACTTGATGCGTGTGTCAGTGTCGCCCTTATCGCTCCAACGCTTCTCGGTCTCAAACAAGGAAAAACAACTCAAGGTAGACGGGGGCCTTAATGGGAGCCGTAATTTCGTTCGAACGGTGCAAGATTAAAAAGTAATCAGGTCTATGGAAACCTTAATTTTACACATGGCGGAAAGACGCAAATTCAGCGGAAAACTTGATCCCCAGCAGGGCCTTTAGAAGTGCTCGATCAACCCCGAGCCGCCTATGTTTTATGACCTTGCTGGCATCGTACACGTGTGGCGAGATAACAGGGCAGAAGACGGTCACAGCGCCCACCCTCACGTATGTATCATTCCGTCAGAATTAAGCATCTCCGTGTGTGAGTGACGTGGTTGGCGAATTACATATCATTCCATGCCAGCATGTTATTTGTTTCGGCGCTTTATAAAATATGCTCACACTTAAAACATTTCAAACAATTTTGTGGTTCAAGCGTTATTCAAATGACACATTCCATTCTGATTACGTCGTTGCAGATCTAAGAGAGTAACACGAAGTTACTAATACAACTAATAAACCTTTTTTACTCCACATACGTATGCGAGTAAATTTGATGACGTAGGCCGTACTCTAATACTGAGGTAAAAGTAGCATGCATGTTAAAATAAAATATTTATTTTGTCATAATTTTAAAAATAAGTCCCTGACCAACGTAAAAAATGTTAGTTTACATGGCTTACTGTAGTAATAATTGCTTGCTCAATTTTGGTGCGAATAGTTTTATCGTTTACCGAGATAGGCATACAAGTGGAGCTATCTTACAAAATGGTGGGGAAAAAAGATTGGCTATCTTACAAAATGGTCGGAAAAGTGACTCTGTGCAGACACATTTGATGGTTGTAATACAGGCTGTTGCCAACATACCAAGTTTGGTTAAACTTGGTTTCATGGTTTCCTATATACATCGCAGTAATAAAAAATGATCATAGTGTCACTGTTTTAAAAATCAGTGTCTGACCCTCTCAAATCATACCATTTTACATGGACCAATCTAGTATTTCTTGTTTCCTTAATTTGGTAGGAACCGATTGATTGTTTCCTAAAATATGAGAATTTTTTTATGAGGTGCTATTTTACAAAATGGTGGACAAAAGGGGCAATTTAGCAGCACATTTTATGCATGTAGTTAGCACTTTCAGCACACAGAGTTTGGTCGAAATTAGTCAAACAGAGTTATAAATATTCAAAATTAACCAAACATTTATATGGCCGCCATGTTGAAAATAAGTGCCCTATCAATTTAAGTATTATTAGTAACCTGCTAAATTAGGCAAGACTATTTTGAGAAGTTTCCGAAATATGTTTTTAGAAATTTAATTTTTTTTTATGTTGAGTAATTTTCCAAAATGGCGGACCAATACCAATACGGCTTAATTTAAATTAAATAACTACCCAATAAAATGTCAAAATACGAAAATTGGTTTAGATTTTTTTAATGGTTCCCAATATATGAAATAGCGCCATAAATATTAAATTGGCCACCATTTTGAAAATAAGAACTCGGCGTGGTAAAAAAAACTACAAAAGTCAGATGTACTTATTAAGTACCGTACCATATATGTACCGAGTTTGGTGAAATTCTGTTTGCGGGTTCAGATGTTGTTACATCCAAGTCAGCCATTCACGTGACTGCATGAGGCTAACTTTCCACGCTGAACCTAAAATTTACAACACTGTATTCATTTTGTAACTTCCGAGTACAATACACTAAAACTCTGTCATAAGATATTTTACAAAATTGATTCAACTGCTTGTTGTCTGTAATTGTGTAGTTGTAGTAGGCCGCCAACACCTGTACATAGGGATGTAACAGTTTAAAATTATGTTAAGAATTTAAAATTGAAAATTAACGAGACCGTATAACGTAATTCGCGTTTTAGTACCATTCCTGTTTTACGCCGAAGTATACTTTTTCTCTGCCAGACTCCCCGGCGAGTCAATTATGTGTAGAGAGAAAATTGCATATCTAACTTGAATTGTTCGTACGGGTAAGTTATACTTGGAAACGTGTGAAATGCCAATCACATTTCCGGCCCCACCCGCGCGTGTTATTGAAAAGGGATCCTTCGCTCTGTCAGTAACAGATACCATTCAAGCAAGGCAGGCTGGCGTTAGCACGCTCAAACAAAACAATGAACGCCCTTCGCTATCGTCAATGGGTATCGGGAACCAAGCGGTGCCTATCATATATCGTTGATGTCGTGAAGTAGCATTTTACAGGCGTTATTTTTTACGACAGTACAAGCATTATAATATTATTTGCAGGACAGATTTCAATGCTATTTTTTTAAGCAGACAATATCGTCGTAGGTACGTGATATACGGCCTACACAAAGTGAAAAGCAGTATCGTATTCACCGTACACGTTTAAAACGGAAGTTGTGTGAAACACACCAACGTGTTGATCGTGAAGATAAATGAAAGCACGTTATTGCTCCTGCTCGTATAAATCCACCAAATTTGGGTACATCTATGTTTATATTCAATAATAACTGTTTAAATAACAATAATTTAAAATAATGAAAACCCGATAAATATTGTGTTGTTCGTACCGATGCAAATAATTAACACATTCAGTATGTAGGTAAATAGTTTTGGCGAAGTTAACCTTACGCTTTTTGGTTTTCCCATTTGATAAACGTGGTATTTTCATACTACAAAACTGCGCTGAAATGGCGGGTTTTTATACCACGTACATTTCAAACATTCTAATAACCGTTTCGAAATGCATTATATTTACAAAACACGCTGACTTGCGGTTCGTAATTCCTATTTGCAACTCCTGAACGCACGTTCTTCTGTGGCAGTCCTTGGACATGCTTGTCTGCCACTGGCACGAAATAATTTGCAGAATCCTTCAGTAGATATGACACTTCACCGGTTTCCCGAAACTAATAAGCTGCGGAACGGAAATACGTGTTGGCGCTTCACAACACACAACGGTACCGAAAATGGCGGATCAAGCTACACGCGTGTCGGTAATGTTGCAATTCACGCAAGAAAACTCACTACAAAGACATCCGTACAACCAAATATGTTTAATGAAATTTAGTACAAAAATCATTAACTACCGATAAAATATTTTGGAAACACCAGTAAGGTTCTCTCATAAACATGACGGAAGAAGATCACATGCACAGCACAATAGCGTTCACAGAGCTACGTTTCACTGACCGTAACTGTCCGTACGTTCCGCCATCATTGCTAAACATATTTTTTAGCCAATCGATAAAAGCAAAAGAAAAAATAATAATAATGATTGTACATCAATTTAAAAACATAATTTAAACCACAAATAATGTAAGTAAAATTTAAGATTTGAATTACAACCTTCTGTTATAAGTACTATTTTCTTCCATGATGATCAACGATATCTCCAAAATACCAACATATATCCCGTAACAAATAATCAACTGATACAATACGTTGCATACAAGAGCATCTACTGATTACATAGTGTGTAGGTTGGTCACATTGTCTGTCAAACTTTTGTGTACTTACATGAAATGCAGTAAAAATTATTGCAGCATTTTATCAGCTGTAACAACGTTACTGTGCTTGTAAATGTATATATCTTATTTTAGTTGTAACTGCGCATGTGTAATGTTAACGCCAATAATTGTGCCCGGACCGCTAGGTATGTGCCATTCATTACATTCAATGCTCGTTTATGACGGGTGATTATTGGGAATAGTTGCACTATTTTCAGATATGAGCTTATATGTTGCATACATAGCGGGTAGTTACATGTAAACTGGAGAAAGCCATGAACATGCTAAATGCGGCAAAAAAAAAATGTATCGAAAACAACTACGTGGGCCCACATCCGTTGCCACTAATCACATACCGTTTTCCATCCGCAAATCAACATCAGCAGCGGTACAATTCACAAAGCGGCCTGCCATCCAAATGTTACTAATTCTAGTATGTCCCAAGATACACGATGTTAAAATAAGCCACGGTTCTCCAAATGGTCTTCCAATGTTCTTGTAAACCTTCAATATAGCATATTGACGGTTTCTTCACACTTTTTGAATCAAACCTTTGAAAAATAACCCCTACGTATGACGTGTTTAGTTTTTTTCTTAAATAGGATATATCATGTATAACAAGCATTTTGCACTTGGGCTAACGTAGAAGTATATAATTGTTGGTAAAAATAAAATTTTAATTATTTTAATCGGAAAATTATAATATCTCATTTGTAATTAATATGAATTAAACTGGAGATAAAAACCGGTGTTTTCATAATGCCTAGTAGGAAATAGTTCGTATGCGAAACACAATAAAACTAAGTGCGCACGAATGCGGTGCGTTGTCCCTTTGGTGTAGTTCCCTAGACTCGGTTACGCTTAGTTCGCGCAAGGCGGAGGGATATCCTGGAAGTAGAACCGTCGCAGGGCTTCAGAAAAGTCGGAAGTAAGCGTGAGTGGAGTACATCAGACGCTCACTGGTCGCATGCTATCTCAACGGGACGCTATGACCGGGCCTGCATTTTGTCGCGTGTTTGTTATAGCGCGTGGGCCAATTGAACAAGCAACGTGAACGTACGAGTTTTTTTTTTAAATTCCAGTTTGCCCCGAAATGAACACGCGAATCGGATCGCTAATGTTCCACTCGTGTTTATGCGAGCGAGAAGGAGCAATAAGGTCAAACGTCGCTTGTNCTACATCGCTTGTTTATCAAATGTGTTCTCGACATCGCCGCCACTAATGATTTGTGTCTATCCGCGAAGGAAGAAGCCTGCGTTGGTTACGATGCAGCAATACAGCAGTTTGATGACGTATTATTAAAGATAATGGAGTGCTAGATGTGTGTGATAGATAATCTGTCCGCGCAGAAAACTGAAACCACGGCACTGTAATTCCTTATTTTTAAGGATTCTATTCCGCCTGTCTGGAGGTGTTTTGTGTATCCGAGATATAAAATCACGCGAAGTGCCACGGATGACCGAGGTAGGTCCATCACATGCCCCATCGCCCCAATGCACAAGGCACTGAGTCGGCGTGTAGCCTTACATAGGCAACTTGCCTTTGGAGGTTCTCAGCGATCATCCAGTGCCATTCTATGGTGTAATAATAAAGAGAAAAGTGCGACAAACGTCCCCAGACAACTTTGGATATGCTGCTCAGATTATACTGAAAATGCTATTTTTCAATAAAAAAAAAAAAATAAAAAATAAAAATACAAACTAGAAACGGAAATAGAAAAGTGAAACTTGTTGTCGGATGTGGAACGTTTTGGGAAATTAAAAAAATGCCATTCCTAGAAGGGCATCTTTTACGCACGAGGAACAGTTTTCCAATATTACGTTTTTCCTGAAGCTATGCGCACTGTTCGATGGCTTAGCCAGCTAGAACCATTTCGCTTATTTTCAGATGCAAACATGTATTAACATATGTGAAGTTTAACATTATTAATACATCATAAATTCAGGGCTAGTGTATAAGATCCTAAGCGGTTGCTTATTGATTGTGCGTGGCGGTTATACACGCGAAAGCGCGCCTGATTCCCTTACTAGCTTTATCGACTACGCTCTGGTATCCCTCGAAGGTGTTCATAAGTCCAATATTTTTATGTTTTAAAGATATTCTGTTTTTATGACATACCATCAACAGTAATTTGATGCAAATATCATATTAGGTAGAAAATAATCTGTTTAAGAAAATTTTACATATTTTAATAAAAATTTTTTTACAAACAAATTGCAAAAACGTTGTTTGAACGTGAAGTTTGATTTCGGCTTAAGTGTTTATTTGAGTTTTAGAAATTCCCTCAATCATTTTCTATGAAACCCGACACTTGGCTCGTCTGTAATCAGGATTTAATATATTTATATTTTAAATTTTAACTATATTGTAAAAACTAAAATAAAACTACACGAAAACCATTTAATGAATTTACAAAAAAATTCTATATAGAACTATGCTGACACAAAACAACTGCTTTAAGCTGTACGTAAACATATTACACAAACACTATTTTGAAGTTCCTTTGACACAAAATATAAATTTAAATGCTCTAAAATGCTATTAAATTATTTTTTTAAAAGTGCGTTACCTCAATTTAATGAACTTTTATAAGGCTTCTGTTGGATATAAAAAATTATAAATTCTGAAAGTATAGATTTTTTTTTGCATTTGAATAGCATCAAGGCTGCAGTCTGCCCAGACCACCTGATTACTAAATTTACTAGCTGAATATATTTTGGATAATTAAAACATGTTTAATATTTTGAAGTGCTGCTTGCTTCGAACAAAATTTAAGGAATATTTTACGCCCGAATGTTACCTTCCGTTTACCCGTTCCGTCTTTAATACCAGCGTTTCACATTATTTCTCAGCTAACGAAATCTTAGTACAGAATGTTTAAAATGTAGGAACATTTATAGCACACCTTTCTTTATTTTTGTTACTTCAACGCATCATAAAACGGCAGAGACACTGCTGAAAGTTCCATGCAGGTGATCAGTCGACTAAATGTTTCCATGTTAGTTCAGTTCCTTTTTTAAGTCAATGCGATGAGGCACATGCCTGTGTCTCACTTCTAGGCCTTGGGCACGCAAAGTAACTGCACGTAGCCTAGCTGGTCGGTACGTGTGATCGTGTAAACAGGGTTTTGTGTCTGAAGGGCGGCCGAGCCGTGTAGGCGTCACGAAACAGCTACAGTTGGTGTTAAGTGACGAATGCAATTTGCCNTGTCTGAAGGGCGGCCGAGCCGTGTAGGCGTCACGAAACAGCTACAGTTGGTGTTAAGTGACGAATGCAATTTGCCTGAGGATAAGATAACAAGTCGTCAGTTGAAGCGACGGCAAAAAAACACAGCAGCATTTAGCCTCTTAGTAACATATGCGATCGTAAAAACAGCGTTGAAAAGTGACTATAGTCTATNGTAAAAACTAAAATAAAACTACACGAAAACCATTTAATGAATTTACAAAAAAATTCTATATAGAACTATGCTGACATAAAACAACTGCTTTAAGCTGTACGTAAACATATTACACAAACACTATTTTTAAGTTCCTTTGACACAAAATATAAATTTAAATGCTCTAAAATGCTATTAAATTATTTTTTTTAAAGTGCGTTACCTCAATTTAATGAACTTTTATAAGGCTTCTGTTTGATATAAAAAATTATAAATTCTGAAAGTATAGATTTTTTTTTGCATTTGAATAGCATCAAGGCTGCAGTCTGCCCNTGATATAAAAAATTATAAATTCTGAAAGTATAGATTTTTTTTTGCATTTGAATAGCATCAAGGCTGCAGTCTGCCCAGACCACCTGATTACTAAATTTACTAGCTGAATATATTTTGGATAATTAAAACATGTTTAATATTTTGAAGTGCTGCTTGCTTCGAACAAAATTTAAGGAATATTTTACGCCCGAATGTTACCTTCCGTTTACCCGTTCCGTCTTTAATACCAGCGTTTCACATTATTTTTCAGCTAACGAAATCTTAGTACAGAATGTTTAAAATGTAGGAACATTTATAGCACACCTTTCTTTATTTTTGTTACTTCAACGCATCATAAAACGGCAGAGACACTGCTGAAAGTTCCATGCAGGTGATCAGTCGACTAAATGTTTCCATGTTAGTTCAGTTCCTTTTTTAAGTCAATGCGATGAGGCACATGCCTGTGTCTCACTTCTAGGCCTTGGGCACGCAAAGTAACTGCACGTAGCCTAGCTGGTCGGTACGTGTGATCGTGTAAACAGGGTTTTGTNCTAGGCCTTGGGCACGCAAAGTAACTGCACGTAGCCTAGCTGGTCGGTACGTGTGATCGTGTAAACAGGGTTTTGTCTGAAGGGCGGCCGAGCCGTGTAGGCGTCACGAAACAGCTACAGTTGGTGTTAAGTGACGAATGCAATTTGCCTGAGGATAAGATAACAAGTCGTCAGTTGAAGCGACGGCAAAAAAACACAGCAGCATTTAGCCTCTTAGTAACATATGCGATCGTAAAAACAGCGTTGAAAAGTGACTATAGTCTATCAGCGGTTTCTTCACACTTTTTGAATCAAACCTTGAAAAAATCACCCTATGTATGACATGTTTCGTTATTTCCTAAATATGCCATGTAAACCAAGCTTTTCTACCTTTGTTAACGTAAAATTATATTATTTTTCATTAAAATAAAGTCAAACCTATATATTTCATTAACAAGTTAAAATATTTAATTTATAATAAATATAAATAAAAACGGCGAGAAAACTTATGTGTTGGTAGAGCCTAGTAAGAAATAGTTCGTATGCAAAATTGTGTTACAACTGAGTGCGCACGGATTCGGTGCGTTGTCCTTTGGTGTAATTTTTCAGACTTAGTTCAGCTTAGTTTGCACGAGGCGGAGGAATATCCTGGAAGTAGAACTTAAGCAGGGCTTCAGAAAAGTGTGAAGTAACCGTGAATGGATTATACAAGCTGACTTTAACAAGAAAATATCGACTGTAACTGTACAAAAAGTTTACATGTGTAGAAAATTTAACAAACACAAACGTTTTGCATATGCATGTTTACGCGTGTTTCCTGGCAGACATTTCCCCGTATGTTTGCCGTAATCCGAAGACTACCGAAGTTTCTTTGTACTTATCCGAAAATCACAAATGAAAAAAAATATATATTTCAGCCTACCAAAGACGGAAATTTGTTTACTGTATGTAGACATTAATGTTTCGTAAAGTTTTGGGAAGTTAAATATACAGCGGCATAAATGCGCATTAAAAACATAACATTCACAGCACGCCAAATATCACTTCATCTTCCGCCTCACCAGTTCCAGGCCCTTGTCACTCCTGTTCAAACCACTACTTTGGAAAATCAATTTACACGTGCAAATTATACGCGATGGAGTGCGAACATCAAGTAACATTTGAAATATAATACCCGTCGCCAGTTCAGAGAGCAAGGTTGGAACTAGAACGGACGTAGGTTGGAACTAGAACGGACGTAGGTTGGAACTAGAACGGGCGTGTAGTGTTGTCGTCTCGTTGTGGACTCTAAGCGGAAACCCTGCCATTTTATCGGTTGGAAGTCTGTAGCAAAGTTCAACACAAGCTCCTATCACTCGAGTTAGGGTAGTATGTTTTAATATACAGGAGTCTGAAAAAAAAAAAAACATTTCTGACGATGTTGGAGGGCACCAAAATAATATTTATAGCATGCGTGATATCTTGAAAGTATCATTACTTCATCGTGTGAGGTGTGTTTCCTTCCCGTAGGTTAATATTTTAGGGATATCATTACTAGTTACGTCAACAACCGTGTATTTAAAACATTTTGCAAAGCAGTTCTGTGGCCAAGTAGGAGGCCACTTTAAGAGGCTCGCCTGCTTGCGTGGTTTATCTCCTTTTTCGGCTAAGAAGCGCGGGAGATATAAGGGCTACACTGGCACGCACTACAAGAGCTCCATCGCCTCTACGCGCAGGGCTATGAACTGGCGTGCAGTGTTCTCGTGGTGCTGCCGCGTGTAACCACGGTACTTCCAACGATGATCCTGTCATTTTATTGATCGAAAGTCCGTGGCAAAGTTCGTAGTTTGTCCCGTGTCCGGCTTATACGTTTTAAGATACGTCAGTCCGGAAAAAATGCAGTTTTTTTTAGCTCTATTGGAGGGCTCTAAAATAATATGTACGACACGAGCGGTTATTTCAAAGTACCATTTCTTACTCGTCTGGGGTCTGACTTTTTTTTTCGCAGGTAAACATACTGGGAATACGTTTAATAATTCCTTAAAAAAAAAAACCAGGTTTTCAAGCGCACTGAAATGAAGTTCAAGCACCAGGCAGGTAAGACCCTCAAACGTAAGGAGGCAGCACTTCTGCTTAGTGAGGTTCCTTCTTAGCGCATCCTCTCTCCCGAGCCGTCGTTACTGTACGGAGATATACTGGCGAGTGAGATAGGAGAAAAAGTTATGGATGAG
>NQII01002933.1:261404-271407 GCA_002778355.1 Clitarchus hookeri | reverse complement strand
TCCAACACTCGGCCCTCGACCGCCGATGTCTGCGAACACGCCCGTCGCCGCGGTGTCTCCAACACTCGGCCCTCGACCGCCGATGTCTGCGAACACGTCCGTCGCCGCGGTGTCTCCAACACTCGGCCCTCGACCGCCGATGTCTGCGAACACGCCCGTCGCCGCGGTGTTTCCAACACTCGGAGCCGTCGTGGCAAAGTCACTAAACAACAGTCAATAAACTTAAAAAAAGGATTTACGCAGTAAGTTATCTCAGATCCGAATAAACAAATGGGAAACCTTCGTTACAAAAATAGCAGACAACATTAAAAGTTTTTTGGCGAATATCTGAAATACTCCGAGGTAAAACCGATTCAAAAAATTCTACCCCCGTTTAACATCCTTCAGGCTTAAAATATGCACCAATAGGTAAGGCAGAAGCCATAGCTGATTCTCTCGCAGACCAGTTCACACCAAATATAAACCTCGGAAGACCTAACTTCACTCGGGATGTAAATACCACAACGGCAGCCTTTCTTGCGAAAAAAAAAACCCCCAGGAAAAAACCAGATTTAGTAACCTTACCAGAACTACTGCTCACTGTAAAATCAGTTCACCCCAAAAAAAAGCTCCGGGGCATGATACAACTACCTACAAATTAATCAAAAACCTACTATACCCAGCACTTTGTGTAATAATAAACATTTTAATGATTTATTAAAATATAATCACTCTCCTGCAGACTGGAAACGGGCTTAAGTAATAACTATCCCGAAACCCGGAAAATACCCCTGCCTTCCCCCAAAACTGGCGCCCGATATCACTGCTGTGCTCACTTAGTAAAATTTTCGAAAAAATACTTCTCACACGATCGAAAACACATGCAGAAATTGAAACAATCATTCCCGAAACACAATTGGGATTTAAATCTGGACACTCCACAACACACACGCACGATATAACTTCGTTACGGATACGTACAATACTCTAAATAACAAGCAAAACCACTATCGCTATTTTCCTTGATATTGCCAAAGATTTTGACAAAATATGGATCCCGGGCCTGCTTAAAAAAACTACCCAACTTCAACTTCCCAGACTGTTATATCCATTTACAAATCAGTTATTTTACAAACAGAGAATTTTACGTTTCAATGGGAAATTCTAAGTCTTCTACCCGCCCCCTCACCCCTGGCGTGCAACAGGGATCCGCCCTTTCACCTTTTCTATACAATGTGTATACCGCAGACATTCCCAGCACTTATGCAGAAGTTCAAATATGTATGCTGACGACACCTTAATATACGCCAAAGACAAAACACTGCCTTGCGCACACTTGCTCACACAATTACAAATGGATGAACTCGGTCAGCGGCGCGAGCGCTGGAAAATAAAAATAAACGCCGAAAAATCCCAGGCCCTTCTAATAAGTAGGCGCATTAAAGAACTAGACGCTAAACCTACTAAATACGACGGAGTAGGAATCCCTTATAGTAAAACATCTAAATATCTAGGTATAACTACATATGATAAACTCCATTGGTGTACATATATCAATAACATTAAAAAAATGCAGCAATTGCAGAAATCAGACAATTGTAACCGTTACTTAGAAACCCTAAACTTCCCACGAGATTAAAGTTATCAACATACACTACCATAGTAAGATCAGCACACGAAGTCTGGGGAAACTCAGCTAAATCCTTAATTAAGCTGCAAGTCGTACAAAACAAATACCTCAGAATAATAGGAAGCGCACGTAGATTTTCTCCAGAACTGTAGATTTGCATAACGAACTTAAAATCCGATTTATTGGTAACAAACTCATGTCAGAAAACAACCAATTCTACGATAACACTGCCTCGCATAAGAACCCGGCAATCACAGGATAAGGAAAATATCCCCCAGACATTAAATCACGTAACAGACGACCTAAAATGCCCCGATTACAAGTTTAAAATGTAATTAAAGACACCACAGTATTTCGAGAAATCAACATTAAAACCCGCGACCGGCAGAAAATATCTCTGATCGGTCCGGGACACAATGCCCCACTTTTAACAAAACTAGTTCGCGCTAAGAGTAACGAGTCCGGGCTGCTGAGGGTTGAACATCGTGCTCGTGGCTGCTCTGTCTCCGGGATCTGCCCGCCTCTTGGGACCAGCGAAGGCCGAAACTTCTGCGAGTACGGCGGGACTGCAGCAGCTCGGGTGCGGCGACTATTCCGCAACTAGTCGCGTCCCCAGGTGGCGGATAGGAGATCCCCAGGCCCTGGGGTGGCTGGGAACACTCGAATACCAGCCCGCGGACCAACTGGCCGGTGCGACAGCGCCGTCGTCATGGACCTGGGTAGCTCTGTTCGAGTTGGCGAAGCGCAACGTGCAGGAGACAGCTCAACGATCAAGGCGGTGAGGGGGGATCTCGAGATGATGAAACATGCGAAGTGTAGCGAACCTCACTGCTGGATTCTGCGAGCTGCTGACTGCAGTGGGGTACGTGAGGAATGGCCTGGAATACGTCGGACCTCGGGAGCTCCCTGACGTCAGCCTCCACTCCTGGGCCAGCTGCTTCGCCACCAGCCTGGTAGGTCCCGGATGTCCCGCCGAGCCAGAACTCACCCCGACCGACGGACTATTTTGGCGGAAGAGGGAGGGGGTGGTCCCCCCTACTGCGCGCTCCCCACCTCCACCCACGGCGTGGTGACCCTGATGTCAGCGCAGAAGAGTGAAGNGGTGGTCCCCCCTACTGCGCGCTCCCCACCTCCACCCACGGCGTGGTGACCCTGATGTCAGCGCAGAAGAGTGAAGCTGGAGCAGGTGCCATGACTGAGCTGCCCAGTTCGCCGACGCACACGACGAGAAGCAGGGGGACCCTGCATTTAACAGCTGCTGTCAATATTATTGTGCTAGTACGCCTGCAAAGAAATATCGACAGCGGTTTTCCCTTCAAGGGCGCTTGCGCCCACAGCCCCACCTCTTTCTCTTCTAGATTTTCACCTCCTCAAAAATGCATTGAATCCACACCTGCTGCCTCCTTTAGGATTTTTAATGCATGAATAAGTTTGAGCTCCTTTCCTGTCAGGAGGGTTTTTACGGTGACTATGCCGGTTTTTCCCCCTCCCCCTTCTCAGCTATAGGAACACTCAGGGATGCAGTTCATGGCCCCAATCGCGGTCATGGCTGCCTTAAATCCCTCTTGCTGCCATGCACTCCTCCTTTGCATGAAATTCCCTCTCCTGTAGGCGTATGTGGCCTAGCCCTGAGATGCACCTAAGTCCAGTTCCTACCCCCGGACAACACTTAACACTTAGTAATAGGGTAGTTAGAAAAAATTATTCACGCTCGCGTCCTTCCCCCTCTCCTAGTATTTTCTCCAGCCACTAATAAACAGCATGGTTTCCACCTATCTGTCTCCTGTAGCATTTTCTGTTAATGCACGCAACAATTTTTAATTCTTTCATGTGGAAAGGGCTTATACGGTGCCTATGCCGGTTTTCCCCATTGTCGTCTTAGTATAGTAGTTTAGCTATAAGTACACTTAGGGAGATTGTCATGGCCGAAAATTGGCCATGGCAGCCCAATCCCTCTCTGCTGTGATGCATGTCTCTTTGCATTATTTCCTTTCCTTGTAGGCTATGGGGCTTAGCCCTGAGACGCAATTAACTCCCGTCCCTACCACGGGCTTATACATAACACTTAGTTTTAGAGTAGGTTAGTTCGTGTTCGCGCCGCGCATCTAAGTCTGCCTCTAGACACCGTCTGTTACGGTGGAAATTTAGAACTCCCGAGTCCCTTCTCCATCAAATAAAACTTATAAAAAAAAAAAGCTAACACATTTCTTTATACAATTCATGATCCCTCTTCATATTTAAATCAATTAAACATGTTTAAACACTTAATTTCTACTTTGTTAACACACAAAATGTAAGGAACTATCGGGGCCTGCCCCGATTGGCCGGACTCTCCGCCGGGGGCGGGGGCCTTGATCTCCCCGCCCAGAGATGGCAGCCAATTTTCATTCTTCTCGTAATGTGAGCCGCATACATATTCGTGGCGTTATAATTTTATACCATGATTCCAGTTCTTTGGCCAGCGCCGCAGTAACACCTGAAATATAGTTTTCGTCTTACAANTTATAATTTTATACCATGATTCCAGTTCTTTGGCCAGCGCCGCAGTAACACCTGAAATATAGTTTTCGTCTTACAAGTAATGCCAACCTAAATTATTTTTTGTTGCATGTGCTCGGGAGTGCTCCGAACTTTCAGTCTTCTAGGCTACGTTTATTGTTAAAGAATTAAGTTTTTTTTGGACACTCAACTACGGAATTATTTTTTAAAATTTTTCTTAATTTTAAGAAAAATATATTTAAATAAAGTGTTTCAGATAAAGTAAAATTTCAAATTATGTGATCNTTATAATTTTATACCATGATTCCAGTTCTTTGGCCAGCGCCGCAGTAACACCTGAAATATAGTTTTCGTCTTACAATTAATGCCAACCTAAATTATTTTTTGTTGCATGTGCTCGGGAGTGCTCCGAACTTTCAGTCTTCTAGGCTACGTTTATTGTTAAAGAATTAAGTTTTTTTTGGACACTCAACTACGGAATTATTTTTTTTAATTTTTCTTAATTTTAAGAAAAATATATTTAAATAAAGTGTTTCAGATAAAGTAAAATTTCAAATTATGTGATCGCGGGTACCCGATGAAATAATCATGGCCATCTAATAAAATGATTGCTCACTCATACTCTGTTCAATAGTCTGTATATAAAAAAATATTAATACTCAGCTCTAAGAAAGCAATGAAGTTTTATTTATTTTATTTATACTCATGTTTATATATGTGGTTGTAGCAAAGAAAAAAAAAACTAACGATCAATATTAAAGTTGTTTTAAAGATATAAAATGTTCTGATGTACTTTACTTCCTTAATTGTTGCCCATGGATAACTATAATGTTAGGTTGGTATAAATAAAATAAATTACAACTACACCATAAGTGTAACTTATATATATATATATATATATATTTAGCTCGTTTTATGTAATGCGTAAAACAGGACCACGCCCATTATTTATGCTGTCGGTAGTAAAAAACGCTACTCTACACAGGAATTTAACCTTCAGTTTATGTGTATTCCTTGTGTTGTAACGAGAATACCTATTGGTGCTCAAGTTCACGATACGAAGGTGCTATATAACATGTGGTAGCAGTAGCTGGTGGTTCCTGTTGTAGATAGGAGATTTTATTTTATTTGTGCATGCTTGTTGCATGTGTCCCTCCATTAATATTATTGATCACAGTAACGAGGGTGTTCCTGCCACCTCCATCCCCTCAATCGCCCAACAGCTTGATGGTGCTAATGTTAGTCCACAATCCCACCATATTCCAGCCACCGCCCAACCCATTGCAGTTAACCTAGTTGGCAACCCATCCATTTCCCCACTTCCTTCAACTACCATTCCATCCACTGCCATCCATGCCACAACACCTGTTCAAACCTCATACTCATTCCATCCGACCACTCTTTCCAACACACCTGTGCACATGTCATCTTCTTCACACATGTATTCATCTGTTTTTTAGCAAAATCACTCACCCACTTGAAAACATGCTGCGCAACTTCCCTGGTCTCAACGTTCCCAAAATATTTTGAGTTTTTTAAAGTTATTGTCGAACTCCATCAGAGTATCATAGTGCCACAGGCACAATTGCTTGAGGTCATTTACCCTTGCACCCAAGGTCCTCTGAGTGAACGGACAAGTTTAGCCATGACACAAACGTGTTTCATTTGAGGCCTACCATTGTGATATTCTAAATTGCTTTATCCCTTCAAGGTTGCGTGCTCAATTGCAGCAATAACCCGAGGAGGCTCTATCTGTGTATGTGAGCAGTGTTAAAGAGGCTGCCAGAATATTACTATGTTTAAATCTCCCAGAATCTGAAGTAGTTAACACACGATTTTAAGGCTTAGAACCTCAAGAGAGTTCTCGTTTATTGTTTTCTCTAAAAACAACACTTTTGCTGAATTGAATAGGGCATGTATACGTCCCCAGAACATCAGATATGCTGAACCAAAAACGTCAGCATATTTTTTAGGCAACACAAATCATTTGGTACTGAAAGAAAGAACATGGCTCATGATTCTTCCACTAATGCTGTCACTAAGAAAAAGAGCAGAAACAGAAGAATGATAAATGCCCTTGACCTTCTGATTCTCTTGCCCGTGCCAATAAACCTTCTTGTAGGTATGGTAAAAAGTCAGGCCTCACGATTGACCAGTGTTACAAATAAAAAAAACAAGCCACACGGAGACGATAAGTGAGTGGACTTCCTCGTAATTCTGGCAAGCTTGCCAATACTCAGTATAATGCTCACCTGTTTTAAAATGTGAACCTTTGCAGACACTTTCAACAGTTTTTCGGTCCTTACGAACATGTTGAAAAGAAGAAATTTTAAAATATGACATGTAAATTTCCCCAATGTATTGGGCATTCATAAGGTTAAGACTCCCCATGTTGAGGTAAATGAATATATCGAAAACGGCGAGGCTTAAGATCTATACAGAAAGCGATACTTTGGTAATTGTGACATGGGGATTAATAATCAATCCTTTAAATCTCAAATATGCTACCGTGGCATGGAGCTTAGTTCCAATTCGGGGTAGTAAACGGGATTAATTACATGAAATAATTTGATGACATCGACAGGTGTTGTGCAGTTTGAAGATCTTATTTTAGTTAATCGTTATCTATACAATCGGTGTTCATCTTAAATATTTTCTCCAATATTTTCAATAAACAAGTGTTTCAGGTCCAACTTGAAAGATGTGTACTACCCTTAGTATACAATTTAGAACATACGTCGTACAAATGTTTTCAACTTATTTTATCGTGATTAACCTGCAGTCGAGAATTGTCGGTTGAATTTAATTACATCGTAAACATTTACTTGCTCCAGCCAAACTTTCAAGTATTAACTTTATTTCGTAACTATTATTCACGCTCTCAAATGTTGTTTCCAAGAGAAAACAGTGAAAATACAACTGTTTTTGGCATTGAGCCTTCATAAGCAAGCTTATTTCAATGGGAAAACATTACGATTTTAAGTGCAAAATTATTACAGCAACCATCAAAAGTAACATTTAAATTTTCTCCTTTCCCTTAAAAAAAACTGCACAGGTGAGCGCTAAAAATAATGTTTTAACCATTCCAATATTTCTTTTAGACCCAGTTGTCATATTTAAATAAAGTAACTTGTGCACATATTTCGTCATATTTCCACTCTCGTGTGAAAAACAAAGTTTATTCTTTACGTAGGTTATTACACATTACAAACATGGAGGTTATTATACATTACAAACACGTAGATTATTACACATTACAAACATGGAGTTTATTTTACATTACAACCACGTAGATTATTACACATTACAAACATGGAGGTTATTTTCATTACAACCACGTAGATTATTACACATTACAAACATGGAGTTTATTTTACATTACAACCTCGTAGATTATTACACATTACAAACATGGAGGTTTTATACAATTGTGTTTTTTTAAAATGAAAATTGCAATTATCCTATTTACTTGCAAATACAAAACAAAAAAACCGGTACACATGAGAGACCAGTGCAACCTGGTGTCGAAAATGTTTACTTGCCAAACTAAAAGCATTGAGCTTCAACATGAGTTGAATAAACCTTTCATGTAGTAAGTAACCATCCCAGAATTCGCCCCGAGTGATTTCAGGAAACCACGAATCGAACCCGGGACCTCCCGAATACGATTACACTGTGTTACCACTGCGCCATCTCGCCCGGTATATTTTTTATTTTTTTTTTAATATTGAACAAGGCTTCTTGTTACCTTATTCATTGAACCACTCTTCCGTTTGATATGATTCTGTTTCTTTTCATTTCGAATACTAACTTCGTCAGACCTTCCCCACCATAAGAAATTATCGGCAGTAGGGAGGATATATATATATCTTATGCCTTCCCTCCTGGAAGGAAATAAAAATCGTATTATCTGAGGCGAGAATATTTCGACTGGGGGATGTGAAATGGGTCGCGTATCTCGTGCATTACTCGGTGACGTTCGCGCAGTGCCAACTTCATACTCGCAAATCAAGTTACCAACTTTACTTTACTTCTCTACCCTGTCATCCGCTGCCAATATTCCGCGCTGAGTCACAGATGGGTAGTATTTGTGAAGGTGAAGACATCGCCAGCTAGGGTTTAAGATTTAAGAGGCCCGCCTATCTGCAGCTTGAACAGCCCTGAAAACTATCATATATATATATATAGAGAGAAAAGTAATACTAAATAATGTGTTCATGGAGGCAATCTTCAGTGAAATTAAAACACTCATTTGTCGCAAACTATTTATCCGATTTAAATGATCGACGTATCGTTGGATTCGTCTTAAAATTCTGTATAAAATGACATGTATTTGGATCCGATTTAGGTAGAAATTCAACAGAAAAAGAAATATTGAAAAAAGCCAAAAAATCTATCTCAGAAACTGCTATAGACACACACACTTCAGGCTATGGCAGCAGATTACTTTCAAGACATCACACACATTAGAAACACCATTTCGGATCTCTCCAACATAGCTTAACACGGGGTACTCAAAGACCTGCATCCCAAAGTGTTCGGGTCATATACACACAGAAATACTCGAGGGACTTGTAGTGGCCATTGCTACAGACTTCCCGCCATTAAAATGATAGGTTCACCGCTTGAAATCCTAAAGGCGCAGTCGGCACGACGAGAACACTGCACGCCAGTTCAGAGCCTTGCGCATAAGGGCGATGGAGGACTCGATACGCGTGTCAGTGTCGTCCGCATTGCTACCGCGCTTCTCGCCCGCAAACACGGGAAACAGTTCCAGCAAGGCGGGCAGTTGTCTACTCCACCGCTGTGATCGCCACCGTCGCTCGAGTTTCGACAAAAGCCGTAAAGCAAAGCGGAGAGGGCACTGATAACATATCTACGACAGTCGCGCAGGAGAGAGTATAATTACTTTATTGGATCAAGGGCGGGATAAAGTAGGGTGTTTGTTAGTTCGCGAAGACAGACTTTGTGAGGTTGATGAGTGATGATATGAAATGTGTCAAGCCGCTTCTGAGGAAACTTCCTGGAAGTCGCCCGGTTCATAAACAGGCCTGCGGAGGACATCATTTCGAGACCCTCTGCCATTACGTACGAGGAGAATAACGATTTGTAGCCCCCGCCCTGAAGCGCGGCTGCTGAAGCCCGATGTTTTCTGCAAGGGCCGTGGCAGACTGCGACGAAGGCGGGGAGGAATCACAGCCCCGACTCCTTGGGCGACGTAACTCAATATTCAGCGGCGCGCGCGCAATATGCGACGTTAATGACACTCACCCTGTGAGCCCCCGCTTCGCTGATATTGCGCCGCCACGCCGGGGCAAATGACAATGCCGCCGCCGTCCTTCGTCACCGGCAGCTACCCTCGGCGCGCGGCGGAGGTGCAGGTTTTCAAGTCCCGAAGGCCAGCACAACCTCCATCCTCCCGCACTGTAACTGTACTCTGGTGAGTAAGACAGTGCTCTGCACTTTCTCCTCTTCGTCTCTTCGGGCCGTTCGTTTTTCTTTGTGCCTTTACTCGGTATTCTACTAGTTTACTCGTTTTAAAAAACCTGTCCTCCTCGCCAATCAAGGATATTCCGACTTACTTATTTTTTAAGCCTTTACCTGAATACCCCATTATGGGTCATCAGAAATTCGCTTGTTCCATTTATCAAAATCCTCAATTCTTCTGCCAATTTTTGTAGCGAATTCATTCCAAAGATTGTGCTGATATTTGTTAATCACTACTTCTTCAATCGTCCAGTGCATGCCCATCGCGGCGGAGGTACAAGCCCTTGTGGCTCCCAATGGGTCATCATTATGAACCACCAGGTTAGGAGGGTCAAGGCCCCCCCCCCCTCCCGGTTATCCTTCAAATGGTAGTACCCGAGGCGGGGCCAACGAGTATTCAGTCCTTGC
>NQII01002933.1:241562-258355 GCA_002778355.1 Clitarchus hookeri | reverse complement strand
AGTGTTCCGTAGAGGTTGTCTAGGAAACAGGCCGTGCCATGTCCCATCTCTCGTGCGCCGACTATAACACCAGGTTCAAACTCACTTAAATCTTGATAACCTGCCATTGTAGCATCAGTAACCGATCTATCAACTTTGCCAGACGCTTGTTGTCTTATATAGGCGCTGCCGACCGCATCGCGTTACTCTGATTTGTTCCATACCTCTGTTATTTGCATACGCTCGCCTATACCATTTGTTTTGGCTCTCCAGTGTAGTTTTATGAAATAGACCCAAGGTGGTGCCACAGATTTTTCCGAGGTATCTTGCATATCACCACAGTCCAGTCATTACGAAGATCAAAAAGAAAAATTGCGTGGCATCCTGCAACTGCCGAGGGCCGCTGCTCAGCTGAACGATGACAGAGGACAGAGGACGCCCTGGAGACAAGACATTAGCTATTCTTCAATCCTTCAGCAGAAAGGAGCGCGGAGTGTGGGAGAGTGGAGATGATCGTCGCCCAGGGTATACGAGACGTTCCACGCGCCTCGCTTCGCCACCCGAGACGCTTTTGTCTGCTCGCAAAGCAAGTAATTACTCCGGCTGCTGTGTGCGTCGACGACTCGAGCTGTCGCGCAGAGGAGAAGAGATGTCTCGAGTGCCCCCCCCCCACCCACCTCGCGCATGTTTCGTAAAGATGGACTCACGTGTACGCAGAACATATCGCTGTTCACGTATTGTCCGTCCGCGATTACATCCATCTCTTCTGAAGCCCTGCTAAAGATCTACTTCTAGGATACTTTCCGCCTCATTTACCCGAGGCTTGAAAACGTAGACAAATCATAAGTAATTGTTCATTTAACCAAAAATAAGATGCTCTTTGTTAACGCAAGTGTTAAACGCTTGTGACACGTGGCATATTAAGGGAACAATCTAACACATCATACATGGGGCGACTGGTGGGAAAACTTTTGGGCGTGGTCGGAAAACATCCTGGCAGTGCATCCCTCCCAATCCGATGTGCTAGCGTGCTGATTTCGGCGCGAAACAAAATACCTCGTCTATACCCGCCGAGTTAAACTATAGAAAAACCAGGTATCCGTTTCGTTAGTTTCATTCCCATATACGAAAGTAAATATTACCCGCTAATGCACACATATTCACGTAAACCAACAGCCGTGCGCCCGATACAGCACACTTATTTTTGGGTCTGCACAAAAATTTAGCATTGACGTACGTTGTAAAGATGTAGTGTTTTACCTTATACAAACTATTTCACGATCTAATTCTTACATCCACTCCAATTAGCAATCTCACGTGCACACCAATCAGCACAAGTATGCCTGATAGTATCTACTGAAATTTTTCCAACCCCTTTCTTCCACAGTGTCGTCTATCTAAGAAGTTGGACAGGAAGAGACGTTGATGCTCTGCACTGTATACTCCATTCACGATAACTACACACTTTTAAAATCAAACCTTTGAGAAATCATCCCATGTAGAACGGGTTTGCTTGTTTCCTTAATATGTCACGTTCACAAGCGTTTTGTACTACTGTTATCATCACAGTGTTTTATTTTTGGTTAAACTGAACTTTTACTTATATTTAAACTATAAATTATAATATTTTATTGCAATTAATATTAATTAAAAGAGGGAGAAAACACGTGTGTTCGCAACGTCTAGTAAGATTTAGTCCTAATGCAAAATATTATTAAACTGAGTGCGCACGAATACGGCGCGTTGTCCCTTTGGTGTATTTTTCTAGACTTAGCCAAGCTTTATTTGTGCGAGGAGGAATGGCTTGGATATAGAACATTAGCAGGCCTTCAGAAAAGTTGGAAGTAACCATGAACGAACAGTAAACATAAGAAAACAGTGTACGAAAAGAGAAGTAGCTCAGTTGATTGATATAATTCGTTGCTGAGACTGCATTTCGCTGTCTCGTAAACAGCAGCTGCTGATTACAAATTACATTAAACAAAAGCAAATTTTTATTTCTCCCGATATATGACAGAGTCCTATGCTGATAATAATACAGTTCGGAATAAACATTTTGTTCGTACCAACGCTTAGAACGACATGTTAATTTGTGACTGAAATATTTATCTATAAAGAATCAATTTATGACTGTTAAAGTAAAGGTGAAGTACCAGTGATAGGCTGTTGTAAAAGAGACCGAGCGAAGGTGGTGCAGTGCTCAACCTTCGGAGTAGCATTCGGGAAGGGACCTGGGTTCGAATCTCCGTCTGGCCTTCCTGATTTTAACTTTTCGTGGTTTTCAGGTGAATGCTGGGGTGGTCCTTTCTACAGACCATGGGCCGATTCCTTTCCCGTCCCTGCTTCTCTCAGCAACCTGCTTCGTCTCTAATGACCTCTCTGTCGACGAGGCATCAATCCCTGCCTACCTACCATTGTCCAAACGGCAGCTGGAAAACAAATGGCAAAATAATCACACAAGATGACGCTCCAGTGGAACACAAGATGGCAGCTGGAAACAAGATGGTGGCTTACATGATTGAAAGAAACGCTTGAGAAATGAAAGAACACAAAATGGGGTTATGTTTGGCTGGTAGGAGAATTAAACTAACGAGGTGCAAAGTTTTCGTTTGTTGCGTGTTACGAGAATTCTGGTTGTCCGGATCGACTGTTGCACCGTTTTGGCAACCCTGAGGAAGTGTAGCAGAAGAAGAATGTGCCTTCCTCTGCTGACATCAGGAGCTAACGGTCGGTGAAGGTATCAAGAAAGGGATAAGGACTGGCTGCAAGAAGCTTCTCATTCCCCAGGCGCTTAATTTATGGAGGGAGTGGGCAGAAGGCTTCACATCCATGGTGGACTCGTTCGCTCCCCTTCCCCCCCCCCTTCCAAACACCCCAGGGATCGTGTTTGTTACGTCTGGGCCAGAAGCAAAGAAACCCATCCATCTCCAAGTAATAACTGATCACGTCTTCTGCACGTAGGATGATGGAGCGCCAATTATACTGCACCCCCTCCCCCCTACCGGCTGAGATTCCGGAAGTGGCGTAGTGAGGTGTGGATCAGATGATTCCATATACATAAGTTTCTACCCACTTTATAGTCACGTTACTGTAGAATCTTCAAGAAATGTTTTCAGACCTGTAAATATTGACTGCGTCATCTAACCAATTAACACTTTAACGTACGCATTAGTTTTTCATTTCAGCCAGGTGTTTGCAAAAGAGGAATGGTACTGTGCGAAATGTACAGTAACTGACAGTTCGCAACGTAGGGATAGGTTTTCAGGAGATCCATTGCAGAAGAAGCAACCAGTTATAAAATAGACGAAGCGTCGGCAGTAACCAATAAGATTGTCCAGAGAAAGGCGATGTCCGTATTGGAGCTGACTTCTGACATTGCATAACAACGACCACGATCTCAACTATTATGTAACATGTTACATACGAACGAGTGCACTAGGAATAATATGTTAAGGGCTGAAAGAAAATTTTCCAGGTAGTGATGGTCAGTTTATCAGAGCTAGTGACTTATTTGTGCTGCTAAGTTACGATTAACATGTGTGAGGACTTTTAACCCTTCCAGACACAGTTTAGTTTAAGGGGCCTCCCCTGGTAAAGAAAAATGTTAAAAGCCTCAAGGTAACGTCGTACGGCCATTAGGAAGCATTGAAACGACGCAATGGAAAATAGCATAAACAAGCTTCGCTTGTATTTTGTTTCATCAAAAATTTAAGCTATGACTATAGGAATTTTAATACAATAATCTGTTCGGAGATGATACAGCATTGTCGCTATAGTTGACAACACTGTTTTGCAGAAGAATAACTATCTTTAACACATGATTACTTACAGTGATTTTCGCTGACTGACACTTTCCAATTATGACATTTATGTTTCACTTACCAAATTTGTAAACTGGCAACAAAATATCTACTTTAATTTCCGTCATGAAAAAAAAAGCATGTACACTGAAATATTCCGTAGTTTTTTTATAAAATTACAATAAACCCAACTGCTTACAATGATACCCATAGTACAATTATGATGCCCCTTAATGTTTTAAGTAATACGATTGAGAATTTTTTTTTTTAATTATCCTGTACTTTAGGCTGGCAAAACACTTGTTTCGCTATCACAACCAATAATAAGTTGTAGGCTTTATGCTCGGTTGTTGTGATATGAACCAGTCACAGCGCAGAACAGTAACACTGTTTACGAATCCTTATAGCACAGGGAAGATCATTGGCCACTGAGGATCGCAGTGTACAATACCAGCCCAAAACAACATACTCGTGCGATTTGCACACGTGTACACTGGGCATGAATAGTTTAACATAACCATTGGCCTACTTCTTATTTTATGAACATAAGCGGAACGAGGTGATTTTTGAACTGCTTGCCTCACACTTAACGAGGACTGTTTTTGGGGGAAAGAGAAAAATTCTGAATTCTCACCTTGGAAAAAACATAAATTAATTTCAATTCTATAAATTACGTCTTTATTTTCAGAAACTGAGAAACTTATGACACTAAATTAAAAATGGCGAAAAAAATTTCTTTAAGGAAAACGTTAATTTTTCGGTAGCATAAACAAACGTAGAGTAACACAAAATAGCTGCGCATTTGATTGATCGGAGCTGGAATAGGGGCTGAGGTTCCTGAGGCCGATGTGTTTGATTGCACTTACGAAGAATAGCTCACAGGCTAGATTTACATAAATACAGCAAGCGTCCTCTTCTGATTTTTGGCAATGTGCTTGATGGTGTTTCAATGCCGCATCACTAGCGAACGGAAAAATTCGCGAGTTGTGTGGGAGAAAAATTTTCAGTTCCAATTGGATCACGATTTATTAGACACGCCTTTAAAGAGCTTTTAGCCAAACTTGCAATAAAACAAGGATAGAATCCCATGATACAAATACAGGAGACTCGATTCTACTTTGGATTACGCAATATTTTCCAAATTTTTTTTATAACCATGCGGACTGACTAGCAGCCATATTTCACCCCGACCTATCTTTTTGTGTACAGTGATCAGATTGACTTGTTTTAGCTAAGTATAGTGATCACAGATAGTAACTTATTTCAGATATGTATAGTGATCAGAGAGAGAGAGAGAGAGAGAGAGAGAGAGAGAGATTTCAACTGTGAATAGTGATCAGAGATTGTGACTTATTTCAGATGTGTATAGTGATCAGAGAGAGAGAGAGAGAAAGAGAGAGAGAGAGATATTTCAACTGTGTATAGTGATCAGAGATTGTGACTTTCCGTGGAAAGTTTTGCCTGCTTGCTAACTTTCTATGTATTTATCTTAACAATTTCTGCATATTTTTCTCAATACTGGTTGTGGCCTGTCTCTCATTTTACTTGGCCTAAGAGAACTCGGGCACGTTTTTGATTCGCCTGCAAACAGTTTGAAATTTCACCATTAAGTCATAAAAGGAGCGACAATGGTGGTGTTAAAAATTTTGGCACTAAAGATTTCCCGAAATTTCCCACTGTTCCTGACCATGATTGTTTTAACTTTCAGGAACTCATTCAACACCATATCAGAAGCGAATATGCACTGATAAGTTGCGTACTATTGAAATATAAGATGCACCGTGTAGTTCGATCTTAAAGGAGAGATGCCGTTGAAGGAAACAAGGAGAGAACCGAGAAAATCCTACTAGCTGTCGGCGAAATTTGTCACGTGTTGTCACACTCTACTTCTCCCTTACAACGAGCTGATCAGGGGTAGGACTGTGCGATAGCTGCTTTTCGATATCCTTTCGATTTCGAAACATGTCGATCATATCGCCTTCGGTGCGACATATCGCTTACAAAGAGATCGAGAATCGATGTCTACCTATCGCAAATATCGGAAATCGCCAACAGCGCATATCGCTAATTTAGCATAGTGTTCATGTAGTATATCGCTAACATACCGTATCGCTGATATAGCATATCTTTAATATCGCGATATTCTCTACACTGTTGGTCCATATATGGCACAAAGTTCCCGGTGGAACCGGCGCTTTCCTCACCAAACCTCCCCTCCTGGTGGCCGATACCTATTAAAAGGTCATACCAGGAGCGCTTCTTTCTACTGTACGTTAACTCCCGCAAACAAAAGCTAGATCGGCTCTTTCGTTTCGCAGGGCGCCACCGGGAACTTTGAATTTTCGAGTCCGTCGTACTGGTCCGAAAAGAATTTAAAAACACAAAAGCTAAATACTTACAACACAATACATTCAAACACTACCGCGCTCGCGCTTGTCCTACACACGAAAAGTTGAGTATGATGGCATTCCCTTCGCACATTCTCGGCCCAGTGCAACCAGGCCGTCCATACATCGCACAGCCCTAATGCAGGGGTCAAACTGGCGGCGACACGGAAATGACGCGCATCGTCGCAGCATCTCCAACAACTGATCTCCGCCGGCCGCCCAGGTCGAACCCCGCCTACCCTGCTGCCACCCACAAGTTTTAGCAGTAGCGTAAACTAATTACGTCCTNCACCCGTTCCTAAGTTCCCGACCCGAAGTTACACGCCGGCTGCCTAACTTTATTTATTTTTCCCCCTCCCGCCATACCCCCCTCTCTGCCCGGTCGCTCTTAGTTGCCGGTGTCTTTGCCCGATCGAGTTAAGTTCTCTAGAAGTGGCTGCTCACCTCGCCGAGGCTCGACGGCGAAGGGTCTCAAAGAACAGAGCTGTTCCTGTCACTGTAATTATGACGAGACGAGAAATTACGCGCCCGCCCCTCCGCCCCTCGACAGACCTGCCCTCCACCTGATAGTTAATTACCAGGGCTGCCGTGTCGCAGGTGACTGTAGGCAGGGGTGGCGTAATAGAATTGCTGAGGCACTTTCAGTCGCAGGAAGTGGGCTGCCAGCAAAGCGAGGCGGCGAAGAGTCCGCGGGTACGATTTCCCGTCGGTTTGCTCTCCTCTTCGCCCTCGTCCCATTTTTCTCTTCTCCTCCTCCTCTGTAAAAATAAGTATGAAATCACATCAGGCGAGATGATGGCAGACGCGGAGGGTAAAAAAAATATATATATTAATTTCTCCTTTTGAAAACCTTTCCCGAGCTTTCGAGAACTGAGAGATCGTGAAATTTCCTTTGGGATCCTCGGCAACTGTGGTCACAGAGTAGACAAGTGCGCAGAGGCGAAATAGAGGAACGAACCGCGGTGGTGTAGTGGCTAGACTACTCGTCTCCCACCTATGGGCGAACCGGATTTGATTCACGACGGGGTCGCTCCCGGATTTTACCGCGTGAGAATCGTGCCGGACGATGCCGCTGATCGGTGGGTTTCTTCGGGCATCTCCCGTTTCCCGCGCTCTTTATTTCTGGCGCTGCTCCGTACTCACCTCACTTCACCCTCATCGGCTATCAAGACTCCGACGTTGAGAGCTCGCGAAATGGCGTGGTGGTTATCGTTGACGTGGGTCTGCCCGTTATGATATTGGCTTCGTGAGGCAAGTGTGATTCTGCGTCTGGTTGGGTGCCGCGCGCTGCAGAATGTCACGTATTGGCTGGTCCGCCAGCTTGCGAGTGAGTCACCAGGCGCTGATTGGTGAACGGCTTCAGACACGTCGGTGGCCAACGACGCCATTTTGTTGGCGTGTGCGGAATAAGCTACTGTTTCGCCTCTGTATTCTGAAGTACTATGTGCTCTTTATCGTTGAAACGCCGCGCTTGTGGACCTATAGTTCCAGCAAGAGGTCCCGTATGGGAGGTGAATAGGGGAATGTCAGCATCCCAAGACGAAATGTTGGTTGGTATTTTGCAGTACTTCCAACAGATGTAAATTTAAATGTGTACCAGCATCACGTTAGTTGACTTAACTCATAACTGCTGCGAATTTTAATTATAGCAGTAACTAAAATTTAATTTATATTACAAACAAAGCAGTTTTAATGTTTTATAGGGATTTTACTAAACTAACACGCTTTGCTGCACCATAGGACCTTTAACAACACTGGTAATCCAAACGAATTATTTCCAAACGTTATTTAAAGAAATTTTGTCGAACAGTCGTTCTAATGAAAACATTAAAAAAAACTCAATGCCGCACGCACTGCGAATCCAACCCGTGCCTCCGGGCTCGCAAATCCATGATACTATCGTCTCAGCCAGCAGCTGAGATGACTTCAGAATGACGCTGCACGGTGTTAATATTCTTATAGAAATTAGAATATATAATTTTCGAAATCGGTCGATAGCTGAAAACTTGTTTTCTCATATTTTAACATCTTGAGAGTAAAATACAACTTCCACACGAAGTCTGATGCCAAACAGAAATATCCAAAAACCGTGACCTTTTCTTGTAAGAGGCTCTACTGCAGTGAAACAAGCAATTTACATTACGTTATAGCGACACACGGAATGCACACTGGTGGTGATGCGTTGAAGAACACTGAGTAAACATCGTCCAATCCAAAGGGGTTTCACAACACAAATTGTTACGCTCAGTTCGTAATTTAAAGGGCACAGCCCGACTGCGCAGACGGGTCTGCAGTGTCTCGCTTCAGGTCACTTAACTACACGATGACGGCATTTGGCTGTGCGGTTCCATTGCGCGTGTATCCCAGAGTGTGTCTGAAATGCATGGAAGACGACGGCGAGCAGCTAGCATCAGGAGCTGTTTTCCACGCTTGAGGCCGAGAAGCGCGGGAGCGATAAGGGCGACACTGACACGCGCATCACGTGTCTTGTCGCCACTACGTGCTAGGCTCTCAACTGACGCGCAGTGTTCCTGTAACTATGGGGTTCTAAGCGGTGACCCTATAGATTTTTGTTTGGAAATCTGTAGCAAAGTTCCATGCATGGCCTTATAATAGTTCCGCAAGTATTTAATTCAGAATATTTTAAGCTGTAACAATGAAATGTAGTTATCGACAATGTTGACAAGCTTCAAAAGTGCTTGCAGTAAGCGTGTTCTGTTGAAAATTGTATTCCGTCTTAGTCTGAAGTGTTACACGTGCTTGTGTACACGTAAAACAATTTGTTCGAATAACGTGCATTACAAACACACTGCAACCCAGTTCAGGCGCCAGATAGACGGGGGCCTTAAGGCTCGCCTTCATCTATTACACATAAATTCTTAGTTTCCGTGTCATAATGTCAACTTCAGAAAAACTACTGCAAATGTATGATTAAATAATATTTAGATTGTAAAAGTTGTTAAAATTTTTTGTATCTAATTTTTTACTGCGTGTTATTTTCTGGTTTCAAAAAGGCAGAAACGTATTTAAAAAATATAAATATTGTTCCTGAATTTTTACAAATACCGAATAACCAATACGAAAAAATTAGGCGCAAACATACTTAATAACTTGTAAAATACAAATTTCCTATAATAAAAAAATGCCAGCAAATATTCTTACAACCAAAATTATGATACGAAAACGAAAAATTTCTCGAAAGATGTGAAACCGTGCCGTAAGTAGACGCCTTGTACTAACATCCCTGCAATGAACGCGTTTTGTTTACCGACATTCCATAATCATTGACCAGGTCCTCACTCGTTCTTCATCATCCATTTACCCAGAAGGAACGTTTCTACTCTACTCTTGCCAATGCATGTGGTTTTCGACGGGCGGTTGCAAGAGCAGTTCCAACGGGGTAAAGTTTAACTAATTGCCTCCATGGGAATGTTTAACCAACTACCGCCATATTTTGGATATATGCAGAGCAATGGAATGCGGTCAACATGTGTATTTATAAAAAATACTTGATGTTTTCGCCCAAATCAAACGCCAAACTCCTTGATTTAACCCTTTAACCTACACACTGATGTTTCTTTTGAATTGTTGCAAAATAAATGTTTTTTTTTTGGTATGGCATGTGCCTTAATAGTAACGTACACAGTAGAGCTTATCAGCCAGCAGCTGTCAATAGTGATACCAACACGAAAGCTGGTACGTCCGTATTGGTACTGGTATGTGATAGCACACATCATGCATGTACCTTTTCAGCAGCATGCCGTGTATAAACGAGTATGTATACAAATAAAGATTTAAGGGGTTAATAATCACAGCCTCTTTTTTAAACATCCATAACAGCAGTATTATTGTCATATCTTAAGTTGAGTTTGAGCTGAGTTGAGAGACTTGGGTGGCTCTTAACAACGAGGTCTTGAGAGCCGATGAGGGTGAAATGAGGCGAGAATTGAGCAGCGCCAGAATGCAAGGGCGGGGGGAACGGGAGATCCCCGAGAAAACCCGCCGACCAGCAGCATCATCCGGCGTGATTCCCACTTGCAAAAATCCGGGAGTGACCCGGTCGGGGATCGAACCCGATTCGCCTTGGTGGGAGGCATCGTATATTGAATGGAATAAAGCATAACTCCTGATATTTATGAAACTTACCTGCGTGGTCATCTGCTTCCTCGATGTTAACCAGTTTGCTGGGTCACTCCCGGATTTTCGCAAGTGGGAAACATGCCGGATGATGCTGCTGGTCAGGAGTTTTTCTCGGGGATCTCCCGTTTCCCCCGCCCTTGCATTCCGGCGCTGCTCAATTCTCGCCTCATTTCACCCTCATCGGTTCTCAAGACCTCGTTGTTAAGAGCCGCCCAAATCTCTCAACTCAGCTCAAACTCAACTCAAGATGTGATAATAATACTGCTGTTATTATGGATGTTTAAAAAAGAAGCTGTGATTATTAACCCCTTAAATCTTTATTTGTATGCATACTCGTTTATACACGGCATGCTGCTGAAAAGGTACATGCATGATGTGTGCTGTGAGCTATGACATATCAGTACCAATACGGACGTACCAGCTTGCGTGTTGGTATCACTATTGACAGCTGCTGGCGGACACATTAACTTTGTAATTGGCTTCCACTTGTGCAATATAAGTTCAGTAGCTCCAAATGTTATGTACCAATTTTCTCCACTGTACATCTTCCGTGTTCTAGTTAAAAGTAGTTTATTAGTCCTGTAAACGCTAGACGATGAAGCAGATCGTGCATGTCTCCACCGGCACGCTTATTGAAACACGTAAAACTCCGCAGACTCCTCTATTCACGCCGTGCAACAGCCTTCAGGCGGGGGAGGGACTCTCCTAATGCAGAGTTATTTCCTCTGTCCTGAGAAGTCCAGCGCGTTCGTAACAGGATGACGACCCCATTTCTTTCTGTAACTCAATTTGCGTGGGAAACGGGACGAGGAAGTTTTTCCCCTTGGCGGATAAAGCACGTTTATAAAGTGTTGCGAGGGGTTGGGAGGGAGGGGGTGAAGACAGTCGTTATCCAAAACGGAACCCATTCCCTGCGAGGGGTTGCTGAGGATTTAGGGCTGGGGGAGAAGAGAGGGACATGGGGATTACGAGCTACCCTTTCGTCCTTGCGTGTTGCTGACTGGGGCGGAAGCGCAGTTGGCAATATTGGACCGGCGAGCAATATACTGCAGCTGGCGGATTTATGTTGGCAGCGCTGACACTGGCGCGGCGCGTGGGGCTGTGCGATTATCTCAGATGGTGGAAGTAACAGCGGAATAAAAACAAAAAACTTGTTTTATGACTCGTAAAATATTTGTGACCAAGCTATCAAATGTTCTCGGTGACCAATAATAATATTTACTACTTTGTTCAGAGTTTCGTTTCGTTTTTGGCCTCGCATTTTTAAGGACTTGAGCACACGGAATGTGAAGTATCACAGTAGTATCACAGACAGGGTTTTGAGATATTGCAATTTTGTTACAGCTCAAAGAAGGACAGAAGTGTTGTATGAGGAGAGTTACTACTGGGTTGGTATCTTTCAACCGAAGAAAGTGTATCAGATGTAGTTTGGTGAAGTGCAGCTACACCAGCTTTCCCTGTCGGCGTAACGAAGTTGGTAGAGTTGAAAGAAACGACTTTTGTGAATTTTTCACCGCTATTTTGCTGCACAATTCACATCACGTATTTTTTTGGCAGATTTTTATTTGTTACGAAGGCGGGAAGGGAGGGGGAATGATTTGGGTGGCTCTTAACATCGAGGTCTTGAAAGCCGATGTGGATGAAGCGAGGTGAGTGTATGGAGCAGCGCCGGAATGCAAGGGCGAGGTAAACGGGATATCCCCGAGAAAACCCACTGACCAGGGGCATCGTACGGCACTATTTACACATGTTAACTTTGTTACTAGAAAAATCATTAATTTTATATTTTTATTTTTATTATGATGCTTTTGTAGCATTCAGAAATCATTTGATAGCCTTAAATTTGTGATCTCATGTCTGCAAGGTTCAACATTCCTAACAAATTTGTTATTCATGGTGCAATAAATTGAACATTTAATACTCTCCGAAGTCTCTCAGTAAGTTACAATTTCACATTAATTTCTAATGTTATTTTCTATCAAAAAACAGAAACACGGAATATCGAAGATTACAGTAACTTCATCTCACGTTCAGGTATATTTTATTCACCTTTTTAATCAACGAAAACTCTTAAAACACAACATAAAGAATATGCCGTACTTTCATCTCGTTATTAAAACACACATTGTCTCAAACAATCAATAAACCATTGACATACTGGATTTCGCACGCTTTTATTTGCTTTGCACCAGTTACATTTCCTCAAGAGCTAGTGTAAGTTTCGATGCGCAACTTTCACCAGGTGTAGCCACACCTGTTTGAAAGAAACTATCATTTTAGAATGATCTGACGTCACATCCGCTCGAAATTCGTACATGCCAACCGTGCTCAGTGAATGACGAGGACCTCGTGTCGCAGAGCGGAGGAGAGGGGGAAGACGAAAAACGAAAGAACTCTATAGTCAGTTCACGACTGGAAGAAACTTTTGAAAATCAACCTTTGAAAAAACACCCTAGCCGTTAGCGACATGCATATAACATTACAAACAGCGGCGAGCGTGGATACAGTTATGCCGTTAGGTTGCCAGCACAAAGAGAGGAAATAGTTCCAAAGTTTTAACGTAATTGTTAATTTATCGGTTACAAATGGGCGTCGAAAAGAATTGTATCTTATTATACCAATTATTAATGACGTGATGCTAACATATTTAGATTTCAACGTTTCTTGCATAGTCACAGGATTACGCTCAAGGTTAAAGTAAGGCGGCCGTTTGTTTACTAACCTTCGTAGTCCTTGTGTTGTTGACACACGTGCCAGAGAATTTGTGCGATTATCTCGTTTAACCTATAATAATTCATTTATCTGCGTTGTTTTACTAATATCAGCTCTTTGTTATTTGGTTTTTAATAACGTATGATTTTAATTTGTGCTCACTTTAAGTTCTAATTTCTTTTGTTTTTGTGTGTTTCGCGCACGTGTCTTTCCTTTGCCACTTTATTCTAACGTTGCAGTGTTTGCACATAAGAATTGTTTTCACATTGTCGAAGACGTAGAATCCTTCACTCGCAAACTCTGCCGTCCTGTCGAAAACCGTCACAACCATTTTTAAATAACGTTTTACAATTGCGCAAAACATCCGACTCAACCACCACGCCATTTTAACGTCTGTAGCAATTCCGATCAATACTGATGATCTTGCCTTCGATGTACGGGAATTTATCGATAGTCACTAACAATCGATTGTAAATAGACAACTACTATCGATTCATCAAAATACTCGCATTTTGGGTTTATAGAATGAAATGTTTTTTCGCTGGCATCGCATATTCTTTTGTGTGAAATTCTCAAGATTAAAAATTTTACGCTTGTGGAATATCCATTAATAATATATACATTACATGACTTTTATAATGGGTACGTGTATGTACGAACACATGTACACACACAGTGGAATGTAAACATTGCATGTAAACATTGCCATGTGACTGTCACATGGCAATGTTTGTTTACTTTTGGCGGAAGGATACGAGATGGGCTTGAAAGTAAATCTTTAGCAGGGCTTCAAGAAAGTCTCTTCCCGTCGTGAACCGACTATATCAGCCATCACGAAATAAATAACATGACGGGGGAAATAATCTCCTTCGCCATGGGTGCACTTATTTGTTACGTGGCCAAAACGTGTGATCTCCTCGACGCGAGTCTAACATGCTCAGCACAAGAATAATAATGGGATATTTCGCAAGCAAAAATATTGGCATATGGAGCATGATGTCAGCTGAATTACTAACTTATGGGAGCCACTATCTGATTACGGAAACAATTTAATATAATACATTTTTTTAGTAGTTCAGATGATTTTATTTTTGATAAGTTATACCGGCGAGTAGATGACTCAAATTTAATGTTAAGTTAATTCTGTCAATGGAAATACTAATACTGTTAATTCGCTCGGTTAGCTAAGCCACAGTTGTTCACGAATAAAGTAATTATTGTAAATGTCCAAATTTTACTAAGCAACCTAAGAGCAACAAAGAAAAAATGAATTGCTCACTATATCTAGATTATGCAGCAGGAATGGTCAGATAGCAAGAATATTTTTTATACAATAATTCCACGTTTTGATGATTTTAGAAAATAAACTTCAAAACGAAGGAAATGTGCAGACAGCCCGATGGTAACTCGAGAACTCCACGGGGACGCGGTGGTGTAGTGGTCAGTCCACTCGCCTCCCACCAAGGCGAACCGGGTTCGATTCCCGGTGGAGTCGTTCCCGGATCTTCGCGCGTGGGAATCATTCCGGACGATGCCGCTGGTCGGCAGTTATTCTTGGTGATGGATGGCGTCTAGCAACCGTCCGACGCTACCTTCGACGTCATCAAGAATTGAAAGTTACTGGAATCGAACCAACGAAACTTTCTGGGATGTTCCTCAATACCCGGGTCAACGTGTTTCCCGACTATAAAAGGGGGTTTCTTTCGTCTTGAGGGAAGGCATATCTTACCATGTTTGATGAGGGCATTTTATAAAAGATGTTTACAAAAAAATTTTTAGATAGGTTTTTTTTATATTTTGTAATTTTGCAATGTTACAAAATTTGGGCTTAGTATGTATTGCTATGGGAGCGCATTATTAATTGCAAATTTATGTAATTTTCATAAAAAGAAACATTATTGCCGAATTATAATGTATTTTAAAGCCTATTTGATTATTTGAATGTTTTTTATAATGCTTGTATTTTTTGTATGGGCAGTTTATGAGAAAGAAGGGGGAAAAAAATAAGCCAGGAAATAAAGGACAAGAAAACCAACAGTTTGTTGAATCATTTCTCACAATTTTGGGGGTTAATTATCTTTTATTCCAATTCACACCAGGGGATGCTTGATTTCCCGCAATTTATGGCGACTGCGTTATTTGTTTGTACTCTTCTATTTAAACTCCGCTGCTTGAATATTTTTGGTAAGACTCATTTTTCTTAAATAATTGGAATGGAAGGAAGGGGAGTTGAAGGTCACTGTAGTGGAGGGGTGGGGTTTCCTGCGGGAGCTCCCGTTCTGTGATAATATGTACAATCCATTCGCGTTTACTTACAACTTTTCTGAAACCCTGCTAAAGTTCTTCTTCCATGATATTCCTCCACCTCATGCAAACAGAGCTTAATCGAATAAATTAAATTGGACCGAAGTGACAGCGCACCGCATTGTTGCGCAAACAGTGTAAAATTATTCTGCATAAGAACTATTTCTTATTAGGTATTACCAACATACTTGTTTTCTCCCTGTTTTATTCACATTAATTGTAAACGAAATACTATAATTTATAAATAAAATACAGGGTGATTCTAAAATCACGGGAAAAACATTGAGAGGTGGTAGAGCTCACTAAAACAAAACAATTATTATTAAGGGATATATGGGCGGGAGTGAGGCGTTGAGACACAAACACAAAAATAACACATGAAATGCAACACATTGTTTATTTACAACGTCACCGCTAAATGCCTTTTTACAGTAATGTTTACAATAATTGCTCAAAATTGCTACCACCGACATTAATGCAAGCTTGGTAGCGTCAGTGGAGTGATTGGCGAACAGATTTAAATACGCCGAGTATTTCACGCACGCTACCATTGTCAACCAATCACGCCATATGTAGAGGTCGCCAAGCATGCGTGACTGTTGGTGGATGCATTTCCAGCAACTATTTTAACATTTTCTGTACGGAATCACTAGTTAAGTATGCTGCTATTGAACATTTTATGTTTCCGGTAATGTGTTATGTTTTTGTGTTTGTGCCTCAAAGCGTTACTTCCGCCCATATATTCCTATACAATAATTGTTTGTTTTAGTGAGCTCTACTACCCCTCAAAGTTTGTCCCATGATTTTAGAATCATCCTGTATGTATATAAATTCAATTAAATTAAAAGGAAGGCACGTTATGTTGAAATGAGTATAACAATCTTGTGATACATGACATATATCGAGGAAAGAACCAAGCACGTCTCACATGGGGAGGTTTTTTAAAGGTTTGATTCAGAAAGTGTGTAGAAACCGCGAATAGACTATACAAATGGGATCAGCATCCCGCGTATCTCGGCGTGGCGAGGGAAAGGCGTACGTCGGAACTACGACGGGGAAGGCAGTCGCTCCGGCGGGACAGTCCATCACACGAAAGAGTACACCTTTTTTTTCCCCTACAGTTCTAAAGGCAGTCCAGTTGACAGCTTTTTTTTTTATTCTAGCCTACTCTAAAACTAAGCGTTATGTTAGTCCGCGGTAGGAACGGGATTATTGCGTCTCAAGGCTAACCCCTTACGCTTACAAGGGAAGGAAGAACATGCAAGGAGACGTGCATCGCGGCAAAGAGGGATTGGGTTTCCCATGGCCGAGTTTGGCCATGAAAAACCTCCCTAATGTACTTATAGTTAACTAACTACATCTAGAAGAGAAAGGGAAAAACCGGCAAAGACACCGTAAAAACTCTTTCGACAGGAAATAATTAAAAATTGTTACATGCATTATGAGAAAATGCTACAGGAGAAAGATAGGT
>NQII01002933.1:227942-241518 GCA_002778355.1 Clitarchus hookeri | reverse complement strand
CCCCTTGACAAATATGACGATCGCACTCGCCTGACTGATGACCTGCTCGGTACGCCGACAGGAACGGCCGAAGAAGTGCAGTCGTTCGTGAGGCGGTCTATAGTAGGGGTTCTCAAGCTGCGGCCCGCGGGCCCATTCTTCGTGGCCCGCGCTCGCCGGCTTCAGTAGATACAAGTCACCGAATCCTTATTTTCAGGGTGTCTGTTACGTGATCTCTTTCCATTGGCAGCATTCAACTGCTGTCAATTAGTGAGCTCTGACCAAGCTCAAACATCTACTCGTTTGCGGACGAATGTCTGGGGGAGTGCACACACATCTACTGCCTGATGTGAGAATTTAACAGCCTGGAGTGGGCTTAACACAAGTCTGAATGTTTGTAGAAAATCCTGAGGTGCACTCTCCATTATACTGCTCAGAAGGAGCAGTCGAGGTCAAAATCTGCGACCCTACGTGTCGATCAACATGTTACAAAAATAAAAAAAGCAATACATAATACGAGTTTATCAAAAGTTAAAGTCGCTGAAGAAACTAGACGATAATTTTCCATTATTTTATCAGTCAGGCGACTTCTGTACATATTTTTGATGCACTACCTCCACCCGCCTTCACCGTATTGAGCGAATAAACAAACGACTTGCAAGACGATACATGACACTCTGGATTTTAAAAGTCATCGAATTACCTACCTACGTTTTAGTTCACATATATTATTATGTGAAGTGTCGTAAGTGTGGCCCGCGGTGGTCTTAGTTTTTCTTAATATGGCCCCCTAAAAAAAAAGTCTGAGTACCACTGGTATATAGTCTCGCCGAAGTGTCGAGTAACGAAGGCGGCGTAGGATAGTGCGAGATGAGAAAGTAAAAACACTTAAACACATGGCTGGCGAGAGATGTCCGAAATCCGCGACGGTGCCTTCATCCGGCGCGCAGGTTGAGGCGCAGTTCATAAAGCTACAGTATTCATGTCCCGAACTGTTGGTGGATCTATCCGTAGATTCACAAAGCCACGAACGAAAAGTAATTTGGTAAGAGCAAATAAAAAAAAATTATTATTACTTTTGTTCTTTTAAAACTAAAATAACACTTTTACCACAGGCGGGAAATAACTCATTCCCCAGATTTAATTAAAGATTTCATCCACTATCACCCGGTGCTGGAGTTGCAATCGATAAAGCACCGAAAGAAATTTTCGGGTCGCTTACTTTGTGTTTCGCAGTATAAATATTTCTGGTGGGGCCGGGGGAATGTTTGCGGAGCTGTGACTGTGTAAGGCTGAAATAATTACTTTTGCAGTATTAATTATGTGTACCTACAAGCATTCTTAATATAAATGTCGGAACGTAGCCAGCCTGAATGTTATGGACAGCGTTGCTGTAGCCATCACTACCGTCTTGTTTGTGACGTCATGCCACCTGTTGAATGGTCTTGTCTTCCCTTCTCTTTATAGTCACAAAGGAGGGAGAAACCCTATTTAGGGAATGTCTTTCATTAAAACATCTTCTAACTACCAAACTTGAATCAAGAGTGGAAAAGCTTAAAATAGGCTTATCAGAATGTATTTTTGTAGAGCCAATTCCATTGCGGAAACATATATATAGGTACACGGAGCATACATTTCTCTTTTTATTATAAAATTAAGTAATAAGGTCGCCGAAGTCTCGTTGTACGCTACATGGCTGCATACTCTAAACTAGTTAAATGCATTGTGCATAGAGGTAATGAGGTATTTTATAAGCATAGTAATGCCACCCTTAGCGCAAAACATCCGAATGGTGGGGCCTTCAGTGGCCCAAGTAAGAACATAGAAACTGTAACGATTTATTTTAAATCTGATAACTTGGATAGGTTTAACATTGCCACCAGAAGACAGTAACTTGGTGATTGTTGTCAATCATTAGTCTACTTTCTTTGGGAAGAAATACCTTTGAGATCAACTTCAGGTTTGTATGAGTCTGACTGTAATGACAACAAAATTCTATATGCTAATAGTGCACTGACAAAAATTCGACTTTTGTATTTCTGATGAGCATTCAATGTTTATTTTCAAAACGGTGTCCTTGCAAATATGTTCGTCTCATTGTAATAACTCAGGAAATATGCAACCGATTTCGACCAAACTGGCGATGCCTAATATAACGTTAAAATCAATTATCGATATTTTCTTTTTTCTAATACTTTTGAAGACAACGATGTCCTGGAAAATTAATTATACACAATACCTCTTTGTAGTTATTCAACCGATTCTCACAAAATTAAAAATTATATAATTAGTGCAACGGTTGGCCACATTAACTTGTGGAAATTTTATATTTGGTTTATTTTCAGTATAGTGGCTTTATTGACATTTCGGTTGATGCACTTTACCTACGTAACCGCATGACAGACTTTCACCAAAATTGCTGAGCTGGAAATAACTTACATGAGAGTTTACTGCATTAATTGGTAACATATTTCACCCACATTTTAGGAGAATGTGCATTCTGAAAATATTATCATATATATTTTGATCATTATTCAACCCAAATTACCGCCAAATCTGGAATACAAGTATCACGATAAAATACATCTCAAAATTTCAAAATGGCTGACTGAAATAATTTTTGGTGTTATATATGTACAATATTTACGGATTGAAGATAAACTTGGCACAACATAAGAAACCGATGAAATAATTAAAATCATTAAACCATCTTTTGAGAAAATGCACCATCTAAAAATTAGACTTGGTTGTTATGCTTTGGTTAATATTTATCTGGTACAGAAAATTTGGTTCAAAATAAGTACTGTTGAAGATAGGTAAAATTTTAAGACTAGAATTCAAAATGGCGTCTTTACTATACTTTCAACTAAGTGTTCTATAATTCTTCACGTTTAGACCGATTTAAATAAAGCTTGTTTCGTACTCATACGACGACTTTGCAGCATTTAATTCAGTTAGTAATAATTTTAAACCCTCCATTCTGAGAAATAGTGTTATCGCGAAAAAAAATTGGCATATATTATTCACAGGTACTCTTCAACTGATTCCCGACATATTTTGTTTTTATTCGAGCACAAAAGGCAGGTTGGATTTTGTTAAGAGAGCTCAATATAATGTTGCAAACTACCTACCCCTTGCAAATTCCTGGGGCGGATTATCCTGTGCCTTAAGCAATGAAATTTCTTTCAACAAATGTTTTGTTAAGTAGAAAGTATCTTCCCAGTACACACAAAGACATATTTGTAAAATAACATTTGTGTTTTGTCTGTGTGTGTCGGAGCTATTCAGTTATCACTCTACCGATTTCTATAAGATTTCATATCTACATGTTTTAAAAATTTAGTCAGTAAATTAACGGAAAATTATTATTAATAAAAACATTCTTATAAAAATTCTACATAAATGTTTATTTTTAAGCATGCAATATTTCTTGGAAATGTTTTTGATAGTTACAGATACCTCAACTATTAAGATGTAAAATATTTTTGGATTAACCAGTTTTTTTAAAATCGGAAATGATTATTCCTATTTGTGCCACCAAGAACCACGACAAAATTACTTGAAAATATTAATGCATGAGAAAGAATTCTGATTATTTATATTAGTAACTGCTTGTTCAGGCGTATCTGAACAGCTAATATGTAAGTTCATGTGTTTTTATATTGACTTTATATATACTCAACTGTACATGTCCTAACAATCCACACATATAGTTTTTAATTTATTCCATGCTCGACTAGGCTGGCCGAGAGAAAATAAGAGTTAAGGCTTAAGCCAAGAAAGTTCAGAAAAATCTAAATACTGACCTGAATGTAATTACTGACAACGGAGTGAGTGTAAGGATGTACAAACCAAGTTTTAATTTTAATACTGGAATTATTAAGGTGACAAAAAATGCAGGCGGGAGTAAGTTAATAAAAATACAGTGAGCACTGAAAGTATACGAGAATTCTCAACAAGTAAGAAATTTTTTTTACTTATTAAGGTCCTTATGTACTTGTCTAGGAAATCGGAAAGCGATGACATATACTTAATGACGTCACTAGCGATGGCTACAAAGAACAGCTACAACATTAGAGACGATTTCGATACGGCAACCTTAACGTTACTTGCGCGTGCCAAGTCGTTGACAGACACCCGTTGTATTGCAGTTATGTATCCTCCTCAAAAATAAATATTAAAAATAAGTAAAAAAACTATAATTATAATTACTATTGTCATAAAAAATAGGACAAAATTTTATTATGAGCTGTACATTAAATTCAATGTAGGGCTACTAAAATATATTACTTAATTATTGTAATTCCTCATGGCAAGTCAAGAGTGTGTTTGCATTACAGAATAGCGTAACACTGGAACATGTCTTATGCGCTGCGGTTTACACTATAAAAGCTCTTCACGTAAAAGTGGGCACATTTTAAGGCTCTCTCAGCAAGCGTTATAAGAATATATATATACATATATATATAATTGTGGCCTCAGACGTTTAATTTTTAGAGCTTTAAAATGTACACATTGCGTTNCGGGAAAATGTCTGATGCGCTGCGGTTTACACTATAAAAGCTCTTCACGTAAAAGTGGGCACATTTTAAGGCTCTCTCAGCAAGCGTTATAAGAATATATATATATATATACATATATATATAATTGTGGCCTCAGACGTTTAATTTTTAGAGCTTTAAAATGTACACATTGCGTTTATGAGTCACGTGGCAATTTTTATATTAAAAATTGGCGAAAGGATACAAATAAACTGAAAGTAACTCTAAAGCAAGGCGTTCAAAAGTGCTTATTTTATTTTGAACAGCCTATACACTGCAATACAGACTTGCACTCAGGCTCCCAATCAAGTTGGCAGCGAGTTAATTAAAATAGTTCTAACATTTGACGTTATTTTTCTCGAGTCTAGTGTTTAATTTTATAGCTACTGATGTGAGCGCTTTTTTCTTTTATATGCATAGGAGGAAGGATTCGTGTAATTTTAACACATTTACTTTCCAAAAAAATTCCACAGCTTCATTTGGACGACGTATGAAATACATGATATGGTCAATGACAATGTTAATTTCATATGTGGAGGGAGGATACTAAATGAAAAGAAAACCATCTAACAGTCAGGGTTTTTTTAACGTGCTCAGCGAACCCTTTCATGCCCGTTGTATACAATCGTCAACGTGTTGCAAAGGAAGCTTATATTAGACCAGTCCTGTACTCTGAGAAGTTCAGTGCCCAATGATCTTCCCCGCAGACAACTGATTCCTAAACCGCGCCACTGCGCTTTGTTAAGGCTGGTTCACATCACTGATCACCGAGCACAACGACTACAGTTCATTGAGTGTGATGACGAAGTAAGTTGTTCACCAGATAAAGTACAGCACGCAGCAGTGGCGTAGTGGTTAGCCCGCTCGCCTCCCACCACGGCGATCCGGGCTCGATCCCCGGCGGGTTCACTCCCGGACCTTCGCATGTGGGAATCGTGCTGGACGATGTCGCTTGCCGGCGGGTTTTCTCGGGGTGCTCCCGTTTCCCCCGCCCTTGCACTCNCGCTTGCCGGCGGGTTTTCTCGGGGTGCTCCCGTTTCCCCCGCCCTTGCACTCCAGCGCCGCTCCATTCTAGGGTCTCATTTATGTCATGCCCGGGGATGACGGTCACCTACGGGTCCCAGCTGTAAAGACCGTCACTCGGACGGTGTTGCCTTGCCACTCCCCACACGCCATTATTATTATTATTATGATTCTAATTTGCAACATTAGAAAATATAAATTAACGTGGAATTGAAAGGGTCAATCGCGAACAGCTTTTAAGAATTTTGATGAGACAGTTTTAAATATATTAAAAAAAATGGGGCGTTGTTTGGGGACACGTCTTCGTGAACAGACTGAACGAAGAGGAATGACGAGTCTTATTTTCCTGNGGGGGGGACTGTGTAGTTAGTAGAGCCCTCGCGGCCATGGGGACGGCGGGGCGCAAGAGATATTCCACGCCTGTCGTCGCGACGTCGACTACGACCTATGACAACTGGACCGAGGAGGGATTGGTCGTGCGGCTGCCTCTGTAGACTCACACACCCCGGGCTTGCAGGATTGAGTGAACGGAGAGATTTGGGCGGCTCTTAACATCGAGGGCTTGAGAGCCGTTACGTGAGAAGAAGCGAGGGGAGTACATGGAGCAGCGCCGGAATGCAAGGGTGGGGGATAAACGGGATATCCCCGAGAAAACCCGCCGTCCAGCGGCATCGTCCGGCACGATCCCCACAAGCGAAACCCCACCGGGAATCGAACCGGAAACCGGGAGGCGAGCAGTCTAACCACTACACCACCACGGCCCCTTGCTCGAAGAAGGTTAAACGTTTAAACCTCTACGTCTAACGGTTATGCGTGGAAAAGGCGAAGAGGAACTGAGACCCGTAATTAAATTGGACTCCGAAACATTTTTCAACACCGGCTCGGTGTAATTTGAGTGGCCCTAAGGGTCGAGCTCAAACCGTCAATCCGGTTTGGCCTGCTCGACGTGTGAGCACGGCACCTTGAGAATACATGGCCCCGATATATATATATATATATAATTTCGCATTCGAGGTACAGCGATTAGGACGACAATAGCATGCGCGCCCGACGCCCCCTCGCCCTTACGCGCAAGGCGCTGAACCCACGTGCATTACTTCCGTCGTCACGCTTTCCTGTGCAAATTAGATATGCAACAGTGGGACTTTATTACACGTGATGAAATCCCGCGGATGTAACCACGACTCTACGGTATTGATTATCTAACCTCTTAAGGCAGTTGCTCAGGCAAGTTGTAAATATGCGATTTTCTTTTTGTTTATACCAATTTCACAATTTTTTTTTTCGAATACGTTCAATATAATAAAACCAAAACCCTACAAGGCTTAGATAATTTGTTTTATCTGTTCTGGAAAAAAATTCCTACAACCAGAATATTTATTTGCTGAGATATAACAGGTGTACTCGCGCAAACAACGAATGTACAGAATTTACGAGTGCGCCCGTACTGCGGTTTGTTAAGGATTATTGCCACCGAGCACCTGTCACGATATCTTCAAACTGAGGGCAGCGATATAGTTTTCTACCCTCAGTTCAGCCATAGGATGTTCACAGTAAAATGAGCGCTTTTGAAAGCCCTGCTTTAAGAACTACTTGTATGCACGTGTATTCTTCCGCCTTACGTAAAACTACATTGCCATGGGCCTCATCACTTTATTCATGCGCCAGTCGAGTGAAACTGTTAAATTATAAGAAAAATAAGTATTTTACAGAACTGCTCTCGTTTTTGTACTTCGATGCATTAAAAAAACAACAGAAGGTGGAAGAAATAATTTAAGTTATCAAAAATGGTTACCTAAAACTATTTATGTGATTTTAAGATAGGGAACTACTTTCCGTCCACCGTTACCAACTTAACTGGGCGCATGTCACTCGGTGCGCCCGTTAAAATATATGCAGGCAGGGGCAGCGACTTTTTTCTACGGTCGATTTCGAAAATGCTCACTTTATCGTGAACAGCCTTTAAATGTCTGTGCAGATTCCTCATGATGTGCCATCGGTCTTCTTTCTCCGCCCCCTCACCACACTCTCCTATGATTAGTAGGTTTGTGGTCTCCATTACACTGAGAGCACTCACGTCTCTCAAGAGTCGGTCATCATAACATTCCTCTGGGTGCAACTATTCGCACACAACTGCAGAGCAATTTCACGAAGCCAGTTTCTCATTTCAGTGTTTCATTTATTATTCTATTTAACGCGATCTTTAATAGATTCATTAAAAAAAAAAAAAAAAAAAAACCGCCGCTCTGTTTCAAAATGTGGCAACTTTCGTGGCCGAATTCGCAAAGACGTCTTCAGTCTAAGGGTTTCGGGTTCAAACACCAGACGAGACACTGATGTGCGTTACATCTTTGTACGTATTTTAACGTTAGTTGTTACGTAAGGTATTCACTTATTGCCTTCATGCACAAAGCGGTAAAGTTAAAAATCAATAATAGAAAAAAATCGTGGGCTGTCGCACTTGAACACGAAAACATATTTACAATCGTTTGTAAATAACTCATACTTCGGAATTTTAGAGGAAAATATAAATTTTTTACATCGCGAAACATTTGTAAAATTTTTCAGTTGCGTCACTTAAAAATTATATTTCAACTGTTGTAAAATACAATTTGTTGTTGATTTCAGACACAAATCCAAATCAAATGTTTTAGAACTGTGAATTAAGTCCCGTCATCATGTAAACATTACTTCAAAAACTTGAAATTATCACTTTGCTCAGTTCGTATATTTACCATGTGTATGTTTTTGGATTATTGAACATGAAATACTTAACTATTGAAGGCATTCAATCTTAACGACATCAGGCACAAAAGTAACATACGTTCTACATCTCACAGAACAGTGAAGTTCTTGATAAGGCCATTTACTTCAGCTGCCAAACTCTTCAACAAATTCTCCTGCCAAAATCAGTCCTCCCTTTCAAAGAGGGGCCGCAGTAGCACAGAGGCTAGATCACTCGCGCCCCCACCAAGTCGATTCGTATTCGATTCCCGGTGGAATCGTGCCGGACAATGTGGGGTTTCTCGTGGATATCCCGTTTCCCCGGCCCTTACACTACAGCGCTGCTCCATGCTCGCCTCGCTTCACCCACCCTTATCGGCTCTCAAGACTCCGATGTTTAAGGGCCGCCCAAACCTCTCCTCTCTTTTCAAAAATGCGAGGTGATTTTGGTCGGTAAAGGCGGCGAGGCTCCTGTTACGAGTGCCGGGGTCACCTTTATCGTTTCGGCACTTCTAGACCTCGGACATGCGAAGTACGTCCCGTCTCGACGGCATCCCTTAAGGCGCCCGTCTACCTGGCGCTTGAACTGCGTTGCAGAGTGTTCGAAATACACGTTTTACAACGAAACTATTAAGCGTGCGTCCAACGTGCTGATCTACGAAAAGAACACACACTTCAGACGAGGGCTGTTGGTTGAGTGCTTTCAAAATATCACGTACGTTAGAAACATCAATTCAGAGTACTCCAAAACCGCTAAAAACGGCCTTTCCAAGGCGCTGTAGCTCAAATTGCACGCATCAGTTACGTACAAAACTACTATAGGGGCCTGCAATGAACCTTCCTAAAGACTTCCCGCTAATAAAATAATATGGTCACCGCTGAAAGCCCCATAGGTACACGCAGCACGACGAGAACACTGCACGCCAGTTCAGAGCCTTGCGCTTAGCGGCGATGGCGTACTTGATGCGCGNCACGCGGCAGTGTCGCCCTTATCACTCCCGCGCTTCTCGGCCTAAACGTGGGAAAAAGTTCCAGGTACACGGACGCCTTAAGGATTGAAGGTTGAAGGAATTCCGCACGTCTGAGACCCAAACACGTGGGAGCACTAGGGGCGACCGAGACATGCTCATCAACTCTCTCATCGCCTCTACGCGCAAAGCACTGAACTGGCGTGCAGTGTGACAACGGGCCTCTATGACACTTTCAGCGGAGACCCTACCCTTTAATGACGTAGTAATAAAAATAAAAGGTTTGATGCAAGTCCCTATTTTTTTCCTAATGTTTTGTACAGGAATGTTCATACCTAAAAATGACCCGTGAAAACACCCGCTTGGGCCATTTTTACTATCTCAAAAACATGCTTTAGAGAGAAATGGAGGAACTGAAGAACGTATACAGACGCGTAAAGTTTCTTAAATGCTATTCGTGAGCAGACCTCACTCAGCCACGTTTTCTGCTGGAGCTCTACACACCGTTAGGCGGCCTACCCAGGCGGCCAACTTAACCCGCTCCCTAGTCCACAAAGGAGCGCATCTCCCCCGGAAGGTGTTGGACGTCTGCCGCTGGGGTAAGTGAGGACAGGCGAGGATAATGCAATGACCCCCCCCNAGGGAGAGTTCAAGGGAGTTACACGAAGTTGCTTCAGCCAGAGAGCTCCTCCATTTGCGTTGCGGTTCCGACGCCGGAAGCTCACCCGACTCCGCCCCGTGCACACACGCGGAACGTTTTAACCGTGAGCCGAAAGAAGAGGTAGCCTTGGGTTCCATCTTTCGAGTACGTGCCACGTTTAAACTCTTGAAATTTCCAGCAGAACCACGAGATATACAAGTATATAAGGCTGTTCACGATAAACTGGGGAATTTTTGAAATCAACCTTTGGAAAATGTCACTACCCCTACCTGCGTATATTTTGGCGGGCACACTGAGCGGCATGCGCTCGGTGAAGTTGGCAACGACGGAGGGAAAGTTGTTCCGTGTCTCGAAGTCGAATTAAAAGCGCCAGGTAAACATTCGTGAATACTGATATTATGTCTTTTGTGTTCTGTTTTTTAATGCATGTAAGTGTAACAATAAGCAAATTTGTAAAAATATTTACTTTTATAATAATTTTACGCATGAATAAAATGATGAGTCCCACGAAGTTGTTAATGTCTCGTACAGTGGAAGAATACACTGTGTGAATACAAATAGATCTTAAGCTGGGTTTCCAAAAGTGCTCAGCTTACGGTGAATAGCCTTTACAAAGAAAATTGTCGTGTGTGGTGTGTGTGTGTGTGTTATAAATTTGACCACACACCTCGACTAAATTGCAACACGACCTGGCAACATGGCTCAGAGCCGAACCTACACGATGCCGGAAAAAACAAAGTATACACACCATACACAGTACGGCGTAACCGATGAGATGCAACACGGGGTCCCCAACAATACGCAGCCAATCAGTGATAAGTATGACCACCTGTATTTTCGCGAAAAGATTTACGTGGAGGTTAGACTTCAATATCCTATGCGCACCCTTGCAGTCTTCGTTTGACTATTGGCCGCTTGAGTGAGCCAATCAGATTCAAGTTTCGCGGATACTGACCGCCCGTGATTCGCGGGCAGACAAATAAGACGCGTAACGATTCAAATGATTCAATCACGGAAGTGGTTATGAACTAAAGTGCGTTAAACCAGCGCCAATTGAAAGAAAGTTGACCCACCCCATCACTACTAGCACTTTCTCTATCCACTAATAAAGAGCATATTCATATCCATCTGTCTTCTGTAGCATTTTTTTCTGTTAAATATGATAATGCATGAAACAATTTTTTAATTCTTTCCTGTCGAAAGGGTTTTTACGGTGACTATGCCGGTTTTTCCCTTTCTCTTCTAAATATAGTTTACCTATAAGTACACTTAGGGAGGTTGTCATAGCCACAATCTGGCCATGGCAGCCCAATCCCTCTTTGCCGTGATGCATGTCTCCTTGCATGATTCTCCCTTCCTTGTAGGCGTATGGGGCTTAGCCCTGAGACGCACTTAACACCCGTCCCTACAGCGGGCTCATATAACACTTAGTTTTAGAGTAGTTAGTTTAAAAAATTTAAGAAAAAAATGCTAAATTGCGTTGGAACACAACTTGTCCAGAAATATTTTCGCGAAATACAGGTGCCCCTAGTGATGAGAAACCATCATGCAATGTCAAAATCACGTGATAAAAGGTGACGTGGACAACTATTTAAGTTTATTTTTCTAACATATAAAAGCCTTTATAATTTCTTTTTTATAATTTGAATATATTCTATATGATTCAAAATTCTACCAGAAGAGGTGTACTGAAATTTCAAAGAGCGTTTTGTGTAATAAATAAGCTAATTTCGAGTCCAAGCAATACAGTTTTGACACACACACACACATATATATATATATATATATATANTATATGGGAAGCGTATATTGTGAGTTTTGAAACTTAGAAGTTGTTCGCTGCGCAGCTGAATAACCTTCTCTACCCCATATTCCAACCGTTGTCTGTATACATTACCACCCGCGTCCACTCAGTCATTTTTAAGGAGGCTGAAATGGAAAAAATTACATTGTGTGTTCCCTTCAAATAAGAAATTAGGTTTAATACATTTTTCAGCCACAATTTTGTTATACTTGGAAAACATACACAATAAGAAAATAACTCATATATATGGAAAAAAAATTTCAGTTGAAAAATTACCACGAGCTAATGAAAATAGGTATGTGACCAAACAAACGCTTCTGTGTTTTTTGTAATGTTGAATGCAAGTAGATGGTTACATATCTTTGATTTATAAGTACCCTAATTTTTTTCTGAATTTTACTTAAAATGAATTAAGTCAGTGCCTTATGATTCCTTATGTAATTATTTATGTAAATTGCTTCAGTTATTTTGTACGTTCAAAAACAGTGAAACTGTTATTTTAACTATCAGTTATAAAATAATTAAGATTTTTTTTTTAGTTGAGGGAAGGGAATCTAATTCAGTTAGACAAGTTGAATGATGGTCGGCATAGATGTAAATACAATCAATATTTTTGCCCTCTAACGTTCTTGTAAGGCGTTCGGTGATTCACCTGCACCTGTTCCATTGTAACATTTCAACCACTAATCACGTCGGTGGCATAACATGGTGCAGGTACGCATGTGCCATAATCAAATTCCTGTAAACATTGACTTAAGTAATTAAACATAAAAAAAAAATTATTACCAAAGCTCACGTGGATCAGTAATATCTTATATTTTTGTTTTATTCTGACAGATATTACTACTAAAACTGGTAGTGGCATAATTTGATTTTATCCTTGCTCTTGTAGTTCTAATTTTGTTGTACCTACATTTTTGTAAATCTATTACTACTTTTGCATAATTTTTGCACCAAAACATTTTTGTGTAAGTTTGTGAATACATTTTTTTTTTTTTGCATTTAAAGTTATGTTTTTTATTTTTGAAGCTTTGATTATGAGATTCTGCGAAGATTCGTGTGTATTTTTCTCACGCTTGTCTAAATATTCTCGTCTTGTTAAATTAAACTCTGCCGCAAATCGATCGCTGCGTTGGCACTTTCGTTATGTGGTAGGGTTGCAAGCGTTCGACCTTTTCTGAATTCAAAAGTTGCGAAGTTAGTTACCAGTCCCTTTGTACAAGTTGGATTATATGGCCACACTGTTGCGCGAAGCATGTTCTCAGCTACCGACGGAAACTTTGTCCACCCACGTCTGCATACGTAATTTAATGAATTGACGCGATAGTAAACCACGTCGTTTTTAGGAAGATGCAAAGTAAAAGAGTTATCTATTCATGTAGACAAAGTCCCGTGTACCTGACAATGTGTGTAAATATAGTGCACACAAACACACACACACACGTATACAGGATGTTTCTAAAATCACGGGACAAACATTGAGGGGTGGTAGAGCTCACTAAAACCAACAATTATTGCGTAGGAATATATGGGCGGGTGTGACGCGTTGAGGCACAAACACAAAAACATAGCACATTAACGGAAACATAAAATGTACATTAGCAGCATACTTAACGAGTGATTCCGTACAAAAAATGTTAAAAAAAGTTGCTGGAAATGCATCCACCAACAGTCACGCATGCTTGGCGACCTCTACATATGGCGTGNAAATCACGGGACAAACATTGAGGGGTGGTAGAGCTCACTAAAACCAACAATTATTGTATAGGAATATATGGGCGGGTGTGACGCGTTGAGGCACAAACACAAAAACATAGCACATTAACGGAAACATAAAATGTTCATTAGCAGCATACTTAACGAGTGATTCCGTACA
>NQII01002933.1:212734-227892 GCA_002778355.1 Clitarchus hookeri | reverse complement strand
TATATATATATATATATATATATATATATATATATATATATATATATATATATATATATAGTAGTTATACAAGTACGTGTTTATTGGGCTGTAGTATTTTCATACGAACTGTCCTATTCACAGAGCTATATATACAAGTAGTCCAGTGATTAAATAAATTTGTACGTGCTTATTCTCTCAAAATATATTGTGAAATATTTTCTGTTTTTTCTTACTTTCGAGATATTTCTGCCTCTGTAGCTATTGGTGTTACTCACTAAGGCAGTGAACCGTTTTTTAAATCTGGTTTAAATATTTTATTATGATAGGTGTGAGATTTGCGTTGACGATGCGCTTCTATGGCCGCATATCACTGAACTCAAGTGTAGGGCGTAACATAGATCATTTATTCAGTGTGTAAACATTTCAGTTAAGGTGAGTGTAGTGCAGTCACTATGTTTCTTATGATGATAAATTCGAAATTTTTTATATGTATGTCTATGCTGAGTACATTTTCCTGTATGACTTGTCCGAACAATGCAAGATTAAGTATTTTATCTTGTATAAAAATTAAATTCTCTACTGTGTTGCAGCAGCGCTTTGACGGCAAATTTAGGACACCTTCTACGTCTGAGTCATTTTAGGTGAATTACGTGTCATGTATACATTTTGCGAACTGCAAAATTTCTTACGCCATTCCGCCGTTTATAGCAGACATTTTAAAACCGTTCGTAATGACTCATGCGTATTCATGTATAACATTAGAAAATGTGTTTTTTATATTGAAAAGTGAATGTATTGTATATACAGTTATTTTTCGAATGAACTTAAATTAAATTAAGAGAAATTAGTTGCAATTTTATTTGGAAATTTATGACTCTAACATTTCAAAGCGTAATTAATTCAGCATTTTAAAAGTATGGCCTGATTTAAAATTTGATTTTTTTATGTTTTTAATTAGAGATAAAATATACAGGTTATTGAAAGAAAAAAAAGAGGAGCGTCGCTCAAGGGCTCGATAGTACGTAATATGTGAAGGAAAAAAATTTTAGTAAGCACGTGGCCGATTCAGCTTCCCTTTCGCGTTATCGCCCTCCAAACCTAGGGAGTCTTGCTATGGCGGACGGAGTATAGCCATTTACACTGCCCAGAGTGTGTGATCTGCTACAATACAGCCCTGCAGACGTCTTTCAATGAATGACCGCACCCTTACAAATACGCTGTGGTTGGCTGCGAGTGTGTTGGAATGCAGCCACAACATGTTGCAGTAGGATTTCTACAGTGGCAACGTGCTCCCCTAGGTACAAACCGATGGGATTAAGGCGATACAGCACATCCACCACTCTTTGAAGACACAACTGAACTGGCCGGCACGCTGCTACCGCGTAAATCTACACCGCCTGCATCCGGCACGTATACTCTGTACGCCGTAGCAAGGCCCCATAGATTCGGAGCGCAATTACACGAAATGGAAGCTGAATCGGCCATACGTTTATCAACATATTTACCTTTACATATTACGAACTATCCATCCTTTAAGCAGCGACCATCTTTTTTGAAAGAACCTGTATTTTCAAATTGGCACAAATGATAGATAACTGTGGCATGCCGAGTAAAATGCAATTACTCAAATATTCTTCCCTGCCATTACATTTTGAAACGATATTATATCGGACATAATTTAAAGCAGATTAGGACGAATGTTATATTTTCCCGTGCACTTGTAAAAAACTTTATAATATTGTCGATTAGTAATGAAATAAACCTTATAGTTTTAACGTTTTATGTACAAGAGTGTGGATGCGCTATGTGAGGGGTGGGAGAGGGGAAATAACACCCAGCTAAGTAACGGACAAGCTTCAGAGGAGAGATTTTCGGGTGCCCGTCGTCCCTCAAATGTGCAATGGCGTGAGAAACTGCCTAGGATGAAGCAGCTGAGGGACGCACCAGTCGGGAAACTTGAGAACCCCGGGAAACACACGCTGAGTTTTATGCGGAAATTCGGGCTTGCATCGATCGGGTACCGAACCCAAATCGCCGTGGTTGAATCGACATGCCGACCGCACGATCACCGAAGTTTGAGGTCACTGCAACCTACAGTACGAAGGGATGTTCCTCTCGTTGCAATTTTCGCGTGCGAAGCTACTGCTTCAGCGCAGAGATTTTGCAGAACGTGGTTGACATCGTAGTGTCAAGCGTGCCTCATGGTTCCGTATCTTGTGAACTACATTTCCAGTTCACTTTTGTGTCCAGTGCGATTGACGAAGGCTCGTGTGTTTCTAAAACAACAAGATGCTATTACTTGCATCTGAAACCGAGCTCGGGTTATTTGTAGTTCCGATGACAGTTTGCTCAATTTGTGCCATCTCGGGGAGAAACGTTTGCTCGCATNCGAGCTCGGGTTATTTGTAGTTCCGATGACAGTTTGCTCAATTTGTGCCATCTCGGGGAGAAACGTTTGCTCGCATGTGAAAGCAGAATATATCACGCACTCGCACACTTCAGTGTTTGTTTTGCGTGGCAGCACGTCGTTCGTTAAAACCGGTGGAAGCGTATTTCTTTTGCGATGCCAGCGCAAGGGAAAATGAGTGCTTGACCTCCCGGTTATATGTGCGTATTCTCATCACTTCAAACAGATCCTCCCTGTCCAATGTTATGAAGTGATCAGGCCTTGACTGGACGGCCTGCCTGATCACACTTTCAAACATTGAACCAGGACACGAGCGTGATCGCAACAACACCTTGCGAAAGACGGTTGGCGGCGTCTTTTGTCGTCTACCCGACCAGAGAGAAGACCACTGAAGACGGGTGTGTCTGGCCGTCGTTAACCGCTTCCTAGAAACAGCCTCCGGTAACATGAACAAGGTGGGGACTTTCCAATTGGACTGTACTAGTAATGGCGTGAGGTAACAATAAATATTGATATAATTAATGAGCATCTTGGTATTCAATTTAAGCTCCCCCGATCAATAATCACGTAAATAGTTATTGTATAATATTTATGTTCAATAAATTCCATCTTGTACTGCTGTGCTCTACCGAATCAGGACTCATTATTGAGCTACGCCCGTAGCGACCTTTCACGTAAGGATTACCATAAAAGCTCAATTCGTAACACCGAACAACCACCATAGCTAGCCGGACTGGGCTGGAGCTGAAAGTCGACTTCACAGGGTGTTAGCAGGCACTAGGAGCAAAAAGTTGTCCCTAGTTGTCATGCGGGTATCATTGTAAGTACTTATGTCTATTCAAATTTAAAAAAAAGAACCATGGAATATTTTGATTTAAATCTTTTTTCATGACAGAAATTAAAGTCGATATTTTGTTGACAGTTTATAAATTTGGTTACTGAAACATAAATGTGGTCGTTGGAAATTGCCGACGTCAGCAAAAAAATTGCTGCAGGTAGCCATCCGTTTACAATGTTTGTTCATCTGTAAAAAGATTTTTTTTTAACTTTAGCAACAATTCTGTACCATTACTGACCAGATTGCAGTATTAAAACCCTACGGTTACCGCAAAAAATTCTGAGGAAACAGAACACAAGTGAAGCTTGTTTATGCTATTTTCCATCGCCGTCGCGATACTTTCCTACGGCCGGACGTGACACTGAGGAGTTAAAATTTTTTTACCTGATATAATCCAAGCAATTTCACCCGATATACTATTTAAGAGGATTCATCACACCAGATATAATCCAAGCAATTTCACCTGATATACTTGTTAAGAGGATTCATCACACACAAAAAAGTATATTAAATTCGGTGGCAACCGGCGTATGTCTTGGCGTGCCTTGTGGATTTCACTGTTAAGGACAGCAACGCAACAGTAGCAACAGTATCTACTCCTCTGGCTTGCATCATGCTCCTCCCGCATTTCATACACTTTTCAAAACTCTTCTGGAAGGTGTGCTACAATGGTTTTACTCAAAAATTTCAGTGACGGCAACGGAGTGCAAAGCGAGAAAGATATTCATTAACAATGTAATGGTGTTCCTAATTATCCATATTCAAGGCAATTGCCGAATGTGGCCAAAAAATACATATTTGGATTGTTAATGAAAATAAACTATTCAAAATAATTGTAAAATGCTTTTTCTATTATGATTGTTAATTGGAACATTTTCTATTGTTCGGCAGCCAGGAATTTTTTTCTGCATGAAGTACGTGTTATGCACGTCACTGCACAAGTTGCGGAAATATACATTTTATAATTTAAGCAGCTGGGATGAATCGTCTTGAATAATCACCATGATTAACCTGAAATAACGAGAAACAACAAAAAATTGATTTTTTTACGGGAATTAGTACTTAATTATGTACGTCAGCTACGATGGAATTTTAACCACGGAAATCGTAAGCATAACTACGATCGCGAGTACACACAATTACTATTTACATACAAGTTTTCACGCAGAAACGATGAAAATGCATTTTTGACGTTGGCTGGTGCACAGCAGAGATAAAGTTCGCTGGGATGCCCGAAGCTGTTCGGAATTAAAAATCTCTAGACTATCCGTGGGGGGTGGGGGATAAGCGTATGATCCTCCTCCACGTTATTGCAGTTTTATGCACTGCGTTCGCCAGGCAAGTTTCTGCCAGACCCAGCGCACACAATTGTGTACATTACGCACGTGTGCGTAGTTTTTGTCCTGTGCTGCACACCGCAAAGCTCAACGCCCAATGATCTTACCTGTTGGTAAATTATTCGCAGAACTCTTACTGGTCTACATCATGATTGGTTCATTCTACTGTAGACGAACATACAGCCTACAGCTCGTTGTCTGTGACAACGGAACAAGTGTTGTGTCGACTTAAGTAAGGCACGCATCATAAAGTGTTTTTGTTTGCAAAACCTGAAAGGGTAAATTGAAAGTGGGTCTGAAAGGGTTAATGTGAGAAGTCTTCCCCCTCCCCCAAGCAGTAGTGACAGCACTCTTGGCGTACTACGCATGTGCAAGTGCAAAAGCTGTATTATTTTGTCATATTATGTATGCAACTGCAACTCTTGTATGCAATTAAATAGAGAATTTTGGGTGATTATTCTGTATTGCGTATCCAAATCATTCAAAAAACACTACATTATGTATCCAATGATACAACAAAACCCACCTAAAAAGTCGTCTATTTCATATCCAACTTAAGTCAGGAGAAGGCCAAAACAAATGCAAAATTTCTCCCTGTGTATCCAACCTGCCTGTAATTACCTGGTTTTTACCAAAAGTTTCTCTTTGTGTATTCACAGGAAAAACGACTGGCATCGAAAAGTGGTGGGTTTGCATATCCAAACCGACAGGTGGAAATTTACACCACGCATTATTTGTTCCGATTCACGTATCCATTTCTCTCTTAAATTCTTTTTCGGAAAACACCTAATTGTGTCCTGTGACGTACCCAATTTGAAAACGGAACAATTGGTCACTTTGCCATTTATTTCCCTGGGCGTATCCGTGTGCGGAAGTGACTTGTTGCTAAAAATTTCCTATTGTGTACCCAACAACAACTCATTTACACTTTAAACCCAAAACAAATAGCCAACCAGTAAAATTAGTTGTGTAACTAATAACAAGTGTAAAAAAAAAGTCAAGACATGGAAACTCTAAAGCCTTCACTGGCTTACAGCGAGGGACTATAATTAATGCATTTCACAAAGCAATGGCTCGGAATCACATGTTGTGCAAGGATCTTTCGTTTTGTTCGTTTTAATGAAAGTAATGCAATTTATTGAAACTCCAAGGTGTCCACAAGGTTAGCATGTCACGAGGAAAGCAGGAGATAGTGTTGTGTATCCAAGACCTCTACAAGGTTAGCATGTCACTAAGAAAACAGGATCATAAAATTAATGAGTGCAAGGCTTTTTCATTTTGTTCATTCTGCAGAAAGTTGTGCAATGCTTTGTGAATATTGGCTCGGTATTGCAATTGCAAGTTCGCAAGTTTGCACTCAGCCATCCTAGTTTTACAGATTAAAACAACTATTCATTTAAACTTTAAACTGACATAATAACGACTCATTGTCATTTTAAACAGACACTGCACACCCAGCAAGTAATTAGGACTTTAATTTTTTTATTGGTAAAATCAACTACTCATTGTCATTTTAAACAGACATTCACCTTTCAAACTGAAGCAAATAACTACTCATTGTCATTTTAAACAGACACCGCACACAGCAAGTCAATCCCATTTTAATTTTAAATGAGCCATTGTCATTTTAACGCTCTGTTTGTTCTGATGATAATTCTCTAAACTAAACCAGTTGTGAGATTCCTAGTCAGGTACAAAAAAGTTGAATATATATCGGCAAGGGAGTACCAAAACAGACCTCCCTCTTACTACACACAGCAAGCCAATCACACTTTAATTTTAAATGAGCTATTGTCACAGACACCACGCACTTTTAAATAGACAGCACACAAAACAATTAAACAATTCATTCGCACTTTAAACTGAGGCAAATAGCTACTGATGTATATTTTTAATTTCACTCATCCTTGCCTGTATCTGAAAATAAAAAAATTTATATATATATATACTTTTGGTTTATCCATTTTTTTTACGAAGAGTAGGCAAGCTGTGGTGGAAGAATGCAGAGTATTATAGGAGGGGGGGGGNAGCTTTGGTATGGGCGTCGATGCACCATAGATGTACTGTATCGGGCCGTGAAGAATACATATACACATATAATTAAGTGTAATGTGTGTTTTGGAGGGTACCCACAATGCAGCGGGTGTGATTGGAATACGATCGAGCCTAGGTACCCTTTTCAACAGCACCCGCGAATATGGTGTGAGTTGAGCAGAGCGGAGAAAGAAGGTATTCTAGTGACGAAAGAGATTGATGCAGTGATGGGGTGTAATGCTTGTAGGTCATTATATTAATTTTTTTATATGAAGCCCTGGCCTACTGTCAACAATTGAATCATCATTAACAGCATTATCCTCCTCTGCCATCTTCATAATTTCATCGATCGCAGCACCTTTAAGAAGCACCCAGGCAGAACCCTTCTGGAGTATCCAGACAGCACACTTCCAGAACACCTAGATGGTACTGTTCCAGGGCTCCTAGACATCACCCTTTCGCGGCTCGGGATGCGACAACATAACTAAAGATTACCTACTGCTGGATGTAGGCAGTGTACCGCAGCTGGAAAATGGACAGCCGGCTAATCTATCCTATAGTCTCCAACTTCATTAAACATGTACATAAATTTAAAAATTTGATTTTGTGTGTGGTTTTTGAGTAAATATTATTTAAATTCTGTGTGTGTTCAGTGATTTATTTTTTCTCCATTTATAAAATGTAAGTATTTTCTTTTTTTTGAATATATTTATTGTGCTTGCTTTTTCCTTGGAGAGGGAACAAACACATGTAATATTTTTTTCCTCTCCCAGTGATGAGAGTGACTTGTTGCTAAAAATTTCCTATTATGTATTCGATCCTAAATTCAAACACTTTAAAACATGAAAACTAAACCAACCAATTCATTTATACTTGGTTTTTTGAACAAGGCTTTTTCGTGTTGTTATAGAGAAGATATATATCGGCAATGGAGTACCAAAACGAACCTCCCTCTTGCTACCAAACACAAGGTCAAAGGTCATTCAACACTTTAAACTAATGCAAATATCAAGTCACTTTCATTTTAAACATAGACACCACAATCAGACAGCCATTCAACACTTTAACATTTTAAACATGAAAACCAACTACTGCCATTCTCACTTTAAATTGACACAAATAGCTACTCAGGCACACATTTTTTTTTTCACTCGCCATTGCCCTGTATCTGAAAATGAAAAAAATAATGAACTTTTCGTTCATCCGTTTATTTTTTTTCTACAAATGCAAACAGTTAGTTTTACTTATCGAAAAGAGAACTGCCTTCGCCGAGGTTATCGCCTTCCTGCTGAGGCCCCTCGTGCATGGCGGCTGCATGCATCAGTAAAGAGTGAAGTCGTTGCCCATACTGGTGGTTTTTTTTCCAAATGTATTCTGCCAATTAGCCGACCCACGACTTTTTCCGTCCACCAAAACACGGGATGCTGTACCTAACTGAACACCAACTTCGTTCGATGTTTTGCGTGTGCACTCTTAAGTCTCGCCCTGCCTCAACTTTGATTTGTTTCGGTTGTTTACTAATACACTCTTTTCACTGCATACAAACTCCCTCCGGTGATTCACTTGCATGTGATGATAGCCGTGCATGTCCAAGTTGCTGTAACCTCACCAGCAGTCGGAAATCATCTTCGTGCCCAGCACTACCCAGTCACAAATGCATTTCACTAATGTCACGGCATTCCTCTTTTCCACCGGCACCAGGAAGAACTTTATAGGATCACCTCTCTCCACGCCGCCGAAAACCCACTGGCAGTGAAATTTACGTCCCTTGTGGTTTTTGCGTTTACCCAATTTTGATTCGTCGATCTCGAATATATTGTCAGGCCCACCGATTCATTTCCTGTAAGTTAACACCCAGTCTATCCACACTTGGCGGCAGAAATTCGACCAGGCGACGACTGTCTTGCCCGAGCACTGAAGTTCGTTTATTATAGTCTGCTGTCGGAGATACTTGATCAGGCACCACAATAAACACAACTCGATGATCTTGCCCGGCGACAAATTCGAATCTCCCACGAAACTGCCCTGTCTCGCCGACACTTAAAAATTAAATTTTGTGCCATTCTTGGTGCGCTTTCGACACCAGTAAAACAAACCTCGATTGTCCACGAGCCTGGCTTCACCTTCACTGCATCGTCCACATCGTTTCGACGGTTTGAGGATGTTGTGCTCGATGAGAAATGTATTTACGTCCGGCGAGAAATAAATCATCTTCCGAGCATTCAACATTGCGATTTTACACCCCGCACACACCATTGCACATTCACTGATTAAAAACTTTTAATTTTAAAGAAAAATTATACTTGGATACGTTGAATGGAACAATTGGCTTGAACTTGGATACGCCAAACGGAACTCGGCGAGATACGCAATAGTACACTGACTTGTAAAGGAAACAATTTGAATGGATATTCGATACTGCACTTATGGTTTTACTACGGTTTTGCCATAAGGGTACGCAATACGAAACAATGACCGAATTTTGTATAGTCATTCCATAGGCAGGTAGGTAAGGATTGACGTCTCGTCGATGGCGAGGTCATTAGAGACGGAGCAAGTAGCTCCGAAAAGCAGGGATGCGGAAGGAATATGCCATGACCTGTGGTAAGGAACATCACCAGCATTGACCCGGAGTAATTTCGTATATCCACGGAAACCCGAAATCAGGACGGCAGGATCGGGAATCGAAACAGCGTACTCCCGAATGCGATTCCGAAGGTTGACCACTGCGACACGTCACCCGGTGTAGTCGTACTTCTTTCAATTGGTGTTCTTTTGGGAGAACCACAGGTAAAACGTAAACGCTAGTATGTAGCTCCGCTCACCTCCAATCGGCGAAGTGACCATCTTACCCTTACCACAATTATTCTGCAAACTGAAAATGCGCGAGAAAAAAAAATCGCAAATGATAAAATAGTGGGTCCGCTGCGCTTCACCTTGCAGGCAAATTGATCAACGCCCGAAATATCTGCAACCTCATTAACACGTATACCTTCAGTTAGACGATTCGTAAGGCGCCAGGCTGATTTGGATCTTTGATTGCATTTCGTGTTTCTAATAAACATTTTTTTTTTTAAAGAAAAGTAGAAAATGTATTACAGTATTTTTTAAGGAACAGAACATTTTTCAATATCAACTTAATGAGTGAACTCTTGAACATCACGCATGTACGAAACTGTTTAAATCTGATACACTATGTATTAAACAATAAAATCTTAGGTTTTTCCCATTCCAATAGTTTAATGCTGCACGCCTAACAGTCTGTGCGTCAGTTTAGTTCGTTGTCTTTTATGGAAAATACCGCGTTAGACACCCTGGGTAGTATACGATTTATAATTCATAGATCATATGCTCAACTGAAATAATTAACTCTAACGAAGGCGGGGAGCTTAGAATTTATATATTTATAAAGTGTGTATAACATTAAATGTACACTGCTCAGAAATTAATTTCAGTGAACATTTGGACGATACTAAACATAATGTTTTAATAATCACACCGTTTACTCAGCTGGGTATTATTAACATTTGGTCTTTTCTGTTAGTAGTGATGTGTCATTTTTGTAAACTATATTTAGTTATCAGCTCTCAAGACTTCGCTGTTAAGAGCTGCCCAAATCTCTTCTCTCACTTACATTTAGTTGCATTTATACTTTTTACGACACCTGCAGTTAGTCTTAGGAAGTATAAAATATTATTTTCCCCTGATTCTACTTAATAAAACCACTCAAAGCACTCCGTTACGATTGAGTTACATTTTATAAATTTGTTTTCGAAACGTTCTTGTCAAATTAAAAAAAAAATGTTTGAGCTAGTTAATTACTTTGACAACTAAACCTAGAAATTTAATTAATATTGCATAATTATTGTTGCTAAGTAAAATTTAAGGGACAGTACAGTTAATAAAAAGTTCATAATACTCCATGCGTCACGTGGCAAACACGTACAGTATTTTTGTGATCTTTTGTCAGGCGAGAAAATGTTTCACCTTACCACAACATTAGTGTACTCCATATAGCCTGCACTGGCTTGTGAAGCTTGTCTTAGCCCGAATGCATACCTTAAAGTGCATTGCAAACTAAAGTAGAAATAGAAATATAAACTGAATTCAACTGCTATTTTAACATATAATGGTACAGTAAAGAAGGAACCAAAGAAAGCATTTTTGTTGGCACCTACACGCACGCCTATGCCAGCAGCGCCTAGTAAAAGTAAGCCCGGGGTTCCCATCGTAACTTCCCGTCAGTTGATACAACACCTGTAAATAAATGTTTCGATATCACCAAGCGGTCAGGGTTAGAACTAGATTCAAATCTATGGAATGTAATTGTTTTTGCGTTTGCAATATCGAACGAGTATGATACATTAACCTTTTTTAACACATATACTTTCTACAGGNTGTAATTGTTTTTGCGTTTGCAATATCGAACGAGTATGATACATTAACCTTTTTTAACACATATACTTTCTACAGGGAGCGGCAGAAATAACTCCCGAATTTGAACGACTAATAAAAAATACACAAACGATTCTAGTCAAAATTTTATTAAACCATCTAAAAGAATTATGTTTGCCATTTAGTTTGATTTAATTTTTTTCATTTTCACTTAATCTTTAAACATAATATGTTTTTAATTTTCACTTAATCTTTAAAAATAATCTTTTTTTAATTGTCACTTAATTTTTAAACATGATCTTTTTTTTAATTTTCACTTTTTAAAAATAATCTTACTCAAATGCCAACCGTGACATGTCTGAAGCCTCACTCTGAAATTACGCATTACTCTTCTCGTCATCTCTTGTGGAATTTCCGCGATTTCGTGTTGGATAGCAACTTTGAGTTCATCGATTGTCGTCGGTTTGTTTTTGTAGACTCTACTCTTCAGGTAACCCCAGAGAAAGAAGTCACAGGCGGTAAGATCGGGTGAACGAGCTGGCCACGGGATGTCGCCTCGCAGTGAGATTAAACGCCCTGGACACATTTGTCTTAGGACTGCCGTAGATTCTCTTGCTGTGTGAGCGGTGGCACCATCCTGTTGAAACCATACAGCAGGATTTACACGTTCATTCAGTTTCGGCTCCAGGAAGTTGTGTAGCATCTCTACGTAACGATGAGACGTTACTGTAACTGTTCGTCCTTACTCCTCAACAAAATACGGGCCTATTATTCCAAAGTCTGCTACAGCACACCAAACAGTGACACGTTGGCTATGGAGAGGTCGCTCACGAAGTTGCCGAGGATTATTTTCTGCCCAATATCGAAAATTCTGTTTGTTGACGAATCCTGATAAATGAAAATGTGGTTCGTCACTTGAGAGCACAACTGCGTCTGTTGGAAAGTTTTCCAGGATAGCCTGTCAAGATGCAATACGGTTGGCCCAATCACGTTCACTAAGTTCCTGCACAACCATGATTTTGTACGGATGAAAGTGGAGGTCTTGGTGTAAAATTCTTCTCACACTACGATCAGATATTCCCAAGCTGGCAGCGTGCCTACGGGCTGGACGTCTTGGAGATTTGGTAACTGCTTGTTGGAGTAATTGAACGTTCTGTGGAGTTCGAGCGCTGCGAGGTCTACCTGGCGGTGCATTTTTTAAAGCCGAACCTGGGACTCTAAAATTTTTAACCCACAATAGAACGGTTTTCCTGTCAGGGACTGCACCGTGCCGTCCTATTCCGAAGCACGTACGAAATAATCTCTGCGTTGTGATTACAGAATCGCCATTTTTAAAATAGGTTTCAAGGACGAACGCACGATGTTCACCACTCCATGCCATTGTGGTGACTGAAATGGCAGTAGTGGTGCTGCACTATGACACAACCCCGGGCCGCCTACCACCACTAGCGCCGAGCCCATGGCGGTGGCAAATTCGGGAGTTATTTCTGCCGCTCCCTGTATTTTAAGTATGTTGCGTATAACTGCGAAAAAACTGATACCATTTGCATAATCAAGGCAGCGTCTTTAAGCTCACAGAGCAATTCAATTCGTTTACGTGTTACACAATTAAAGTATCACTAAAAAAAAATACTTATCGATTTCGCTTTTATCTCAATTGAATTATAACATCCCTTAGTGATTTTAAATATTGAGAAGAATGTATGTTGCCATAAAAATCGACCGTGGAAGGAATTTTCTATTAATTGAATGGGCTGTGTGACATACATTATGCAAAACACGACCATTTTTATTTAAAGTTTCTGGCAGTCGGTACGGAAAATCCAAGCAGCGGACGATCCCAGATATCAATGTTTCCCAAACTCGTGAAAAAATATTTTACCATAGAGCTGCATTCCTGTCGAGCCAATTTTTACACTGCATTAAAATTTGTACATTTGTTTCCGGTGTAAGACGTGATGCTAAAATAATGCATCACTATGGTAAAATATTTACTCGTAATGTTGGCAATAACTATTGCCTAGGATTGCCATTTCTTAGTTTTTAAATACTGGATTCCAATGATGCGCATACTAAATTGAACAAAATAAGCGTTCACTTATGCATGCCCCGCACGCTGTTCAGAAGGTTTGGTTTCTTGCATTACTTCGCTGTGTGGAACAAAGATAGATGATCGACTTATTTTTCTGACAGCACGTTTGATTTGTAAATATTTGCCTTGTCATTTACGTCTACAAGTTTTAATAAAATACTTAGCGCTAGTGGGGTATTCGCTTTCCCTACATGAAAATACATTGCTGAAAGTACAGTTTCCAGTGCAAAGCAGAAACGTTTCGTCGGAACGAAATGTCGATATAGAATCAAGCCCGGATGCGGCCGGATCATGCCGGTTGACTGGTCAGTGTTTTTGTCTCTGTCCATCGCCCGTTGCGTCACGTCCGAAAAATATGATTTTAAAGCGTCAGTCCATTCTTACTGCTGAAAATACGGGTTCAACTTTAGTAAGTACTTCCGTCTCCTTGTAGATTGCTTAAATAAAAATACGGTTAATATTTGGGCATTCCTTAGGAAGGACTGCGTTCGTGACATCGTAAAGTGTAACATAAGTTGTGAAAGCAACTGCGCATTATTACGATTGTTTGATTTGACTGTGTCCGTTGCCGACCACGAGACTAAACAAAAAATCTCTCACAACTGCGTAGTTTTATAATTAGCCTTAGTTGTGAGCCAAACTTGCTGAAAATCTCTTGGAAACTTTTCGATTATTTGCTATTTTATAAAGACGCTTCGCAATATCCAGTCGAACGTAGTTAAACATTTCCTCGCTCAGTAGAAATTCGAATTAAAAGCAAAAACAACTATAATCACGTATGTTACTCACGGTCCAGTGACTTATGTGTTCACTCTTCTACTTATGGAGAACTTTTCCAGTCCCTGTCTGCAATAGCTGAGAGAATATTGCAGATAATATGGATACTACGACCGGGGATGTGCGATTTATCGGAGTTCTTCCACTAGTTACAACCAACATTCGTTTTAATTCGGCTGAAAGAATAATTTGCAGCAATAATTTTCCTGTGGGAATTCACCGAGACGAAGTTCTTGTTCTGTGAACGCGACATCATTTGCAGTGTTCCGCTTAACAATTTGTCACAGATGACGGACAGCAATTAGAGGCACGTAGCTGGCTCACCGGCCTTTCGTCACGACGGGTACCTGGTTTCGCCACCGGCTGGGTTACACGTAGCAGAGACTTAACTGCTAGTTTTCTCGGGGTACTCCTGTTTCCCCCTTGATCGTTGCATTCGGTCGCCATTCCTTCCTGGGACGTCATCCTACTTCACCATACGATGCGCCAGCAGATATCTGCAAGCCTCTACAAGAGTACAAGGAAGTTTTGTGGGGTGCGGGAAGGGGGGTGGGGCGTTACGCATCACTGACGTGAAACCCATAAGAGCGCGAGGGTTGAGGGTGTAACGGAGATTAGAGCCTGACATATAATGCAAAGAATAACAGAAAACGTCCGCGGTCACCACTTTCACCCATAATCCTTGATATTTTCAAAAGCCATCCATTTACCTGTCGGCGAGAGCCCGCCACAATTTCCTGTTATTTCAGATGATAATTTCAACTTGAAAACTAGTTTACGTTCGCAACGCCGAACTTATCGAATGAGTTGGTATTTTCCGATTTGTTAGCATAGGCCATTCACGGTTACTTCGCATATTTCTGAAGTCCTGCTAAAGTTCTGCTTCCAGGATATTCCTCCGTCTCGTGCAAATAAAAGCTTAGCCGAGTCTAGAGAAGGGAGAGCGCACCGCATTAGTGCGCGTTCAGTGTAATGAAATTTTGCAAAGGAACTATTTATTACTAGGCGTTACCAACACACCCGTTTCAACCCTGCCTTTACTCATATTAATTTTAAATGTAGTATTATTATTTATAGATAATATTTAATTGAAAGTTCAAGTTACCCAAAAATAAGGTACTTTGATATTAATAGAAGTATAAAACGGTTGTGATATATTGAATATTTAGGAAACACCTAAGCACGTCATTCATGGGGTGATTTTTAAAAGGTTTCATTCAATAAGTGTCAAGAAACGTTGAACAGACTATAAAAACAATTCTGCTCTGTTCTCGGGTTACCTGCTCCTCCATCGTA
>NQII01002933.1:200155-212177 GCA_002778355.1 Clitarchus hookeri | reverse complement strand
GACAGAGGTGCCATCTACGCTAGAAAAGCCGCCTTAAAACAGCGCCAGTCTGATTCAACTCACCCCAACTTCTGCATAGCACGGCATTTTCACAGGATGAATTTCACAAGTTAATGCTATCAGTTACACCCAGATTTAGGTGATTTTTAACATGTATTTGGACTTCTTAAAGACCACACTTTCATGCCGACAGGCTGACTTAGAGTGGGTAGGGGGGCTTACTAGTTAATACAACCCAATCTTGCATCACAAAAATGCAGTGCTTGTATACTGAACAAAAATTCGTCGTTGTATTTCACGGTGGCTGTTTCTTTTTTTGTATTATGCCAGGGAGTAAAGTCATATAAAATACATATTGATTTTACTGGACACTTTTTTCTGAAAATCATCATTTTTTTTCCCCTCGAGTAATACGAAGGCAGCTACGATCGTGATAGTATTAACAGAACTAGTTTGGAAGTTTTGATGCTCCGAAAAGATCATCACAGATAATGCAATATGTTTCCAATCGTTCCGCTTTAAGAGGCATGAAGTACCGACGTCTTGTATTTATTAACTTGTCGCAACTAGTTTCATTTTCACACTGTAAGATATTCATTGCCTTTGTTACTATCGGACTACTGACGGGAAAAAAAAGAACAATATATTATATATTATATTCCATCAGTTGTCAGATAATAACAAAATAAGGGAATATCTAACGGGTTGAAACGGCGTAGGAGACTATTATTTAGATCTTAGCATGTCAATAATTTCGATACGCACTCTGAAAAACCAGTTCCTATGATAAAAGTAGTAGGGTAATCTGAGGCAAGAGTCCACATGGGGCAAGAGTCGTACGACGTCGTAGTTCTCGCAGTCGCTGTAAGATAGCGTCAATGTTCATATTGGAAATGTTCAAAATGCTTCCGATGCACTGGACACGGCTAGTTGCTAGCTGCCGCCATTAATGGGAGTACGGTCGCGATTATCTGTTTGACGTAATGTTTGATGCAATTTTTTTGTGTTAAAAGAAGTGACTGCAGAATTGCAACGAATTAGTGTTGTGGAAGAATATATACATTTACGTAACATGTATGTTTTTTTTGGTTGTATTCATATGAGGGTGTAATTTTAATCACGCAACTGTGAACTGTAGTTGGCGAATTACATTTTTCCGGTTTGTTGGGGAAAGTTTCCTAGGGTAAGAGCTCGCAAAAATGATTATGCGGACTCTTGCCCCACAATACCAAATATAATTTAAACTTTTTTGTAATAAGCGCAGAACTTATGCAGTTTGATTGTTCGACAGAAATAATAAGTTAGATGCATGTAATATTATATAATTAAAATCAAATACCGTGGTGTACATAAGGAAACGGATGTTGGTAAAATCAAAATTATTAGCCTAGAAGTAGTCTGTTGGCAAATGTTTTGTACGACAAAAGTTATGAAACGATAATAAAATTCTAACAGATTTAAGCGAAATAGTACACAAAACTGAAAGCGTATTATGAAAAAGAATGTAGTAAATGAATGCCAGCACATCCTGCTAGATGCAAAACGCATTTTAAGATTAATAATTTGTTTCGACTGGCTTATGAGAATGCCACTACTATTGGAATTGCTGCCGAAGGCTTTCAGGGCATGTGGCATACTGCCTATGTATCCCGATGTTTCTTCTGAATTTGACTTTCTTCCATCTGAAATTACTGGCAGGCCTCTCTCAAATAATAATGACAACAAATCGTATCCTGTTGGTGACAGTACTAATCATACGAGTGCAAAAGTACAGCTTGCTTCTTCTTCATAGCACATTTCAAAATTTGAGGAAACCACTGTCACAAACGTTCCGGTTCGGCCTACTGAAAGTGGCCATGGAAAGTTCTGTAAAGAGTTTGCTACAGGTAGCTCTACTGACGACGTCTTCTCCAACGCTTGTCTTAGGAATATGCCGAATCCTGTGAAGTGTTCCATTGCGCCAAAAATAATCAGGCCCTTCCTAAAAGCTAGTCACCCACAAAAGAGGCGCAGAAATCCAAAACTGTTTCAAATTCTCACGTCGTCATCACATGCTAAAATGCTGTCATTACAAAGTGAAATAAAAAATAGGCCTAACCGAACACGACCGTAACATCAAAATCAGCAAGCTTGCAGTCCAAGGCCTTTGAGCAAAATGCAAACTATATGTGGCAAGAAAGGCTTTGCAAGCTCCGGCAAGATGGGCTATTTCTGTGGTGGACGTGGTGCAATGTACGAAGAGCCTCGATCTGTGGGCTGTGTTATGTGCAGCGAATGTAGCTTATAATGGGAGGAACCCTGTACTGATTATATGGGAAAGGGCTTTGACAAATGTAATATATGATGCCAATAGGACTCTTACCCCACTTTAATAGGATTATTGCCCCACACGTGGGGCAAGTTTCCTAATATGCATTCAAGTGTTATATTTGTATTGTAAGTTCTCACAAATGAATTAAAATTTCAGTTGCTGTACACTGAAGAGCCAAAAAAACTGGTACACCTGCCCCCCGAGCACGCAGAAGCGCCGCAAGACGACGTGGCATGGACTCGACTAATGTCTGAAGGTATGCAGGAGGCAATTCACACCATGATTTCTGCAGGGCAGTCCACAAATCCAATCTGCGCCAATATGAGAAATGGTTGCACGTCTGTCACGTTTAATGATTCTCGTCAGTCGTCGTTTATCCCGTTCGTTCACGATCTTTTTCCGGTCGCAGCGATGTCGAAGATTTGATGTTTCACCGGATTCCCGATATTCACGGCACACTCGTGAAATGGTCATACGCGAAAATCCAAATTTTATCGCTACCTCGGAGATGTTATGTCCCATCTCTCGTGCGCCGACTGTAACACCACGTTCAAACTCACTTAAATCTTGATAACCTGCCATTGTAGCAGCAGTAACCGATCTAGCTGCCGACCGCATCGCGTTACTCTGGTTGGTTCCATACCTCTGTTATTTGCATACGTACGCCTATACCAGTTTTTTTTTGGCTCTTCAGTGTATATAATAATACACAATACATTGTCATAGCATGTGAAATACATCGTTGCAACAGACACAATCGACTATTGTTTTCTTAAAGCGCGGGCTCTTGCCCCTCATAACTTTATATATATATATAAGAAGTTGGTGCACCATTCTCCATAAGAGCATTTCCTTAAAGTGATCGATGGAGTACTACCTCAGCAATCCCCACTTTCTCAAAGGTTATCAGGTGCAAAGCCTCGTGGTTGTAAAGGTAATGCTTCAATGACCTCCGTGACGGATTAAGGCATCTCACCAAAAAATTCGATACGTTTACTCCTCCACCAGGATCCCTGGAACTATCTGAATTCTCGCATATCACAGCCAGTGGAGAAGACAGCAGGTCGGTTTCGCAACAAGTCGCGAAAAGTGACGGCCTTGTAAAAGAATATTTAAGAGTACACAATCGAAATGGTGGCGCGTGTGGCATCCTGTCGCAACACACGCCAGTAAAATGGCGACATTAGCCAGCACCATGACGGAACTCTGTTCCGCTGACCAGCGCCTGAGGACCAACTTAACTAGACGGCAGCGTGCGACCAACGGAAGTAGAGTGGAGAGATATGGGCGGCTCTTAAAGCATCGAGGTCTTGAGAGCCGATGAAGGTGAAGTGACGCGAATATAAAGTAGGGACGGAATACAAGGTCGGGGGAGAAGGGAGATCCCCGAGGAAACCCGCCATCCAGAGGCATCGTCCGGCACGATCTGCAAATGCGAAAATCCGGGAAGCCACCACACTGGGAATCGAACCCGGTTCGCCTAGGGGGGGGGAGGCGAACAGTCTCGCCACTAAACCACCGCGGCCCCCTGAACAACAGGAAATATTCCGCAACGTGCAGAAGAACGGAGCATTTCGTCCTGAGGCTAAGGATTGAATTTTCGCCGCAGCCCGTGTGTGAGACTCGAAGGATGACCAGAGTCCTCAACCTCCCCCTTCCCCCGTGGCCACCCCCACCTCCTTTCCACAAGAAGACAAGAGGACGGTAAGGAGGCGAAAAAAGGAAGACCGGGTCAAGAGATAAACCGTGATAAATTATCACCGCCGGTTCCTTGGTTTATGTCTCCGGGATGGCGCGGGGATCGTTACCTCGGCTCGACTGATCGATCTGCCGAAGGTGATGCGGAGGGTCAGAGAGGGGAGGGGTTGCGGGGGATCTGCGAATGCGGTCAGTGTAAGATGTCTTCGGCGGTCTGCGTGGACCACAGCAACGGAGGAGGCTGCGTACCGTACTCGCCGAAAACTCGTTAAGCCCGTTGTAAAAATCCAATGCCGTTGTGATATCTTTGCGATCTTGGGGTTGTTTATATCTCTTTACAACTTTCCATTAAGATTTAAAATTAAAATCCAAACTACTTTGAAGAATTACTTAAACCAGAATGGACTGATTCAAGTCTGTACTTTCTCGTGTGTGAATGGAAAAAGTATTAATAATGAGTTAATAATTATTACGGTTGCAGATGCAACAAAAACAACATGGGAATAATACTGTGGATATAAAAATATCTATTAAGATATTCACTAGCCCTGATAGCTCTCTTTGTCAAATATTTGATCTGAAAAGTAAGGTAGGGTGTAATAAATAATAAATCGAATATTGAATGGATACTAACTATCCCATTCTTAAGACACGTTCTAGAAATGTTTGGGCAATTTTTCGTTTCGGAAGTGCAGAATAGCGCAGAAGCCACCCCAGGCCTGGTAATCTATACAGGATGAATCCACGTACTCATATTCAGTTCTGTTTATGGAGTTTCCGAGTCCTCAGAACTGTGGCGTCGGTGCGAGAGTGGTGAGCCAGTTGTAAGTGCGGTGAGACTACGCGGGTTTACTCGGTGTGCTTCCAGGTGGAAAGTTCTGACTATTATCAGCTTGAAGATCTGGGTGAGTGAAGTATGGGTTGAGAGTTGTGTCCCTTAGTGTCGTGTAGCATGAGCGAGCGAAGATATTTGGACGGCTCTTAACAGCGAGGTCTTCAGAGTATTGTGTAAATGGGGGACAGACTTCTTGAGATACTCTATATAACCCTAATAGCACGTGACTACTTTTTTTTGTCGGGTGGCAAGTAGTTCTGAAGCAATGATCAGCTGCGATTAACCAGCAAGGTATTCATCCTCGTACGACGCTATGCAACCCAGAGAACTGTGATATCCCGGTGAAATTAGCTGGCTTTGTCTTTACGCAAATCTATGAGGGATTTGTAGGTATTTTTTTGCGCCATTATAGTTAAAAATAGGGCTTCTTAACAAGCGAAATGTTCATTTGGATCACTTTTCTCCGTATTTAAAATTTGAAAATGTTAATATTTTTAAAATAGTTGTACATGCTAACGTTTGTCTCTGTTTTGCAGGAATATTCAAGTTATTATATATATATATATATATATATATATATATATATGTGTGTGTGTGTGTGTGTGTTTGAGTGTGTGTGGAGCACATGGTTAGTGTTTAATATACATTTTTGAAATTATACTTCTTTTGGCGCGTCAAGGTAAAAGTTTAGTGTGCAACGGAAGTTGCGCGCACACAGTGTAACGAAATTCGACAGTGATGAACGTGGTAGGGATGTTTTTCTCGTATCTCGGTAAACAATCAACCCATTCTTACAAAATATTTGGCGAAGATGTTGTACTTTGTTAGGCCATAACAATAGATGTATTTTATTTTAGTCACGCCAAAGAAGTATAACTTCTAACGCGCGTACATAAGTACACGCACCCATTTTTAATCTTACTTTTGGTGCGAAACCAATGCGTATTTATGGAATAGACGATTTTTTAAAAATTTAATGTGCTTTATCATTAAAAAAGTTATTTAATAGAGAATAAAATTGTTAACATGAACGTAGCAGTTTATTTTTGTAGCTGATAATACAATTATCAACCAGCAAACACAATCACATTAACAAGACCATTGAAAAGCTACTGAATAATTAGCCATGTGGCTAAACGAGTCAAAAGTATTTTTAACATTTCAAAATTCAAAATTTAAATACTGGGTTCCTAATTAGCTTTATGGAGTAAGTATAGAAGAAAACTAAATTGACTGACACAGTTTCAATTACTTGGACTTTCACACCGAATTTGATATAATTTCCTACATTATCATAAATACTTTTTAAGGTCAAAATTGTGTATTCCTTCAAGACCAAACATATATACCAGACATTGCAGACGCTGATTTTCGTATTTTATTGTTTCGATACACCTCATTTTATTCAAACATACTTTCTTAAATAATGCTATTTATAATTCATACATGTTAATAACGTAGTTATATGTATCTTAGTATCAGCCTTAAACTGACACCAAAACTAGTTAAACCATGTCTGAAAAGGGAGGAGAGAAAATGGTTCCAAGTCTTAACATTGGATGAAAATTGTTAAATAAACATCTGTGAATATTTGTACAATTTATTTCGCGATCCGTTTTTTAAAATGCACTTAAGTGTAAGAATAAGCTAATTAGTAAAATATTTACATTTGTANATTTATTTCGCGATCCGTTTTTTAAAATGCACTTAAGTGTAAGAATAAGCTAATTAGTAAAATATTTACATTTGTACTATTTTCACAGTTTCACTTGAACGACGCATGAATAAAGTTATCAGGTCCATGGAAATGTTAATTTTACATATGGCGGAAGAATATACAATGTGCATACAATTATACAATAAGCAGGGCTTTCAAAAGTGCTCAGTTTACCGTGAACAGCCTATAGTGAAACATTTGTTGATTGCTTGATACTGAAGTGATTTAATTTTATTTCTCTCTTTATAAAAATTCTTTTAAGTGTAAGAATGAGCAAATTTGTAAAACATTAGCGTTTGTAATAATTTCACAGTTTTACATTCTGTACGCACGGATAAAGTGGCCAGGCCAATTACAATGTTAAATTTACATATGGTGAAAANGTCACAGTTTTACATTCTGTACGCACGGATAAAGTGGCCAGGCCAATTACAATGTTAAATTTACATATGGTGAAAAGTTGCTATGTAACCAGAGAAGTAGATCATAAGCAGGTATTTCAAAAATGCTTAGTTTACCGCGAACAGCCTATAACTAATAACACAGAGGTAATAGGCAATTTTAAAAAATGGCTAATAACATTTCTTATACTTATGTATAAAATGTCACGAAAAAACTGCAATCAGCTTGGGGGGTATTTAAGGCGTTCGCCTACCTGATGTTTGAACTGCGTTATAGTCCAGGACCTTAGGGAAGAAAATTGATGTCCGTATGCTCCTTCGAGAAGAAAGCAAGAAACCAATTTTGTTGTGTTCCTATACGTCCCAGGATACTGAAATGCTTTGGTGTTACTTTTGGAATAAAATCATTAAAAAATTACTGCCATTTAAAAATAGCGGCCATAAAAAAATGGCGGCCGTTTCAAAATGGCCATATTGCATTCATAAAACAGGATGTAACGCAGATTTCCTTTATCTGATCTTCATTTTCTTTTTTTAAACGGATAGATCTTTTAACGCTAGTTAATTTGTCTCCCTACAAAAGGTTATCATAAGTCTAACCATTTTCCCGGAAAGCTTGAAAACTGGAAATTTAAGAATTTTAATTTAAAATTTTGCGTCACTATGAAAAAACAAAGCAGAAATCGACAATAAGTTCTTTGATAAAAGTGAAAGATAATTTTATAATATTTAATTTTATATCTTACACAAGGATGCTGCTCTTTTCTACAGGAGCATAATAAGCGAAATAATCTTGGAAAGTGTGACAAATGTCAGAATTTTTTTTATATTGTCCTATTTTTCTTATGTCTGGCCTGTAATTTTGTCTGCAAGACATCTCTTACTCTTGTAGTGTTCATTTTTTCAATATATNATTTTTCTTATGTCTGGCCTGTAATTTTGTCTGCAAGACATCTCTTACTCTTGTAGTGTTCATTTTTTCAATATATCTGAGCATATGTTGCAGGTGAATGGTTGAGTAATCTATGATGGAGAAAATGACGGCAGTTGCTAAGTTCAACCCGCCACCTTCTGCTAAGAGACGGCATGCCTCGGACACGAGATGGACACTGTGTTTATTGTGCCAATTAGAGACAACATAGAGTGTTTGAGAACCTAAAAGTAAAGAAATTTGCGTGAAGTTTTGCATCACCGAGCGAGCAACACGGAATGACTGGAACTTTGTGGAGTTGAAAAAGCGCCTTGGCGAGTTGACAGCATCTGACTTTGAAGCGAACCATGTAAGGCGGCATCGTTCTTGCTATCAAAATGCCACGCATAAAGGGCATATGAAACGTGCCCACAGAATGCTCATGGAACAACATGCAAGCTCGCTGCAGTGTGGACAAGAAGATAGTTCTTCTTTCCTTGCACCGTTCACAAGAATAAAAAAACTGGTGCTTATGTGAAATCTTTTTGCATTTTCTTGTGACAATGGCGCAACCAAGTTCAACAAGTTGCATGCAGGGCAAACTGAAAATGCCGGGGAAGAACTGTTTAAAGCTATAGAGCTCAGTAAAGATTAAAGGTTACTTTTGCGGGTATACGAAAGTGTAAATCCGACCAATGCTCATGCCATTGACATAATGTATCACAAAAACGGTTGGAATAAAAACGCGAACAACAAGTTGCGGCAGGTAAATATTTCACACGAAAGGCAAAATACATTTAGTGAGGCACCAGACATTGAATTCGTTAATTTGTTGAAAGATTTTTTTTTGGAACAATGAAGATTAGTTAGTATGGCAGAATGGGAAAATATGCACAAAAATATTTGTGTAACGAATGGTGTCTCTGAAAGTGAAGTTAAGAGTAGACGGCAGATCAAGAAGTTGATCGAAGAAGAACTGGTGGAGTGAGTTGTGCTGTTCTGCGCTCCAAAGCTCAAAAATCTATCGGAAAGGGCATCACTGAAAGCAGCAAAAGATGTAGCTATGGCACTGGTAGAAGACGAGAATGTTGGAGATAACATAAGGAACTTGTACTCTGCAGCAAAGTGCACGAGAAAGTTCATATTGGGGGTAAAAAAAATGGAACTTCGAGGGGTCTTTATTACACGAGAATATTGATGATATTGTGTCAATGGAGTTGTACTATTTCTTCAAGTGGTGGCCTTGTTGGACAAGTAGATAGGTCTTGTGTTAATGCTAGTAAANATTTTTCTTATGTCTGGCCTGTAATTTTGTCTGCAAGACATCTCTTACTCTTGTAGTGTTCATTTTTTCAATATATTTGAGCATATGTTGCAGGTGAATGGTTGAGTAATCTATGATGGAGAAAATGACGGCAGTTGCTAAGTTCGACCCGCCACCTTCTGCTAAGAGACGGCATGCCTCGGACACGAGATGGACACTGTGTTTATTGTGCCAATTAGAGACAACATAGAGTGTTTGAGAACCTAAAAGTAAGTGAAGTTTTGCATCACCGAGCGAGCAACACGGAATGACTGGAACTTTGTGGAGTTGAAAAAGCGCCTTGGCGAGTTGACAGCATCTGACTTTGAAGCGAACCATGTAAGGCGGCATCGTTCTTGCTATCAAAATGCCACGCATAAAGGGCATATGAAACGTGCCCACAGAATGCTCATGGAACAACGTGCAAGCTCGCTGCAGTGTGAACAAGAAGATAGTTCTTCTTTCCTTGCACCGTTCACAAGAATAAAAAAACTGGTGCTTATGTGAAATCTTTTTGCATTTTCTTGTGACAATGGCGCAACCAAGTTCAACAAATTGCATGCAGGGCAAACTGAAAATGCAGGGGAAGAACTGTTTAAAGCTATAGAGCTCAGTAAAGATTAAAGGTTACTTTTGCGGGTATACGAAAGTGTAAATCCGACCAATGCTCATGCCATTGACATAATGTATCACAAAAACGGTTGGAATAAAAACGCGAACAACAAGTTGCGGCAGGTAAATATTTCACACGAAAGGCAAAATACATTTAGTGAGGCACCAGACATTGAATTCGTTAATTTGTTGAAAGATTTTTTTTTGGAACAATGAAGATTAGTTAGTATGGCAGAATGGGAAAATATGCACAAAAATATTTGTGTAACGAATGGTGTCTCTGAAAGTGAAGTTAAGAGTAGACGGCAGATCAAGAAGTTGATCGAAGAAGAACTGGTGCAGTTAGTTGTGCTGTTCTGCGCTCCAAAGCTCAAAAATCTATCGTAAAGGGCATCACTGAAAGCAGCAAAAGATGTAGCTATGGCACTGGTAGAAGACGAGAATGTTGGAGATAACATAAGGAACTTGTACTCTGCAGCAAAGTGCACGAGAAATTTCATATTGGGGGTAAAAAAAATGGAACTTCGAGGGGTCTTTATTACACGAGAATATTGATGATATTGTGCCAATGGAGTTGTACTATTTCTTCAAGTGGTGGCCTTGTTGGACAAGTAGATAGGTCTTGTGTTAATGCTAGTAAANCCAATGGAGTTGTACTATTTCTTCAAGTGGTGGCCTTGTTGGACAAGTAGATAGGTCTTGTGTTAATGCTAGTAAATCATAGGAAGTAAATAACAGAGCTGTACGACTTTCACACAGTTTGATGTACGAATGCATGTCATCACGCCATTTGTCTCGCCACATTCGTGATGTCACGGTTCCATTAGCTGTTAGAATAGCTGTTCACAAAGAAACAATAAGTAAGAATCGTATTCAGATTTTAATTGGGTTTGGGGTGCTGCGTTGATTATCATAGGATTATACAACTAGAAGAGTGAGGTTTTCCGTGGAACTCTAATTAAAGTCCTCCTCAATGTCTCTGGTTGATTACAGTCAATTAACTCGCACTCATCATTAACGCATGCCCAGTCTGTCCGTTGACATCGTTTGAAATGTCTTTCATTCGCGCATCCAGTCCAATAGTCCAGCCTGCCAGTCGCACTCTTCACTACAGTGATGCTCGAAGTCGCACTCTTCACTACAGCGATGCTCGAAGCCGCACTATTCACTACACCGATGCTCGCAGTCGCAGATATTCCTCCCGCTGGTCACTTCCAGCACCATTCGTCTATCGCTTAAAGCCACACAATCGCCCAAACTACCGATTCTCATCCACTCTTGGTTCGAATGCCAGTCACGCTTATATCATTTTATTCGTCCGATCTGGAAGGTTCAACACAACCCAAGTCACGCTGAGAGAAACAAGGGCAGTAAGCCAGGAATATCAACCTGATGCTTTCACCAGCTATGTCATAAATACGCAGAAACCGACAAACATATCCTCTAGATATCGTTGATTTTCCATACATACTTTTAACTTTTTCTTTTATTATTCTTTCAGTTTTCTCCAAAGTTGTGTATGATTAATTAATATATCGTCAATGTTAACTGACAATAAGTATTTTTCATAATTTTTTTGTCAAATATAACACTTTAAGAAATTATTCGAAAAATTTACCATAGCAGTATATATACACTGAGGGAGAAAGCGGGGATGGTAATTTTTTTTTTTCCCCNTTGTCAAATATAACACTTTAAGAAATTATTCGAAAAATTTACCATAGCAGTATATATACACTGAGGGAGAAAGCGGGAATGGTAATTTTATCCCTTATAAATTCATTGAAGAGTTCCTACATTTGCTCAGGAAACAGTCAAATGCGTAGGGAAGTTCCCAATTTTGTATAGTAGCGCCACTAAACATTCATATGTCCGCAGATGATGTGTGGTATTATTTCCATACATGGTATAGATTAAAAACTTCCATTAGAGTTTAGGAAGTTTACCAGGAAATTTTTTTACAATGTAAGTAATTGTTTATACTGCAGGACAGCAAGTAACTAACTGACCATGCGGTCACTACTTGCTTTTTCTACAAAAAAAAAAACACTTAAACACGCAAATAACCAAAAAACCCAGTATTGCGTTGAGGTGACCTCCCAACGTTAATTTACAGTATTACTGGGGAAGCGGTGGCGTAGTGGCCAGGGCGCTCGCCTCCCACCACGGCGATCCGGGTTCGATCCCCGGCGGGTTCACTCCCGGACCTTCGCATGTGGGAATCGTGCTGGACGA
>NQII01002933.1:167020-198068 GCA_002778355.1 Clitarchus hookeri | reverse complement strand
AAAAAAAAACATTTCGTGATAGCACCTATGCGACCGACCTTATGGTCTCTTGAAATTGGATCAATAAATAACGGATATTCTTTAGATCTCCTGCAGGGCATTCGAAAGTGTCCTCTTTGCCGTGAACGGGCTATAGGAGGCGAGGTCCTGATTGCGTGTCCTGTGGAGGAGGCTAAGATCCTTGTTGCCCCTGTCGGCGAGTTAACACTTGGCAGACAGAGCGAGGAGTCGCTGCGGTTTGTTTGGTGTGGAGCCGTGGAGCAAGTGTGGGGGGGGGGGGAGCTAGGCGACGAACTTGGAAATGCTGGTTTGCCGGATCCGTAATCTAATTCCCCGCCTTGTTTTACAGTAATTACAACTTGGGAACTTGTCAAACGCTCCTGCTGTGTCAGCAAACCAACAACCCCCTTCCTCTCCAGCGCCCTTAACCCTTGCCACTTTGCCGCAGGATTAAGGTCTGGCGCCGTCACCTCGCTGTCGTGCGAGTTACCTGCGCTGCCGTCTGAAATGCGGACACGCCGACCAACACTGTAAAAAAAAAATGTCTGTACTTGCTACAAGCATTTCTTTTGAAACTAGTTGCCCCAAAAATTTGTCTTGTACCTCTACAGCTGAAATACTGTGTATTTAAAACACGTAATTTGAGANGAAACTAGTTGCCCCAAAAATTTGTCTTGTACCTCTACAGCTGAAATACTGTGTATTTAAAACACGTAATTTGAGAGAACATGTCGGTAAGCAAATTTTCAAAGGTTACGATATTTTCCCACGAGAGTTACCTAGAGTAAAGTTTTCCATGTTAATGTAAGTTAGAGCTCTCGTGAAAATGGCTAATCCTACAAGAGAAAAATGTTGTATTTTATTTTACGGCAATGTATTTTAAAATAAGAGGCGTTAGACGTTACAAACCAATAACATTTTAAAATTTCATAATAAAAAGAATAAATTTACTGGCGTTTAAATATAGCGCTGAAAGTATTTTCGTTGAAATATCTTGAGATATAAATAGTTTATGTACCGAAATATTTATAATAAACATGAAGTCTACAACATCTGCGTGTTAAAAGTCAACGTGAACAGTACACATTCTACACATAGGTTTTGTGAAATTCACTCTAATATATTTGTAGTGTTACAAAAATATCTTCTGCCATTGCTTGAAAAAAAAATACAAAAATTATAATTTAGGTTGGTTTATACGTATTTTTGCAGCAATTGTGTCTCAAAATTGTACACATAGAACAGGCTTGTTTGTCTTGATACGTTCGCTGACTGAACAAGATAAACTCTTAAATCNTCTCAAAATTGTACACATAGAACAGGCTTGTTTGTCTTGATACGTTCGCTGACTGAACAAGATAAACTCTTAAATCCCGCGGAACACAGTAAAGATTGCAGTTCGCTTCTCACCGAGTCACCAGCCTTTAGACAATTGTCGGCTACTCAAATGTTTAGTAGGCTGTGTAGTTTAGTTTACGAGCCCTTGAAATAAAAATTTTTTTTGGGGTGTAACTGAGACTGTAATCATATACGAGACAGCCTAAAGAGGAAAGTTGACTGAAAAATCAAACACATGAATGTGATACTTAAAATATGGAGTAGTTGACAGCCGAGGTGCGAAAAACGTAAGCGCGCCGACAATAAAAAGCTGCAGGAAAAAAACTCAAGAAATTTAAAACAGAAANGCCGAGGTGCGAAAAACGTAAGCGCGCCGACAATAAAAAGCTGCAGGAAAAAAACTCAAGAAATTTAAAACAGAAAATTATGTTAAATTTAAGTGGCAAAGATGATTTTAAAATATAAACACCTGATACAAGTTTCCAAACCAAAATTAACTTACGCATCGTTTTTACTTATCAGAAAATTAGATTCGTAACATTTTGTCGTTTACAGAAGAAATTAAGCTATCTTGGATTCGTCACTTTTCAAAACCTATTTTACTTAAGATTTATTATTTAAATTTTGAATTTTTCAATGTATAATCTATAACTTTGTTGATTTCATGAATGTAATAATACTGGACTGATTTTATTTTCGTATGTAGGATAGATACATTTAAGGACTGGCTATTTATCAGGAGTAGTAACATGTTTTAGAAAAATAAATCAAACACTTATGTTCCCACAAAATCTTTTTTAACACGTCCAGTGTCCTACCAGAGTATACAGCAACGCCCAACGCGTGTTTCATCAATAGTAATACGAATATTAATATCACAACATCAAATGCGATTGCGTAGAAGACTTGACTGTCTTCGATGTCGACTATGTCCAACTTTATGCAGAGAAGACGAACTCCTTCAAGGCTCGGAGAATGCGCTGGACGGGGCCAAACTCTGCTCAAAATTATATAATGTTTTTTTCAGAATTGTTGTAACTGTGCTCCCAATCATGTTACTCACACGAGAATAATAACAATAATTATTAATATGACGCCAGCCTAATTTAATATCCTCAACATCTGCCTTGTATACACCCGGTTGTCTGTCGCCAACTCATTTATATATTCCTAATGCTATTATAAATAGCATTATAACGTACTGGAAAAGTACTTACAAAAATTGGGAAACATTTGCGAAATTACGGAATTGTATGGATTTCATCGCCACCGACTGCGTTCACACAACAAAGGCTTGCGTTATTTCGGAGAAATATTTCTCAAATTTACGTAAACTTCTAACAGTGCGTGGGTTGTTTGTGTGCTCGATCCTGTTGACGTCATGTGTGCGTTTGTGGTGGCGGTAAACTTGGAACAGTTATCGCCCGGTCATAAAATGCACTCGCTTTCCGAGTTCAGCAGTGATACGAACGGGTCGTCGTTAATTACGTTTAATCGTTTCTTGAAATCGAGGCGCCGAAGTTATGAATCACGACTGCAGGAACCCATCGCGAGCTCCTGGGGGTTGTTTTTCCTTCGCTGGAAGTTGCGCTCAGTTTCCAGAAGCAGCGCTCTACGTAAATACGCGGTAATTAAGGCGACGCCCAGGAGTAATTAACTTGCGTGGAGCTGCGAACCAGACGTCGACCCGCCCCGGTTTCCTGCCGGGTGGTCCGATCTCCTGAACTTCGACCTCACCATCCCCTCCAAGATAAGAAAACTCTCGCCGGCACTCTCACTGCAAGCAGGCGCCCATCTAGAACCGGTTCCTCAGCCCGTCTTCAAGGACGTTGCTTTTAAGGTGGCCCGCCTGGTTCGAGGAATTTCGCACGCGCCTGAGGCCTAAAAGCGCGGGAGCGCTAGGGGCGACCGAGACATGCGCGTCGACCCTCCCATCGCCTCTACACGCAAAGCACTGGACTTGTCCTCGACAACGCACCTCTTTGAGACTCTCAGCGGACGGTTTACCATTTCATGACGTTATGATAAAAATTAATGTTTTTTTGCACGTCCCTATTCCTTTTTTTTTAATGTTTCGTACCGGAATGTTTTTACCTGGAGATGACAATGAAAACACCCGTTTGAGCCATTTACGCTATCACATGAACGTGCTTTAGAGAGAAACGGAGGTACTCTTATATAGACGCGTAAAGTTTCTTGAATGCTATTCGTAAGTAGACCTCACTAAGGCACGTTGCGCGGTTTTTAAATACAAAGTTTTCTGCCGGAGCTCTGCACGCCGTTCAGCGGCCTTCACCTCAAGGACTCCGTCTGACTGGCGCTTCAACTGCGTTGCAAAGTATTTGCAATCCTGGTTTTCGGCAGAAACTATTAGACGTGTCCCCAGTATGTTCACCCACGAAAATACATCATACCCCAGGCGGCGAACGAATGGTACTTTAAAGTAACCACGCATGCCGTAAACATTATTTTGGAGCCCTCAAATACAGTTGAAAACGGCGTCTTCAGAATGCCGTATCCTAAAACGCATACGAGTCAAACTGCTGTAGAAGCGTGAATTGAACTTCACTGCAGACTTTTCATCAATAAAATAATAGGGTCATTTTATTGACGAATAGTGTGTTGCAAGTTTCAGTGCAGGCTGCCTATTGCAGTTCAGCTCGTGTCTGGATAGCATGTTTGAATACGCAGCAGTCTGAAAAAAACCGCTTGTCAAGACATGGGCTTCACAATAATATCTAGAGCATGCGTGGTATCTTGAAAGTACCGATCAGACAACCGTAAAGAAAAATCGACATGTTTGATTTCTGGCTTCGCCTCGTAAAGAAACAGCAACATTAATAATTAATCGCTGAGAAGGTAATGGTGTACATGGGGACGTTTCGCTGGAAAACTAGAAGCCAGTGAGGTAAAGGAATGCGAACGTCACAACGTTTAATTAGTTTCTTAGAAAAAAAAAGAGCGTTTTTAAATTCTTAAATGCTCCAAGTTGATTGCAGTTTTTGCTTGTCATTTTATTATTTAGTAGAAGAAATTTTATTAACAGTTTTTTTTAATTGTATTTTATCGCTACATTATCAGTTACTTAATCGCTTGCAAACAAGTATGTTTATTTGTCATTCGAGAAAAATTTCTATGTCCGATATTTACATATCATCTTACAATTCAAAAAATTATGTAATATGTCCGTTCAGAAAAAAGTTTAGCTCTTACGATTTACTGCAAATTGAGATGCTTGATAAATTGTAACGAATTTCATGTTTCTCCATAAAATACCGCAACATGCTCGAATCTGGACTTGGTTTACAATTTATATTTGTCTAAATAGGTTGGTCGATTAACTCGATCGAAAAATGTTGTAGAAAAACAAAGCATGAAAGTATTTTGTGTCATACGACGTAACTCGGGGCTAAAGTAAAGCGACTAGGTTTATATAGTATATTTAATAAGATTCTACTTGTATGGACATACATCTTGCAACTAAAGATGCATAATATCACACACATATCGGTTGTTTAAAAGGAATATTCGTTGAAATTTGTCACTAGGTTGAAATTATAAAAAAAAAGTATTTCAACCAAATATTACATAAACTGAATAAAATTTTATTTTTACACTGTATAAATGATATTAATACTACGAATATTTTCCGTGTCATTGTTAGTGAGCTGTTTAAGGCCACATAACATTTAAGCGTATGAAACTCAATGTTCATAAAGTTATCTTACTACAAAATAAAAATTCGTTAAATGCAAAATGTTTTTATAAAGTGGCAAATGTGACGGAAATCAGAAATAGTAAATATTTTATGGTAACAGAAATAAAGTTTTTGAAAGGGTTACTTTGCAGTGCTTAGAAATTGACAATAAATTTAGTGACAAACTTTCCTATACCCTACACAATATTTAATAAAATGCTCAGAAAAGGAATTTCGATAAAATTGGGTCATTGAGAGCCTGGCTGTTAAGGATAGATGTAGGCTGGGCACACTCACGCTAAATACTCACAGACAAAAATAAATGTTTCTTAATCTGCAATGAAATAACTGACTTTCGAACGACTTCATTTTTCTGTAGTTACTATTCTAATAATCCATTATTTCACACCGGCTCTCCTGACCTCGTTGTTAAGAGCAGCCCATATCTCTCAACTCAACTCAACTATTATTTCACAAGTACACTTCAAATTCTAAACAGACAAAACGGCTCCAAATAAGAGAATTTGACTGAAGATCTGTCGAAACTGCTACATTTGAATCAGTAAAATTATGCTGGTAATTTCAGCTGCTGGCATCCACTGACATACATATTGAAATTCACTGGCACGGGCGTAAAACCTCAGATNACAATAAATTTAGTGACAAACTTTCCTATACCCTACACAATATTTAATAAAATGCTCAGAAAAGGAATTTCGATAAAATTGGGTCATTGAGAGCCTGGCTGTTAAGGATAGATGTAGGCTGGGCACACTCATGCTAAATACTCACAGACAAAAAGAAATGTTTCTTAATCTGCAATGAAATAACTGACTTTCGAACGACTTCATTTTTCTGTAGTTACTATTCTAATAATCCATTATTTCACACCGGCTCTCCTGACCTCGTTGTTAAGAGCAGCCCATATCTCTCAACTCAACTCAACTATTATTTCACAAGTACACTTCAAATTCTAAACAGACAAAACGGCTCCAAATAAGAGAATTTGACTGAAGATCTGTCGAAACTGCTACATTTGAATCAGTAAAATTATGCTGGTAATTTCAGCTGCTGGCATCCACTGACATACATATTGAAATTCACTGGCACGGGCGTAAAACCTCAGATAATTTTACTGATTCGCCGTTAGATTACAGCCCGTTAATTTAAGATTCAGTAAAATAGCTCTACTAATTGAAATCACTGATTCGAATTTAGAGTGTACATTTAGAAAAATGAACGTTATATTCTTTAATGGAATTCAGTGGCCCTTCGCTGATTACAGTTATTTTATCCTCTCGCGAGCGTTAGAGATTGCGGAGACGTTTGCAGTTTGAAAGAAGAGGGAAACGCAAGTATTCCACCGGGGAGAAAATCGCGACAGTAATGCACAGCGCGGATTCTGCGTTCTTTCACTTGCTTGGAACACCTGTGAAGATCGCGTGGAAAGTTTTTGCGTGGTAAAGAAGGGTGAACAGAGCTCTCTTTCTGCTCCGGCAGTGCCATCGGCGCGGGGATGAAACACGCCGTTTCCAATGTTTATTTCTTACTTCGCTCCGTGTATCACAACAAGGTCCCTTCGACAAGAAGAAGAGTGCGCGGAAGAGGCGAGGAAGCGGTTCTGTCCCCTTTTCGACGATCCTTGTTTATTCGTATCTCTTCTTCGCCTGGTGTGAGTTCTCTCCCCACACGGAAATAGATTCACGAAAAGTATCAAAGACGCCGAAACTGCTACGCTGTAAAATTCCTCTGCATTTATACATACTATTATTTGGAATCTAGTTGACAATATTATTTTTGTAATAATTCACTCTATATATATATTTTTTTTTTGTGTTTGTAAACTACGAATAAGCTAGAGTAAATTTCACAAATCCCTAGTGTGAAATGTGTAAAACTAATGTTGAATTTTTAACAAGCAAATGTTGTAGACTTCATGTTTTATTATAAACATCCAGATACACAAACAATTTGTATGTTTTCTAAAATAATGTGTTGTAAATACACATTATTCCAGCTGTAAAGTTACAAAAAAAGTTTTTGGCAAATTGTTAAAAAAAATATATATAACAAGTGCAAAAAAGGTTTTTGCTATGTACGAGTAAATTAGAAAACATTTTTTACAAAATGTTAGTGTTGAATGTTTGAAACTAAAGTTGAATTTAACAAGACATTACTGCAGACTTCAAATTTATTATAAGAGTGGATATACGTAAACGATGTTCTCCGTTTCATGAAACAGAGTGCAGTAAAGTTGCAATATTTTACTTACAGTGATGCACGAAAAATTTCGGTAATTATTTTCCATTGTTTGTGAAACTCACAATTTTTTTTTACTGTGTACGCGCTTTTCCCCGACAGACAGCCCACCCTGCTTTGTTCGGTTTCCTTTCCTACTGGCTGGAAAAACTTTGCGCTGACAAATCGCGACTTTACTTCCACGTCTCTTATTTCCCTTCCGAGGTCTAAACGTGTTGGCTCGGTTGTTCTGGATACAGAGACAGTTTTGACGCCTGCGGCGTCCCTATATGTTATCCGTCCGTACTCAAGCTCTAGCGAAGCACANAAATAAGCGCAAGATCTGCTAGAGAAACGAACGTATTACTAGTTTCACGTTCCCCGAGTTCAAGCCCGTAATGAAATCATGTCCGGCCGTGTGGGTTAGGGTGGAAAGAGTATTGTACTTCGTAAGTAAGCTCTCAGTTCATGAATATATAATCATATGTAATTAAAAGTAATGATAAGTAAAATAAATACAGTCAATAATAAAAATATATAACAACAATAAAATTATAAATATAACAAAATAATAAAAATAAACAAAAAAATTTAACATGGAAAATATTCAAGAACTGTGGTATACAATTTATCGTCTGGCTGTAGGTATTTCGCATATCCGAAACGTAAAAAGTACGGGGGCAGTAAGGGCGACACAGTCAAGCAGTTCAGATGACCCACGGTCTCTATGTGCAAGGTACAGTTCTTTCGTCGGTTATGCGCCTCTACGAGTTGTTCTGCAGGAACCGTGTCGTTTCATATTGTAGTATGGAAGAAAAAGTTGTTCTGCGGGTGGGTCCAAATGTTTCACCAAGGAAGGTAAATAAAAATTTTAAAAAATAAATATGACAGCGGTAACAACTATTTTAGTCGGTCTCACTCTCTGAAAAATAATCATTAAAATAAATACATAATTATTTTTGGACGTTCCGTTGCAGCAATTTGTTATACGTCACTGGAAAACTATAAAATGACGTAGAAACAAACATACATGGACTCAAAAATTAAGAGAGGCAAGGATAGCTTTGTTCACAAAAATGTTAACAGCATATAGATAATCCCGTAGAAACAATTAACTTATTTTTTAAAAAGGCAAAAGAGACGAAATAAAGTAACATGTAAACAAAGTTAGAAGGGCGGGATACACAGATATAGTTGTTCCGTGGTTAAATGAGAACTTCTTTAAATCAACCTTTGGAAACTTTTTTTGCCCTTGACTGCACCAGACACTGGTGAGTGGCGCTTTCCTTGTTGGCAACGAAATATAGGCTGTTAATAAAGTAGTTTTGAAACCCCTAACCTCGTTTAATTTTTCCATATGTAAAATTTAAGTTGTCATGGGCCTAATCACTTCATTCATGCATCAACCAAATAAATGAATACTAATATGCAGATTCGTACACTAGTGAGTATAAAACAATCAGTGGCAATGTTTTTAAACATAACACTCGCAATTCAATATCAAGCGATAAGAACTATTTTTTATCAATTCGCTGCCAACTTAACTAGGAGCCTGCATGCCAGCGTGTAACCTAGCATGTATGTAGCTATGAGCAGAAATTATTTTTCAAAGGTTTGTTTTAGAAATAATCACTTTTCGGCGAACAGCTCATAGCAAATATAATTACATGCCTCAAGGCCATATTTCAAGTCCGATATTTAAATTTTGTAGACTATGAACATAATTTTATTTAATTTCTGTTTTTATGCATATAAAATCTGAACGGACATATACCAGTTTTTTAGTATCTGTCCCAAGGCCTTCAGAGATAAACTTGATTGGAGCGTGGATTAAGTGATCGGGCCTGTGGCAGTGTTGATTTTACTTATGGCGTAGGGACACGAAATATATAGGGGGGGGGTTAGGGCTTACGAAAGTGATCAATGCGAACAGACTGTACATGCAAATAACTCTGAGCGACACAATAAGAAGACAAAACAGACGAGCAGAGGAGCAGAAAACCGACGTAAGTACAGAAACCTACACCTCCAATGAATGTAAGTCTGTATACGTGTCTCAAGGCAAGAAGAAATTACAGTTCCTGAAAAGTCGCAACCATCGAAGTCGAAGATGGTTAATCTGTTTCGTCTTCGGTCTTGTTCCTCTGCATATTTTTTTCTTCTGTGGGTTCGTACGACGTATCAAAAAATTCGTGTCCATCATATAAACAATTATTTGCATAATATTTGCCAAGAGTTTTCTTATAACACTACGTGCATCTCCTACTCAATAAGGAATTTGAAGTCAACAGTACTGCAATGTTTACACATTCTACAGTAACGTGTTGTGAAATTTCCTCTAATTTTTGTAAATTTTTTAAAGCATTCCTTGTAAAACCCTGTTTGGAGTGTAATTTAAATCCGGATTGAAACTCTACTACAAACACTCCCAGAATTAAATGAACCAGGGTCGCGATTCTCATTCACTTTATCCGCTTATCAGCAGCCGATTTACGTCGTTGAAACAATAAACGGGGTCATGAATTGTGGTGGTCAGCTGGCAATCATGATATCGTTGAGTACGCTACGCCAGGCTAGAGATACTCACGTTATTGCGTTCCCGATAACCGGGAAACGAATGACAATCGCGCCCCTGGTCTCGAGTGGGATAATCCAGTCCAGTCCAGTCCAGTCAGCTAGGAGGACTGGAGAGTTGAATCCGAACTGAAGAGTTGACCGTGGACACCCAAAATTGAGTCAACTCCACAACAAACACGACGGGATGGTCCGCACGTTGAGGTAAGAAATAATTTTACAGCATTGAAAATAATTGAATTGATAATCACCGACGTCCAAGATAACTGCTGTGGCTCAGAAATGTTATGTACAACCAGAGATTACTATTTCGTTGGCAATTATTTCTGTGGGTCCAGATATCACCATATTTCAGTCATAGTATTCAACTATAGCCTATCATAAAGTGTAAAATAATTTAGTTTTATAATTTAATGTTCAGACCAAGTTGGATCGAGTTGAAGTTCTGTCCTGTCTGATATTTGTGGTAAATGTTGTCTTGTTGTGTCGTCCAGAACCATTTGCTATGTCTAGGTAGGTCCACGTTTTAGCGGGTTTAGTTATTATTTTTGGGTTTTGTGTGATTCCGTCCGTGAAAACAAACTAAGATTCTTCTTCGCAATTTTCTCTGTGTTAATTCACCTACTTGTTGACAACAGGTAACCTTGAATCTTTTGTTTTATTTTTATTTGTATCTGGGATCTGAAGTTATGCTGTAAGATTTCTGAGACATATAACAACATTTGGAAAAGGGATTTATGTAAAAAAAAAACAATACCTATCTTTTAACTTACCTCCATTGCAGGAATCATTGAAATATCATAAAAGTACGTTAAAAATTAAAAAAAAAAAAACAGGAAAAGGAACGTGAAATATTTCATAAATTTTATTTATCAGCTAATATCCATAAGAAATATAAGAAGTTTTTAAATTAAAAGTTTTGTTATATCACCTACCTACACTACAAGATTCATTCAGATATCAGAAACGACACGTTGGAGATGAAATAAGATAACGAATTGGTATAGACACGTGAATAGTTTTATAAATACTATTTGCAAGGTATTACCAATATACAAAAGTATAAACAAATTTTTAAATAAAATGTTAGTAACCATCAATATATTAATATATAATGATTAAAAAAATGTCGCGGTATCAACTGGCAGTCGCCTTTGCAAAGTATTTCCACGAAGTAAAATAACACAGCGTTGCACATATAACTTAAGAAAAGTTATTTAACCAAACAATAAAAGGCACTTCACTTTTCTTTCCGCAAGTTTTGCAATGAAAATGTTTTGTATTTCAGTAAATGCCCATGCCATCTCTTTTACGTACTTCTTAAAACTCATAGCAACAGTTTTGTAGTAAAAATGGCAAAGGAATCCTGAGTTTTACGGTCTAAGTGAACATTAAATATTTTGACGACTTTTTTTTCCATAAATGCTGCCAGTTTGAACTTCACGACTATACTGCACGCAAAATAAAAAATGTGAAAACGTCTGTAATATTACATTCCAAAATTTACTGCAGCGGCCACTGCCTTGGGTAAGACATGTTAATTTCTGTAAAACGAAAGTAAGTTCGAAATACTTCATTCATTCACTCGCTCTCATTATAAGGACCAACATGACTTACGGCGAAATCTGTGATCTTGAACGCATTATGTAGTGCCAAAGCTAAGGGCGTTAATTGCGTTTACCAACAGATAGCGTGGTGACACTGAAGTGAGCAAGTGAAGAAATTTAAGAGCCGATGAAAGTATGACGGTGCGGGGGAAACGGGAGATCCCCGAGAAAACCCACCGACCGACGGCATCGTACGATTCCCACGAGCGAAAATCCGGGAGCGACCCCGCCGTGAATCGAACCCGGTTCGCCTAGGTGCGAGGCGAGTAGTCTAACCATTACATCACCGCGGCCCCCGGTAACACTGATTGCACCACAAACCTTATACATTTCTTCGCTTTTGCGTGCACGAAAACTTCACAAGAGGCATTTTTAAAACAACAATTAATTTAATTTCCTGCATCGCCGTCAGCTTGTTTCAAAAATCAAGCGGTGCCCACGCATGCACACACACACACACACACACCCACACACAGAGGCTGGCAAGGTTAGCGTTATTGTAGGTTGTCCTGTGGCCAATCTAGTTTATTTCTTTTCATTAGCTGCTTCCTCATTTCTCGCAAAATATTTATCCGATTTAAATAATCGACATGTCGTTGAATTCGTCTTAAAATTTTATATACAAATTGCATGTAATTGGATTCGACGTAGGTAGAAATTCAAGAGAAATATCGAAAAAAAAAAAAAGGCAAAAATCTATCTCAGAAACTGCTAACACCGCACTCACCAGACTCATTTCAATCGGTAGAGCATCCCTTATTACCTTAGGAATATGCTATCTTTATTGGCCTGTCAGGCCAAATTAACACGAGAGAAAACGAATACGAAATAATGTGTCGTCCTGTGGCCAATGTAGTTTATTTCTTTTCATTTGCTGCTACCGAGGTGGGAAGCCATTCTCATTGTGACAGAATAGCACATGATTAACTCACGCAAAAATGCAGTGTTTATTAATTGGCGTGGGGTCTTTGAGACTGTGTCTAAAAAAATATAGCACAGTGACAAACGCCGCAAAAAAAAGTGGTAATCAGCTTTTACTGCGCTAGAGAGTGCTGCAATCTGGTGGCGAGGATTTGAAACAGTTCGAGGAGAAGCCATTAGTCTTCTGAGGGCATCTGAGTTAGTTGTCGTACAGTTTATTTGTTTTATTACTGTCTTAGTGCGTGGTATGTTTTATAAACTACGCTATTATTTACTATAATCTCTTTAAAATATTTTCTTTTAAGCTCTAAAACCACGTGTTATGAAATTTATTAGATTTCTTTGTTTTCACTCTAGACAAGCTTTTGTGTGTCGGTGCGCGAGTAGGCAAATTTTCTAGCTACCTAGTGCGTGAACTAACGCGTTTAAACACTTGCTGCAAAGTGCGCAATGATTGCAGGTAGTAAGTAACAGGAGAGGTAATAATATTTTACGTGAAAATTAACACTAGGAACAGCGCCGTTGCTTTTAACAGGCAGCTGTTGTATTAGGCAAAATATATTTTCCAAACACTCGGCAATGCTCGAAGCGTATTTGTATTAGTATTCGTGACTTACTTGTATTTTATTCGGTCCCTAGCTGATAAATGTTTATATATCAACGGAGAGAAACTGTTAAATGCGAAAAATCTGAGTAGCTACACTGTAAAAAAAAAAAAAGTGAAGTTTTACACACAAGGTATGTGGTAGCAGACTTTACACAAAAGTCGGTGTGAATTTACACAAATCATGATCGTGTGTTTTCACTTTTGCGTCAGTAAAATTGCACTGTAAACCGGTACAATAATCAAGCCACTGTGTTTGTTTTAAACCAAGCTGTTGTGTTAAATAACACGTACTAAAAGAGAGAAAATACATTAAAAATGTTTGCGTAATATTGTTCGCTATGGCAGGTGTCATATTTTAGGTTTTATAAATAATCCCATACACAAATTTGCGGGACGAAAGCCCATTTTGCACTTTCAAACTAGATACTGCGGCTTTGGACCATTCACTTGCAAGCGTTTCGCAAAACTAAATGACTTCTGGCGATGGCACGACTCGAACACGTGACCCTCAGAGTCGCAGACAAGTGTCGTAGCGGTCAGACCACCAGCATCTCACGACGAATGACGATCGCCACCTTGAATAATAAAAATGGAACGGCATGTGGTATAAGAGCTAAGCGATGGGCGGAAGACATGTTGGTTGTGTTTGACATCAGCTGGTAATGTCTTCCAATACCGTTCGTCGTTTGTAAAACACGTTTTCATTCCCTGCCATGCTTATATTCGCTGAATTATACAAGTGATGGAGAGCAAGTCCTTGTATCCGTAGGACGACTGAGCTGTTCAAACCAATCACTTGGCACGGTCATTAAATAAAACAAAATTTTATTGGCTGCCTACTCGAGCAACCTAGTTTATATGATTAAATTCATTTTTCTGTTCGTAAAAATGGTATTTTCATTCAAGTTGTTAATATAAATTTACATTGCATTTAGTCACTGGAAAGTGCATTATGTAACATATACTATTACAAAAATATAGTGTGTTAATACCATGACAGTATATTAAAAAGTACAAATTGAAGATGTTTAGTACTTTGTATTGATGTATTTTTTTAATAACTTTCAAACTATAAACTCTCGAATGCGAGTAATACCTGCAAAAGTTTTACCAAACTCTCTAAGAAACTTGCCATAGTGTGAATTTCGCGAATAAAATTACGAATTTTTATTATCAGGCACACTTTTCTGAGGAGAAAAAGGCGCCCTTTTAATTCATGAAAAGTTTTTATTATTATGTTAGTAATATGAAGTAATTAATTTTTTTCAGTGTCGTCTTCAGAAAGACTGCAACAAAAATGCCAGTAAATAATAATTTGCAAAAAGTTAAGTTTCTCATAAGGGTACCGTGCAGCTGAAAATAAAATATTAATGGCTGCTGTTATTGAGTATCATTGCTTTCTCTGCAGGACGTTCTTGCTGTAAACAAAGTAGTGTGTTAAACATCATTTCTTGTGTGTGTCACCGTATCTTAAGAGATGTTATAAATTAAGGAGTCAAATACACTAAATTTTCGTATTAGAAATTTTTGCTGCAGTAACTCTTTGAAATAGTACTTCTTACGTACTGTATCATAAAATTGTCGGAAAAAAAAAACCCCTGAAATACTATTTTATATACCGGATGTTTTTGAAATGGGTGCAGATATCTTGGGGGATGCAAGGACATGTCATGACAAGTGTTTTGATGTGATGAACGTGGTGTGGTGTTGGATATTTGTCCTTATGCTACAAACTAATAAAACGCAAGACGCAGTGTTGGTGTGGAAGATGCCCTCGCGGGTAAACAGAGCCTCGTCTGTCTATAATACAGTGGCAGGGAAGCCTGGAACAGTAATGCAAGAACCACGTGGCGAGGTCAAGTCGACGACGACGATCATCACTACAGCCACGTATTCTGCTTCCAGTACAGAGGCGCTTACTGTATGTCGCCGTGCAAGACGCAGTGTTGGTGTTGAAGATGCCCTCGCGGGTAAACAGCACCTCATCTGTCTATAATACAGTGGCAGGGAAGCCTGGAACAGTAATGCAAGAACCACGTGGCGAAGTCAAGTCGACGACGACGATCATCACTACAGCCACGTATTCTGCTTTTAGTACAGAGGCACTTACTGTATGTCGCCATGCAACCAGGTACTTCCGGTTCCGATGTCACCTCGCTTTGAGTAATTGTGATGCATGTTCTATACATAATAATTACTGCTTACAGCATATGCGTCTTGCGTTTTATTTATTTGTGGCATAAGGATGCATTTCCGACACCATGTTCAATACATGAAAACGCTCGTTCTGACACCCCCCTTGCATCCCCCAAAATATTTCCACTCATTAAAATAAATCCTGTATAAATGGCTTAATTATTTGGTTATAGTGTAAGTTTTACCAGCGTGCATTCTTACATATTGACATATGCACTACGGTTTCATAGGGAAATCATGTTAATTACTTGAAAGAATACCACTGAAGCTTGCGAGTGACGCTGGCACGTCCAGCTGCCACGTTCACGAGGATAGCGAGATGACTATACAGGTGCGTATTAAGATACCTCTCGTGCCTCACGGACAAACAGGCGGCTGTTGATGCCATCAGAAATCGATGACGCTCGGCCGGAATTTGCGGTGGAAATGTTGGCAGTGCTGGCCTTCGACACCGGCACGAGGAAAGGGCGGTAGGGTGCTGGTAGGCGGGCATTTCGTAACGGGGGAACCACGTAGGCTTGCTTTCAATAAAACCGCCGCAGTTTCGTTGTCCCCAGAGAGGAAATGAGTGACGGAATACGTTCAAAAAGAACATTTCAAACCCGCCGTGGACGGCACAGTGTGTCTCCGGCACGTGTTCGTTGCTTCTAGTAAACTCTAAAGCATTGTAGCTCAAAAGTAGATCTTCGTACCATTTACTGCATGCTTGCTGCATTAACTTATGTTTAAAAAAAAATCGCGTGAAGTATCTATTGCCTACTCTGGTAGTTCCTCAGTTTACGTGATCGCTAAGGCATCAAACCGAACGAAATTAAACCAGTTGAGTGAAAACGCGCGGGTTATTTAAGTGGTTTTGCAGAGATTTATAATGCTTCGAAGTAAAACAGACTGCAGTAGTGTCCTTAGTTATTAGCGCGTTTCACTTACCCAAAGTAAAGACATGCAAAATAACTTAATTTACAATTACTCTAATGTAAATTATTCAGATCCCTGAATCACATTTGTATTTTAGTCCCAACTTGCCAGAAGATGATGAATGAAAATATGACCATTCGAGCCCACACTTCAGTTTAACCTGCCTGGCAAAGATGTTTCCAAGCCCGCTTTAACTAGAAGGTCTTTGGGATTGTGGCCCAAGACCGAACCACGCAAGAGCTAAACTTTAACTGTTATAATACGGCTATCCACGTACATATGAATCCTCTACTTCAACTACTCTTTTATTTAAAAACATTTTCCTTATACATACCCGATAAAATGCCCTCATGAAACATGGCAGGATATGCCTTCTGCCAAGTTAAAATGTTCTCGTCGTGAAGTAACTGTCCATTCTTTCTCCCAAGATGAAATAAAACCTCTTTTATATTCGGGAAACACGTTTACCAGGGTGTTGAGGAACGTCCCAGAAAGTTTCGTTTTCTCGAGTCCAGTAACATTAAAATCTTGATGACGTCGAAGGTAGCATCGGATGGTTGCTAGACGCCATCCGTACTCGTTTGAAGGAGGTGGTCATCGGCGGGGTGAGGGGTGGGGGCAGCTTCAAGCCTCCACACCAACAGTCTGCGCTTGTCTGCCAAGCCACGCAGGTACCGACGTCCACGATGACTTACGTCGAACGCGTCACCAACAAGGTAAAGCATCAGCTCCCTCGTCAATCTATCCCCGTGTTACGACGTACAATTTCCTGCGCTGATATTAAGGCCCCCGTATACCTGGAACTTTTTCCCGCGTTTAGGCCGAGAAGCGCGGGAGCAATAAGGGCGACACTGCCACGCGCATCAAGTACGCCATCGCCGCTAAGCGCAAGGCTCTGAACTGGCGTGCAGTGTTCTCGTCGTGCTGCGTGTACCTATGGGACTTTCAGCGGTGACCATATAATTTTATTAGTGGGAAATCTTTATGAAAGTTCAGTGCAGGCGCCTATAGTAGTTTTGCACGTATCTGATGCGTGCATTTTGAGTTACAGCGCCTCGGAAAGGCCGTTTTTAGCGGTTTTGGAGTACTCTGAATTGATGTTTCTAACGTACGTGATATTTTNTGTGTGTTCTTTTCGTAGATCAGCTCGTTGGACGCACGCTTAATAGTTTCGTTGGAAAACGTGTATCTGGAACACTCTGCAACGCAGTTCAAGCGCCAGGTAGACGGGCGCCTTAATGCTGGATATACGGTTTTCAAGCACCGTCACAGCCTGTCGCTATCATCAATTTATTTTACGAAAATAATCATGGTTTTTACCCTTGTTTCGAACTAACCTCCACGACACGGTAGCATATTTGGGATTTAAATGATGGATTATTAATCCGTATGTCACCGTTAACGAAAAATGTAGACAAATGTTAAGTACCCTAAGCTTCGCCGTTATTCGAGTAATCCAAGTTTTAATTCCAAAATAATACTGAGAGGTAGGCAACACGCACTGCACACAACAAACACAGTTTCGGCTATCAAAAGGCGGGGAATAAGTGAGCGAAGAGAGCTGAGCGGCTCTTAACATCGAGGACTTGAGAGCCGATGAGGGCGAAGCGAGGTGAGTATGGAGCAGCGCCGAAATTTGATTGGATTGGAAAGGGCTCTTTAACGTCCCCCTCGGTGGTGTTGTGCTTGAAGGCATATCTAGGTTCGGCTTGTAAACTAACTTATAACCTAACTTAAACTAACACCCATGCAGTACCTAGCATTCGAACACGGAACCTCCCGCACCTCAGACCGGCGGCGCATCAACCGTCTGAGACACGGGAGGTCGGTGGAATGAAAGGGCGGTAAGATTCCCACACGAGAAAATCCGGGAGCGACCCCGTCGGGAATCGAACCCGGTTCGCCTTGCTGGGGGATGCGAGTAGTCTATTCACTAGGCCACCGCGGCCCNTGACCACCACACCACCGTGGCCCCAAAGGGAAGGGAAGATTCCAGAGAGATGTGCATGACAATGGCACTGTAATAAACTAGTCCTTCAAGTCCAACTTCAAAAATATATACTGCCCTTAGAGTTCACTTTAGACCATAGGTCGTGTTTTCACCTTTTCCCGTGATTAACTTGCATCCGAAGTTCGTTGGTCGAATTTAGATACGTTCTGAATAAAAAAATGCTCCCATCTTTTTTTATTATTATTACACAAGACGTTTGGCTTATTTCAACGTGAAACACAGCTTCATCGTCGTTGTTGGTTTGTTGGTGGACTTTCGCATTCTGTGCATGTGTGTGCTTCACTTGAACCGGTTTAGACTATGCCATCGCAAGTAAGCACAACACCGTAACGCCGAGCGATAAGCACGGGTACCCTGAAAGTGTAATCTAATTATGCTTTAAGTGCAATTTCCTATTGCTGGTTCAGAAGTGTGTACTTAGGAGAGCACGTTCTTTGTGTTTGACACTCGACATAAATGCAATTTAATTGGCGTTTCCTCCTTAATTAGCGATATTTTGCCGCTGATGTCTACATAAATTGGGACCTACAACAGCTAAAAGCATTACGGTGAACCTTTAGTGACGTGAAACATTCTTTGTGTTATTGAATACGTGGTTCGCTGGAACGATCTTTGTCTGGCCGTTTTGTTGGCCAATACATGTAAGTGCGTATATATAAATATAAATAAATATATATATATATATAATTTGGTGCATTGTCACTGGCACATGCAGAACCGTGACAAAATCTCTGGTCACCTTAATCAACGTAGCAACTGCGTATCGTTGTAATCTACGCTCACAACGCTGAAAAATAGATTTTGACGAACCAACTATGTACACTTGCTTTTGTATTCAAAGCAAACATAACCGTAAATAAAACTGGATTTGTAGGTACTACAGGTCTCATGAAACTTTCCTCGCTATCGTAGACCTTTCCTCGCTAGCATAGACCTTTCCTCGCTATTATAGAACTTTCCTCGCTATCATAGACCTTTCCTCGCTATCATAGACCTTTCCTCGCTATCATAGACCTTTCCTCGCTATCATAGACCTTTCCTCGCTATCGTAGACCTTTCCTAGCTATCATAGACCTTTCCTCGCTATCATAGACCTTTCCTAGCTATCATAGACCTTTCCTCGCTATTATAGAACTTTCCTCGCTATCATAGACCTTTCCTCGCTATCATTGACATTTCCTAGCTATCATAGACCTTTCCTCGCTATTATAGAACTTTCCTAGCTATCATAGACCTTTCCTCGCTAGCATATACGTGCTGTCTACTTTGTTCCTGGGAATGCTTGGTCTGCTGTAGAGTGGAATGTTAGAAGTTAGTTGAGAGTATTACTGCTTTGTAATTTTTTTTGTGTGTATGTTACGGACTGTACATCGTGAGTAGCAATTGGTGTACAGGTGCATCCGGATCTGTAACTAATATTTTAATGTCCATAATAAATTTTACGTCAGCGTGAATTGCTGTACATTCACGTTCTTCACCGCGCACTGCAGGAACGTGATTTTTTGCTAGCGATAGTACACTTCAGGCAACGACATTCCCGTTGTTTGAACAATGAGCCTAGTTTCATCCATACTAATCCATGTTATTTCATGCACCACCAGGTTCACCAGCGTTTTACTGCCCCGGTAGCAACCTACGTTGGCCCGATGCTGGCATTTGGTTGGAAAGGTTGGCTATATGTTGAGCTGGAACACACGCATTCATACAACGTTGGCATTTGGTTGGAAAGGTTGGCTATATGTGGAGCTGGAACACACGCATTAACAATACAACGTTGGTATTTGGTTGGAAAGGTTGGCTATATGTTGATCTGGAATACACGCATTAATACAACGTTGGCCCTACGTAAAATGACAGAGAGAATTTGCTACCACGAAAATGCAATGAGATTACTTAGCATTAGCACCCCCCCCCCCCCCCCCCNATATTTTAAATGGTTGATTGAAGGCTGGAAACAACTTGGTAAACATACTGTTGGTAATAGGTGTGTGTTTTACTGCTGACTCGATACCTTAACGACATCAGTTTATTTCTCATGGGGCGGTATTTAATTACATTTTAAAAGTAGTAAAATCTGAAAAATATATAATATTAAAAATTTAACACAATATATTGAATTGCAATAATATATCATGTCGATATTGCTTCACCACTTTTCTGAAGTCACAATAGCTAAGTGGCCAACACATCGGACTGGTACCCTAAATATCTTGAGTTCAAGCCCAACAGCTACCAAGGGAATCTTCAGCTCACAATATGAAGGTGAAAGTAATGTATTCTAATAAAGTTTACACAGTAGTTTTAAAATTTTTAGTTAGTGGGTAAAATTTATTTGAAACACTTGTAACCAACGTTGGCAGAATATCGTTTATTGATTGGCGTTAGTGTGCAATGACACATCTTGCCAACACATTACCAACGTCAAAACATGTTAGCAGATTTTTGGTTGGGAAATGACTCTGTGAGTATCTTTATAAAAGAAAGACACACTACTAGTGTGCTCACAACCATAACATAACGTTGGGCCATCCCCTACGACGTTACATTTGCATGGCTGGGAATAAGGTTTCTATGTCAACCCAGAGCAAATAGAATTCAGACAACACCACGTCTACCATCAGTTGAGATTGGTTCAGATATCAAAACCCATTGTGATATGTAAATTTCCGATTTCACATGCATGTAAAATGCGTTTTGAAACCACGCTTCTCTTAAAGAGAGACGGTTATTATATTTTATGGGTTCTGCCTGATCGGATCATAAAATGCATTACACGCAGAGAAAACGCGTGATTGAATGGTAGAAAACACGTGATTGAATATTTTTGGATATTTTGTAATGGTATCTAAACACGAAAAGCATTTTAGAAACATTTCGTGCTCGAAGAGAAGTTTCAAGTTATCATTTCAACTCCAAGGATAATTTTTGGGCGTGAAAATGGTTGAAACGAGTGATTTCGCGTTCAGTTTTGGCTGCTGAATTTTCTGTAAAGAAATTTTAGGGTTGTTTTTAGGCACGCATCATACTTTCATATTTATTAGCGTGCCATGGAAATATAGGGTCGCTGCTTAAATTCACGTTCAGACGAGTCGCCGACGGGAAAACTGCACGCCATTTGAGCGCCTTGCACGCAAAGGCGAAGAGGCCGGTGGTGAGTGAGCAAGAGTCGACCTTAGAGTTCACACGTTCCGAGTGAACGAAGAGATTCGGGCGGCTTTTAAATCGAGGACTTGAGAGCTGATGAGGGTGTAACGAAGTGACTAGAGCAGCGTCGGAATGAAGGGGCGGGGGAAAACGGGAGATCCCCGAGAAAAACCTCCGACCAGTGGCATCGTCTGGCACGATTCCCACATGCGAAAATCCGGTAGCACCCCCGCCGGGAATCGAACCCGGTTAGCCTCGGCGGGAGGCGAGTACTCTAACCACTACACCACCGCGGTCCCTCTCATAAACTTAAGATATTTTAGATAATTGCATTATAAACAAAATGAACACCAACATTTTAATTTATGTAATGATAATAAACACATCAATAAAGTTTTGCATAATGCTTGCACGCCATGATGCAGAGCTTATTTGGGAAAATGGACTAGGGTAATACAGACCGTTTTCTCATGAAGAATTTATTCGTGTTGGAAACAAAAGGTAAAATCGACATACAGAAAAGAATTTCACCCGTTACACAGGAACTGGTAGTGTTTACATTTTGCCACACTGCGACGATTCAATAAGAAACGTGGCCACCATGGACTCCAGCAGGGCTCGCACTCGCCGTGGCGTTTCACAGATCAGGTTGACCAGGTCACCGGGAGGGAGGCGATCCCACCGTTCGACGGCGGCCTCGATTACCTCTTGGCGGACCATGCGAGGGCGTGGACGCCGAACAACAGCACGCTTCAGCACATCCCACGCATGTCCGATACAGTTCGTGTCCGGCGACATCGCAGGTCATTGCATCCGGACGATGTTTGACTCCTGGTCGACGTGGTCTTGCGTTGTCGTCCGCAAGAATGATCTCATCGCCGATTTCTTCACGGGGTGGACGTACGATTGGTCGCAGCTCCTCGCGAATGTAACGCTCGCCCGTCAAAAGACACGAGCGGCTCCTGCCGTCCCAGCGTTATCCCCAGCCCAAAACACGAACTGACCCTCCGTGGAGTGCGTGCACTTCTTGGACACGCTGCAGCCTGGCACGTGAGCCCTCTTACGCCTCCAGACGCTCGGGCGACGACCGTCGGGGTGGAGGGCGATCACGGTTTTGTCCGCGAACATAAAAAAACGTCACTGTGCACGTCCCTATTCACGGCGTGCTTGGGCCCTACCTACGACAGGCTCTGAGGCCGGCAAGGAGGGGGGGACACGACGGAGTGGCCTCCTTGCGTGTACGGCCAGGAGCTCGGTGGCGCTAGCTTATGGTAACAAAGCGGTCCTGAGCTGCCGTCGTGGAGCGAGGATCGCCTGTCCTCGAACGACCAGACACTTGGCGTGTCTGCTGGTACCTCGTCCACACTCGGGACACTTCACTTTGGTCGACTCCAACACGGTTTGCAACAGCTGTCTTCGTTGGGCCTTCCTGGACTGGTGCGACTATGCGTGCCCGAGTACACAGTGTGGTGGATCGCCTGGGCGTGTTGACGTNCTTCATGCACTGACTGCGGCCAGCCCGGGATATGAGCTGCCTACGCTCCCGCCGCCATAGCCATTGCGAAAGGGGAGGAGGGCAGCGATTGGTGGCACGAAAGCGCACGAGCATGCGGATGTTTCAATACGATACACTGTACAGGATCATGAATTGCATTGTTGGGGCCTCAAAACAAGGCTACATGTTTATTTTCCGTACTATTCGTCATCATGGAAAACATTTTTTGATGTGTATATAATACATACTCAAGAGGGACATACGCCTCTAATGACGACTTACTTGCCATTCCATGCCACTTCACAACACGAGGCCTGGGAAATTTGCCTCGTCATCTAAATATTGAAAGCCCAATATTTAATTTGTTTTCCCGGCCCACTGAGTGTCTTAGACCTAGCGACTAGTACTCACTTATCGACTGTATAAACTGCGTACAAACTGCGTATAAGTACCAACTTCGTATAAAAATATATGAAAACGTGTAAGTTGGTTAGGTCATGGTACTAATTTCATATACACATGATGATATCGTTTAAATTATAATTCTGAGACCACCTTAACCACATGTGATCAAAAGGATATAAAATAAAAAGGGAGTTCGAGAAAAAACATATATTACGCGCGTTTTATTCTTCACGAGTATCCACAAACTATACGGGATGACCGCACGAATTTTTAGGCATTGTGGCATTCCCTTGACGGACGCGTGTACGCGAAATGTCTGAGAGAATTTCAAACATATGTGAATGTCGAACTAGTTCACCAGCTCTCATTCACCAATGAAACTCCGTAAATAAATCTAAAAAAATGCGTGGGCTTAGAATAGATTGAGTTCTGCTATAGCAGATGCAGTTCCGTTGGCCACGAAAAAACCAATTTTTGCATCATATTACTTTCAAGCGACCCTTGTGCCAGTGGGCACTGAAGTTATGGGTTCAAACCCAAGGGATGGCATGGATGTGTACGCTAATTTCATTTGCCATTTTATGTTTTATTTTAGTAACTGAAATGTACCAAAGTCAGCTAAGAGGTATAATAACGAGATCATTTAGGACATGAATGTAATTGCAATTAGTGCAGCTACACTCGTAAAGTTTCTTTATACGTCCGTATATACCTTCTCATCCTGGAATCGCACTTGTCAAACAGTCTTTGATGTTTGATTCCACAGGATAAAATGAGATGGATATATATATATATATATAATAGAAATTATCGGAATGAAGACGATAGCGCATTAATCAGTATCTCTTTGCCCGTAGCATTATCGAATGACGTAAGAACTACTTATGAAACCACAATACACCGTGTCGCAAAGACATACATTTGCGTAACACTAACTTCCCAGGGCCATATGGCATCGCGTGACATCACTCCCAGACAAGTCAATTAGTGGCAGCACTTGCCGCTTAGGCGATGCTGTCTGGGAGTCGCTTCAACAGGAGAGCTAGACCAGGTGGGACGAAGATGTTACGTGTACACACGACACGCAGTACGACATAAGTACTAGGACTCGATCTGGTAGAAACAAGAACTCCAGCAGTACTGCGCTGCTCGTACCACTTGGCCTCATATTCACTCCGACGTTCACCTTCCAAGTGCTACCTGTCCTCAACTATCTTGTGTCTACTTCCAGTCGCCGTAGGTTGCCAGCAGCCTCGTCACACCCAGTTACCACCTCCGACACTCGAATACACAAAAAAATATATTAAAATGTGTGTCAAATGCCAACCAGTTGTCTTTAGAAATAATCATTGCGGGACAACCTTCTTGAATCAAACAGTGGCAAAACCTCTACAAAAATATTTATTCCAGCAGCATTTATTCCTACCAAGTTGGTCCTGATATAAAATGATTTAATCCCGGTAGGTGTTGCTGTATGCGATGATCAGAAATATGCGACGATTAACTCAGTTGGTGACATTAGCTGTTTCCGAATGTCTCAAAAATTAGGTATCTGCATCTGGCCTACCTCGCGTGAAGGCTGTTATCCCCCTGACCATTACTTTTTATTTAAAAAAAATCATTTTACACCACACTTGTAGTACTGTTACGAATGGACTCCCGCACTGGGCGCGGACTCCCTGTTTCTTGGTTACACGCGGTCCGGCTCTGTAGGGAAGTGACCCACCTCGACCCTCCCCTCCTCATCGCCCGACGCTCCCACTGCTCCGTCACCCGGCGGCCGGGAGAATGATTGACATCTAACCTGGTTGGCATCACAGCCCCTCCTAAGAATCTTCTGGTAATCCTTTTGCTCTGCGCAACGCGGCATTTGGAGAAGATTCTGGAGCAGAGCCGATGACACTATAAATATCGCCAGCAGTTGGAGAGGAGTGGTCTTTTTGGTAGCCATCTGGCTGAAGTACGGCTATCGGGAGAAGTTTCGTGCAGCATTGAACCTCAGTGGAGAGGACTAACGACGGCGGAGGGTGCGAGATGGCGGCAGAATACTATTTTGGGTGGTGTAGACGGACGAGAGAGAACTGGTGGAATGTGGACGGAATGAATATAGAACTGCATGAATGTATGATACGGACTTTATTGGAAATATTGGAACTGCCAAAAAATTACATATAATTTGTAAAATAATTCAATACGTTTTGAAACACAATTATTGTGACTGGTTCTAGTAATTTGATAGTACTAATTTCTTTGAGGTGATCGTGAATTGTGTTGATTAAATTCATTAACTGAAAGCAGGAAGCAATATACATTTATTATGCTCTATTAAGTCGAGAGTATTTACATTGTAGTTGTGTTTGTAAATAAACTAGGAAATTATTATTAAGTATTTTATTTAATTAATACATCCATCCATTAAAGTACCTGGCTAGGCCCACTGACTTGGAGAAATTGTAACAATATTATGTAAAAGCATAGAACTACTTTCCCTACATTTCTGACTCTGGACTGGGAGTAGCACACCAAATCAGTGTGACCAACGGCTTTAAATCAATTATGATAGTGGCAGTGTTTGTAAGTGCAACTGTAGTGCAAACATCCCAAAGAAACCAGTTCAACAAGAAACTATAAATTAGAGCCGTAAAACATGAAATATTTATTTACGTACATTGTCCTGTTATTGAAATGTATGTATTTAAGAATATTAAATTTTCGCCAGTAGTCGCTTTAGCTGACCTTGCTAGAGCGTAGAGGTTGGGTGATAATGGTCCCGGCTCGAAATTCAGTTGTGTTTGAATTTTTTAAAAATTAATAAACAAAATTGTTCAAAGTATGTAGAGACAAACACATCTTTAGTCGAACCAACCAAATATTAAAGTTTGGGGCAACCAAACATGAACAACGAAGTAATTTGTGTGCCAAACAAAATTTGTTTTATTCAACAAAACCTTTTCCTCGGTGTCTTCTAAGAAAATTTCAAAGATTTAAAATGTATAGATTTTTTTCTTGCAGGGAATTAAGGCGCCCGTCTACCTGGCGCTTGAACTGCGTTGCAGAGTGTTCCAAATACACGTTTTTCAACGAAACTATTAAGCGTGCGTCCAACGTGCTGATCTACGAAAAGAACACACACTTCAGACGAGAGCTGTTAAGTACTTTCAAAATATCACGTACGTTAGAAACATCAATTCAGAGTACTCCAAAACCGCTAAAAAACGGCCTTTCCAAGGCGATGTAGCTCAAAATGAACGCATCAGATTCATACAAAACTACTATAGGCGCCTGCACTGAACCTTCCTAAAGACTTCCCACTAATAAAATAATATGGTCACGGCTGAAAGTCCCATAGGTACACGCAGCACGACGAGAACACTGCACGCCAGTTCAGAGCCTTGTGCTTAGCGGCGATGGCGTACTTGATGCGCGTGGCAGTGTCGCCCTTATCGCTCCCGCGCTTCTCGGCCTAGACGTGGGAAAAAGTTCCAGGTAGACGGGCGCCTTAACCACTGGGTTTTTACCAAGGCAGAATCTAGCCCAGCTACGTACATACTGCAGCTATCTCTCTACCGCGCACCGCAGACCACTAAGAAGAGACTAATTAGTAACTACACTCATGTACTGTTAAGATCTGTGGTGAGATAGGTTCGCTTGTTTCAAAACGGCATATGTTCGACACTTGAAAAAATAATCGGTTTACGTTACTAACGGCTTCATATATATCCAACAAATGACTTGTCGAATATTAAATAAACAATGTGTTGGCATTATGGCTCGTGTCATTTTGGCAAGAATATGTATTTTCCCTGTAAAATAAAATTTATATCAGACGCGTTCTCCTTTCACGGTATCGGATGTCTGGACCGGAATTTCTAGCGTTTCCGCTGAAATGCCTGCAAGTTGTCGTATGAAACTACCTTGAATTAGCTACAGCTCCTCTCTCAACCCAATAGCGATGGTCCTCGATAACTGTGATCACTAAAGACTGTTCACGGTAAACGGACCCCTTTTGAAAGCCCTGCTTAAGATCTAATTGTATGAACAATGTGTATTCTTCCGCCATATGTAAAATTAACATTGCCATGAGCCTCGTCACTTTATTTCTGCGTCCGTCAAGGAAAACCAGAAAAATATTAGAAAATTTAAAATTTAAAAAACTTACTTATATGTACACTTACGTATATGCATTAAAACATAATCTAAAATAAATAATTTAGTATTCATAACTGTTTACCAAACGCTTTTAATTCGACGTTAAAACATGGAACTGCTTTACCTCCATTGTTGCTAACTTTACTGGGCACATGCATGCAGCCAGTGTGCTCGTTAAAATATGCATATGCATGCAGGGTCAGTGACATTTTTCAATGGTTGATTTAAAAAGTTCTTACTTTACCATGAACAGCCTATGAGAGCGAGTTAGAACTAGTGTACTGCACTGCACTCAGTGCAGTTCCCCCAAATGCAGCGAAACAGTGGACGCTGAATGCAATTCTTCTTGCGCTGTCTTGAAGTCAGTGCGGCAGTTTGAGTGCAAATATTTCCGATAAACAAGCACCCAATTGGGGCAATCATGTGGTACAGATATGTTCCTTTTAAAGTTTTCGGAACACACTAAGTGCACACTCAGGGCGGTCAATTGGAAAACGCCATAAGATTCACACTCAAGTGGTGAAAACTGCGGAATGATGATCGTTCTCGCCCCTGCCCCAGCGTGAGTTTGTGAATAACAAGGCTGTTGTTATCAGGAGGTTCCTTTGTCGTCAGCCTTTCAGTGTACAACCGTACGACACGTTGATCTTAAACTTCAAATTTTTTTACACAAGCAGTTATTTAACCAGATAGTTACCTCCAGCGACCCCCTCATAGTGATGACACGAACTGATGATGTTCTATTTACACTGAAGAGCCAAAAAAAACTGGTATAGGCGTGCGTATGTAAATAACAGAGGTATTGAACCAATCACAGTAACGCGATGCGATCGGCAGCTAGATCGGTTACTGCTGCTACAATGGCAGGTTATCAAGATTTAAGTGAGTTTGAACGCGGTTATAGTCGGCGCACGAGATATGGGACATAGCATCTCCGAGGTAGCGATAACATTTGGATGTTCGCGTACGACCATTTCACGAGTGTACCGTGAATATCGGGAATCCGGTAAAATATCACATCTTCGACATCGCTGCGGCTGGAAAAAAGATCGTGAAAGAACGTGACAAACTTCGACTGACGAGAACCATTAAACGTGATAGACGTGCAACCCTTTCTCAAATTGGCGCAGATTGGATTTGTGGACTGCCCTGCAGGATTCATGGTGTTAATTTCCTCCTGCATACCTTCAGACATTAGTCGAGTCCATTACACGTCGTCTTGCGGCACTTCTGCGTGCTCGGGGGGCCCTACACGATATTAGGCAGGTGTATCAGTTTTTTTGGCTCTTNTATTTTATTTAAAATATTTTAAATGGTTGATTGAAGGCTGGAAACAAGTTGGTAAGGTGTGTGTTTTACTGCTGACTCGATACCTTAACGACATCAGTTTATTTCTCATGGGGCGGTATTTAATTACTAGACGCGTAAAAGAAGACGACCGTACAAGAATATCAAGGACATAAGAAAAGGGTTCACCGTCGCAGTTCATGGCAGCGACTTCTTAGGAAATGTCTCCATTTCACGAGAGCAGTTTATGCCACCGACATCGTTTTCTCGGAGCCAAGGAAATCTGCTAATGTACTTCATACTATGCCATGGGCCGGAAAACTGATGCACTATCCCTACATACATGCCTGATAACATTCAGTCAGTCACGTGAGCTGACAAAAGCCCCGGTACAGAATCACGTTTCACGTAACCTTCACGTGAACGGCTAAGGAAAACAGCACATACTCAAGGTATCTTACCCTGAAGAGCCAAAAAAACTGGTACACTTGCCTAATATAGTGTAGGGCCCCCGTAAGCACGCAGAGGTGATGCAAGACGAAGTGGCATGGACTCGACTAATGTCTGAAGGTATGCAGAAGGCATTGAAATCTGCGCCAATTTGAGAAAGGGTAACCTGCCATTGTAGCAGCAGTAACCGATCTAGCAACTTTGCCAGACGCTTGTTGTCTTGTATAGGCGCTGCCGACCGCATCGAGTTACTCTGATTGGTTTCATACTTCTGTTATTTGCATACGCACGCCTATANGAGTTACTCTGATTGGTTTCATACTTCTGTTATTTGCATACGCACGCCTATACCAGTTTTTTCGGCTCTTCAGTGTATAACCTTCATGCATTTTATAGGATATTCCAATAATACCTAGCACTATACTCGGAGGCATTCCGATGTACGGATTGACTTTGACTCGTGTTAAGTTGCATCTCCTTAAAATATATTTTTTTTTTTTAGTAATTTCCTTATTAAATATTTGAGTAGGCGCTGAGTTTTTCTACTCCTTCCCCTCACTTTTATCTCTCTTCGAGGAAAATGTTTGATCGTGTGCTAACATTTTCCGAATGCAAAATTGTGAATTCGCATTCGAAAATTTGACTGGCTATTTTCCGCGTAGTTTCTCCTCGTGCTATAAAAATCCAGGAGTGGACCCACCGGGGGTCGAACCTAGACCTCCCATTGCCATGGGCAGGCGTGCTTGCCACTCGGCAACCCCAACTGCAGGTGGCACACACCCAGCATATCGCTCAAATTGAAGATCCCGTCATTCTCCTGAGAGCGCAAAATTGACAAGAGAAAGATCACTCCCTGTTCTGATGCACTATTTCCGGGCCGAAGCCGGGCCTGGACTAACCACTACCCCCTCTCCCTTGAACCAATCTCCAATTGGGTATACTGGGAGCATCACTTGAATTCTTAGACCATTAAAAATGAACCCTGCATATTTTATAGACCAGTGGCTTCCCCGAGAAAACATTGTCATACGGAGCCAGCCAGTCTCATAACTCGACAACACATCACTCTTCCTCGATGGGAAGTCGGTTTTGCCTAATCATTCCCAGACAACTCGGAAAGCCTATATCAACTCCGGGGTTCTCGTAGCAACCCCAAATAATGCAGCACCATGGCAATAGTCATGTCAAGGTTAATTCTACTACAGGTTGACAAGATGAATGTTACAAGCTTGGCAACCAAAAATTTTCGCCACTAGGTAGGCGCTAGTGTCGGCGATGTACCAGATTTTCTTTATTTTCTACGTTAAAAAAACCAGATTTCTCTTTTATTCTTCACGTAGCTTAAAGTTCTAATTATAAGTTACCTTTTGAAACACCGCGCACTTAGCAGCGGAAATTTTTCCTATGTCAAACTCTCCCATAAGAAATGTCGTTTCGTTCCTAACCAGATTTGAATAAACCTTAGCCACAGGGGCCACGGTGGCTGAGCGGTTAGACTACTCGCCTACCACCAAGGCGATTTGGGGTCAGTCCCCGGCCGGCTTACTCCTGATTTTCGTAAGTGAGAATCGTGGCGGACGATGCCGCTGGTCGGCGGGTTTCCTCGGGAATCTCCCGTTTCTCTCGCCTTTGAATTCCGGCGCTGCTACAAGACCTCACTCACTCCCTCCATGCTCTTTAGTAATAATCGTGTGATTTTCGACTGTAGCGCATATGAGCAGGACTGAAGCAGCGACCTCATGAACGCGGGCGGCTAGGCGGTGGCGCTCCAGGGGTGGGGCAGCCCCGTTGCAAACATAGAGAGAGAGCTGTGTGTGCACTGGTCATCTGCTCTGGTCACACACACTCCTGCCCCACCCTCGCACCACGACAACGCCAGCCCATTGTTTGAGGTCGTAATCGCGCGGCTTAGCGTAAAGCGATCTCACAAAGGGAGGGAGGGGCGAGTCCACCTCAGATGCGGGTTTGCCTTGGGTCCTGCAAGGGAGGGCGTGGCACCCCTCCTCGGCGCGGA
>NQII01002933.1:140186-158775 GCA_002778355.1 Clitarchus hookeri | reverse complement strand
TCGGCAGCTAGATCGGTTACTGCTGCTACAATGTCAGGTTATCAAGATTTTAGTGATTTTGAACGTGGTGTTATAGTCGGCGCACGAGAGATGGGACATAGCATCTCCGAGGTAGCGATAACATTTGGATGTACGCGTACGACCATTTCACGAGTGTACTGTGAATATCGGGAATCCGGTTAAACATCAAATCTTCGACATCGCTGCGGCCGGAAAAAGATAGTGAAAGAACGGGATGAACGACGGCTGATGAGAATCATTAAACGTGACAGACGTGCAACCCTTTCTCAAATTGGCGCAGATGGGATTTGTGNACTGATGAGAATCATTAAACGTGACAGACGTGCAACCCTTTCTCAAATTGGCGCAGATGGGATTTGTGGACTGTCCTGCAGTATTCTTGGCGTGAATTGCCTCCTACATTCCTTCAGATGTTAGTCGAGTCCATGCCACGTCGTCTTGCGGCACTTCTGCGTGGTCGGGGGTTGCCCTACACGATATATGGCAGGTGCACCAAATTTGTTTGGCTCTTAGGTGTATTACATTATAACTTATCAGGGCAACCGGTGAAAGTGTTATGGAAGCTAGTTGACTATTGGAATACCGCACCCCACAGTGCATTGCGCGTATAGACGATAATACAGTATACCGGAGTGACATGACTGAGTCTACCTTAGCGCTCGTGTTATTCTAGACTTCGACACGCAAAATACAAATACCCACAGCTAGATATCCACATCCCAGCAGACGTGGTGAGACAAATAACTGTAATTTAGGGAACACGAAACCCAAAAAGCCGTGAAAACACCAAAAAAACAGACGTCGCATTTCTTCGTAAGAGATTAGCGAGGGGAAAAAATAAATTCGACACGTTTTATTAAAGATTACGTCTGCTCGCAGTAAAATTGCTCGTCGGAGGCCTAGAAACGCGTGATCTGTAAGGTCTACTCTTGCTCAGTCATCACTTGCCGCATCGTCTCTACGCGCAAAGCACTCTACTGGCGTGNTTGCTCGTCGGAGGCCTAGAAACGCGTGATCTGTAAGGTCTACTCTTGCTCAGTCATCACTTGCCGCATCGTCTCTACGCGCAAAGCACTCTACTGGCGTGCAATGCAGTCTTCCCGACGGCGACTTACATAACTTTGAGAAGCGACACTCTATTTATAACCCGTATTAAAAAAAACGGTTGTATATTTTGTAGTGATGTCTACGCGCGAAACGCGGTTTTTAAGAAACTTTTCGTGCCCAGAGACAAATTTCAATTTCTGATTTCATTTACAAGGGCTATTTTTTGAGTGTGTTAAGATGGTAAAACCCGTGGTTTCCGCGGTAAATGTTCCGCACACAACTTTTGACTTGTCTTTATACACGAATCCTACTTTCATATTTATAGAGGTGGGCTCTCAACCACCCGTCACATCCATTAGTCGCCCTTCCGTCAGTCGGTCGTCCGTCTGTTTTATCGTCCGTCAGTTGAGAGCGACTCACAACAATCCGTAGTCCGTCAATCCTTCTGTCCGGCGAAATTTCAGTGTGTCAACTTAACACCGTGATATTTCTTTAGTTGGAGGTATATTTCGGTTGGGAATACATTTTAAAGAGTAAAATATTTTGTGGTAACAATTTTTTTACGCGGTAAGAATTTATATTGAATTATTGTTTACCTTTTAAATTCCTGAATTCTTCCAAGAAAGAGAAATAAACAGAAATCCACAGCCTTGCATTTTATTTCAAAGTGCGTATTCACGTGTACGGGACGTCGTCAGAAGGCGGTGGTCCATTCGTCGTCCGTCAAAAGTTAAAGTTTGAGAAATATTTGACGGATTGACGGATAGAATAAAATGCTGCCCTGTGATTGGTGAAAGATCACGCGACCGCTGGACGGATGGTTGTGAGCCCAGTTTTATAAATATGAACGTAGAATTCGTGTCTAAAGACAGTCAAAAGTTTCTGTACAGAGCATTTACCGCGGAAACAACGGTTTCAATCATTTTCACACACACGCATAAAAATAGCCGTTGTAGTTGAGATCAGAAATTGAAACTTGTCTTTGAGAATGAAAAGTTTCTTAAAAACGCTTTTCACGTGTAGACAACACTAAAAAAACATCCAACCTTCTTGAATCACGGGTTTCTACCTAACGTCTGCAAAGCACTTCAAGCGCGAGCAAGTTATCTTTAAAACTGACGCTTAGATAAGGAATTTATTTAAATTTGATACCCCCATTTAAACTCCGCGACTGCCGGATTGACAGGCAGAACCCTTAATATTCCATATTTTAATTTTAGCAAATACTTAAGACTAAAACATTGAATTCAATGTGAGAGTAGCAACCCCTATTTTGTTTCTGACTGGGGATGTTATTTATGATTACCTTTTCAAAGTTAACCATTTTTGTATTTTCCGACACATAGCGCAAATCTAATTTTTTATCGCTAGTAATTTCTGATACTTTTTAACGAAGTGGTAGTTAGTTTCCCATTTTCGAGGGTAAACAGCATTATTAATAATCGCTTTTAGGCTACAAGAAATACGTCTTCTGCGTGATTTCCCATGAGGTGTCATTTACCAAACTTTGTGACACACTTACGAAAACATTCAGTATATCTGTTTACGTATGCCCAAAAAAAAATATTCACAGATTATTCAGCAAAACATTTCGTTGTCAGGAAGTTTCTGTTTGCCATACAAAATCAAGTGTACCTACATTTTCTTAGATTTTTCATATTTGTAGTTTACGAAATATAACTTATTCAGCAAAACGCTCTATAAGGGAAACTGCATATTTATACGGTCGTATACAAACAAACATTTGGCAGGCTCAAACAAACCTTTTCGATGTACGCAGCCAGTTCTTAACGAAATGCTCATAAAATAAAAACAAACAATTTTCAATGTCTACCAATTCTAAAAATTACGCTTATCGTAAAGACTCAATATGTATGAGTTCTCATATTTCCCCATAATTTATATTACATTTAAACACTTCATACTAAACTTTACAAAATAAACACTTGCAAATTCTTACCTTTCTTCCTTGAGTAGTTCTAAATTCTTCCCAAATCATATGCGTAACACCTATTTTAGTGTCTAACAGACTTCAACAATTCACTTTAATAAGTAANTAAATTCTTCCCAAATCATATGCGTAACACCTATTTTAGTGTCTAACAGACTTCAACAATTCACTTTAATAAGTAATTAGAAAATAAAAACATGTTTAAGGAAATAAAATTAATTTTTGTGTAATTTTTTACTTAGAAATCTTGAACAAGTTAAAATTTATATAGCGCTCAGAGAAATATTTGAAGCAACAAAAACGTTTTCTTTTTTTAATTGTTGTAACCATCCCATTTAGTATTGACAAAGTAATTTATTCGAATCCGGATTCTTTCGTCCTAAAAACGTATTTAATTNTGTAACCATCCCATTTAGTATTGACAAAGTAATTTATTCGAATCCGGATTCTTTCGTCCTAAAAACGTATTTAATTGGTTTATACGTGTTTTATTACTAGTTTTAGTAGTGTGTTTATTTTTATTGCATTTTGTTCAGAACGATATATTTGTTTCATGTTACTGAAAAAACAGTTTACTCATTGCGCTTTGCCGTTTTCATCGTTATGAAAATACGGAATAGATACGGTGTGCTATTGTTCATTCGACACTCTAAACCTGAAACAGCGAGAATTAAGCAAAATCAGTGGAAATAGTGAAAATTGAACTACTGATAATCAGTGCCTGATAACTAATTAACATGAGTACTGAATTCCACTGATTTATTTGTGATTCCCACTGAACGTCGAGAATTCCTCTGCCATACGTCACTTGTTACCAGTTCATTTCCTTGATTTGCCATACGGCAGTAGCTTATCAACTGACTTTCAGTGAATTTCATTTCGCTGATTGATACCACTGATTCGTACTGATTCAAGCTTAGAGTGAAGTTATCATTCTACGCAGAAGCTGGTAAATGTGAACTATTTGGCCTTTTGTAAACTGATGATATTTCTGTTATGGAATGAATATTTTTAGCATAGAGTCGAAAATGTTTGAATTCAAAGAGGGAACTACTTGCCATGATTTAAAATTCAAGCAGGTATTAGATCCTGCAGGATAAACGTAAGACGTTGGCTTGATATTGATATGTCGAGTAGACGTGATTACAGAAACGTCGAGCAGCAATACGTGATACTCTCTGACCTCGTCTGGCCTTCTTGGATACTCTACTCTGCATCGCATGATCTAAGTACGAGAGGCCTTCAACCACCGTAAGTTACATTTACATACGCATTATCGACCGGCTCAGAGCAATGTATCAAGCGAATTCTTAAAAAAAAAAAAAATGCATATGTGTAACACTGTGTGTTTTTGCGTAAATACGCAGAAAACTCAAGTTTGATTATTTTTACATTTCATTGTGTGTAGCCCCATGATACCTGGTTTTCAAGTAGAGTATACCAATTATAAGTTATTTTAATAAAGAATTAAGAAAAAATATGAAAAGTATATGTGCAATTAAATACCTAAGAATGTTTATTTCGATTTATGTCTATAAATGCATTTTTTTTTAGAAAAAGGTGATCCTGTTCATCTAGAACTTATTGTCTCGAAAATAAAAAGTTGGATTGTCAATTTTNTGGTGAAAGATCACGCGACCGCTGGACGGATGGTTGTGAGCCCAGTTTTATAAATATGAACGTAGAATTCGTGTCTGAAGACAGTCAAAAGTTTCTGTACAGAGCATTTACCGCGGAAACGACGGTTTTAATCATTTTCGCACACACGCATAAAAATTAGCCATTGTAGTTGAGATCAGAAATTGAAACTCGTCTTTGGGGATGAAAAGTTTCTTAAAAACGCTTTTCACGTGTAGACAACACTAAAATAATATCCAACCTTCTTGAATCACGGGTTTCTACCTAACGTCTGCAAAGCACTTCAAGCGCGAGCAAGTAATTTTTAAAACTGACGCTTAGATAAGGAATTTATTTAAATTTGATACCCCCATTTAAACTCCGCGACTACCGGATTGACAGGCAGAACCCTTAATATTCCATATTTTAATTTTAGCAAATACTTAAGACTAAAACATTGAATTCAATGTGAGAGTAGCAACCCCTATTTTGTTTCTGACTGGGGATGTTATTTATGATTACCTTTTCAAAGTTAACCATTTTTGTATTTTCCGACACATTGCGCAAATCTAATTTTTTATCGCTAGTAATTTCTGATACTTTTTAACGAAATGGTAGTTAGTTTCCCATTTTCGAGGGTAAACAGCATTATTAATAATCGCTTTTAGGCTACAAGAAATACGTCTTCTGCGTGATTTCCCATGAGGTGTCATTTACCAAACTTCGTGACACACTTACGAAAACATTCAGTATATCTGTTTACGTATGCCCAAAAAAAAATATTCACAGATTATTCAGCAAAACATTTCGTTGTCAGGAAGTTTCTGTTTGCCATACAAAATCAAGTGTACCTACATTTTCTTAGATTTTTCATATTTGTAGTTTACGAAATATAACTTATTCAGCAAAACATTTCGTTGTCAGGAAGTTTCTGTTTGCCATACAAAATCAAGTGTACCTACATTTTCTTAGATTTTTCGTACTTGTAGTTTACGAAATATAACTTATTACACAAAACGCTCTATAAGGGAAACTACATATTTATACGGTCGTATACAAACAAGAATTTGGCAGGCTCAAACGAACTTTCTCGATGTACGCAGCCAGTTCTTAACGAAATGCTCATAAAATAAAAATAAACAAATTTCAATGTCTACCAATTCTAAAAATTACGCTTATCGTAAAGACTCAATATGTATGAGCTCTCATATTTCCCCATAATTTATATTACATTTAAACACATTATACTAAACTTTACAAAATAAACACTTGCAAATTCTTACCTTTCTTCCTTGAGTAGTTCCAAAATTCTTCCCAAATCATATGCGTAACACCTATTTTAGTGTCTAACAGACTTCAACAATTCACTTTAATAAGTAATTAGAAAATAAAAACATGTTTAAGGAAATAAAATTAATTTTTGTGTAATTTTTTACTTAGAAATCTTGAACAAGTTAAAATTTATATAGCGCTCAGAGAAATATTTGAAGCAACAAAAACGTTTTCTTTTTTTAATTGTTGTAACCATCCCATTTAGTATTGACAAAGTAATTTATTCGAATCCGGATTCTTTCGTCCTAAAAACGTATTTAATTAGTTTATACGTGTTTTATTACTAGTTTTAGTAGTGTGTTTATTTTTATTGCATTTTGTTCAGAACGATATATTTGTTTCATGTTACTGAAAAAACAGTTTACTCATTGCGCTTTGCCGTTTTCATCGTTATGAAAATACGGAATAGATACGGCGCACTACTGTTCATTCGACACACTAAACCTGAAACAGCGAGAATTAAGCAAAATCAGTGGAAATAGTGAAAATTGAACTACTGATAATCAGTGCCTGATAACTAATTAACATGAGTACTGAATTCCACTGATTTATTTGTGATTCCCACTGAACGTCGAGAATTCCTCTGCCATACGTCACTTGTTACCAGTTCATTTCCTTGATTTGCCATACGGCAGTAGCTTATCAACTGACTTTCAGTGAATTTCATTTCGCTGATTGATACCACTGATTCGTACTGATTCAAGCTTAGAGTGGAGTTATCATTCTACGCAGAAGCTGGTAAATGTGAACTATTTGGCCTTTTGTAAACTGATGATATTTCTGTTATGGAATGAATATTTGTAGCATAGAGTCGAAAATGTTTGAATTCAAAGAGGGAACTACTTGCCATGATTTAAAATTCAAGCAGGTATTAGATCCTGCAGGATAAACGTAAGACGTTGGATTGATATTGATATGTCGAGTAGACGTGATTACAGAAACATCGAGTAGCAATACGTGATGCTCTCTGACCTCGTCTGGCCTTCTTGGATACTCTACTCTGCATCGCATGATCTGACTAAGAGAGGCCTTCAACCACCGTAAGTTACATTTACATACGCATTATCGACCGGCTCAGAGCAATGTATCAAGCGAATTCTTAAAAAAAAAAAATGCATATGTGTAACACTGTGTGTTTTTGCGTAAATACGCAGAAAACTAAAGTTCGATTATTTTTACATTTTATTCGTGTGTAGACCCATGATACCTGGTTTTCAAGTAGAGTATACCAATTATAAATTATTTCATTAAAGAATTAAGAAAAAAATATAAAAAGTATATGTGCAATTAAATACCTAAGAATGTTTATTTCGACTCATGTCTATAAATGCATTTTTTTTAGAAAAAGGTGATCCTGTTCATCTAGAACTTATTGTCTCGAAAATAAAAAGTTGGATTGTCAATTTTATGCTAATGCAAACTTCATCCGGTCTCAAATATCGTAAATTATGAAAATAAGGTATTTATTATGGTTTAACTTGTTCTAATTAAATAACATGTAGTGAAATGTAGACAGAGTTAACTGTTCAATCCGGAGATAGTTGTATACGACCTAGTCTGTACCAACTAAAAATAACGAATCTTATGATCATTTTGAAACTGAGTTAATTATTTCCTAATATTTTTTTTTCGGTTATCTTTTACATAAAAAAGTTTGTCCTTAATCTTATGGAATTATTATGATATGTTCCTCACTTTTACCTCTCAAAGAAGTCGTTGTCGTTAATATTGGCGTACTCGGTCAGACATGCGTCTTGTTTGGCATTGGTGTTTTCTTTTGTCATCAACTGTTCTTTATAGTCGGCCACAAAATAATTGTTATTCAATAAGGCTACATGCTTTCGCAATTACTAACATTTAATAGTGTAAATGATTTTGAGACAGAGGCCTGTTCATGATTTTAACAGTTTGATTGAAAAACATCAAAACCACGAGCTCCGTACTTCTGCCAACGAAGGTGCTTCTCTTCATTCACGCAACGCGATCACGAACATTATTTTCACTCTGGAATATATTTCTGGCGTATCGCTGCGAATGTCATGTAAACTATAAGCTATTTCTTTTTAAGCTACTTAATGCGAACCAGTTAAAAGCTACGGTAGCTTACACAACTTTTCGTTATCAGTAACATAGTTCGGAGCGGTTTTCCTAACATAAGTTATTTCTGTTTGTTGAAGCTTCAAATATTTTACAAGTGCTCGAAATATTGTTACGAAACACTCAGTCCGATTTTAGCCTCGCTATAAAAAGAGTTAAATGGGGAATGACATTTTTTTACGCGCGTTTTATCAATTTATTTGTCGTTTGTAACGTATTGTACAAAACTTTACTTGCCTCTGCAGTTTTGGGCTTCCTGTTTGCAGGAGAGAGAAACATACTTTATATATATATATATATTCATATATATATAAAGCCTACCAGGAAATTAGACTTGCCTTACGTACGCGCGATGTGTTAGGGACGTCTTTATTATATTTTCGTATCCTCAATGTACAATAAAGATACCCAGAGTAAGACAATTTTTTTTTATAGTTCTTCCTGCAAATTTTTTAATGTACTGAATATAAGGGAGATTGTTTTTACACATAGAGATTCTTTGTTATGTTTGTATGCTACACCCATGGCATTGTAGGGATATCATCATCTGCGTAACAAATGGAAGTTATAGAGACAGAGACCCTGTTCCAGCTTAGAAGTATGAGAGTTTTATATACTTAAGTGAGTTTACGTTAACTTTTAAGTTCTCATCTTGTCGCTTCATCACTGCGTATACCATACTTGAATCTCATATCACTAATTTATGTACTCTCCCAGGGAAAATTATCTTACTTATTAATACGCCAATTTTTTTTTTATTTTTTTTTTATTTTTTTATTTTTATTTTTTTTTTTTGGCAGTTCAACGATCTCATGCCAAATTTCAATAAACAAAGTTTTATTTTAATGGTTTCGCTGTTTGCATTGCCAACAAATCGAAAACTCAGCATTTTTCTTTACGTACAAAGATACATACTTCGAAATTATTTCCTTGATCAATGAATGGGCTCGCTTCCTACTTTGTTCAGAAGCGCAAACTAATGTACCATGAATTTTTTCGAACTTTATTCCGAACTATAGAATATTGCGTATTTTGTATTGCGCATGCAAATTAAGCTTACAGCTAAATATAAATTATTTAGCAAGAATAACCAAGATTGCATAAAAACAACTCGGAACTGTAAGCTGCAAACTGTAAACAGTTTATCTCAGATGATATCGTACATTTAAAAGGTATTTATGGAAACAAAGGAAACCATTTTATGTCATCATTCTCTGATTGTAACTGTTAACTTTAGTTAATTGCTGCCATAACATCTGCTAGTTTATCTTACAAAAGAGTCAAAAAGTTAAACATTCACGGGGAAAAAAATCCCTTCGGTAAGGAGATAAACTTGTTGAAAAACATCTTTTCTGTGTCTATTTTCCGAATCACGTTGTGAATTGAGTGAAAACTGCAATATTCGTGCCATTTTCAACCTGATTTTGACTTTTTTCAGTAATACAACTGCAAGAGCTGTGCAGTTTTGCTGCATCTCAAACGAAATGTTCAAGACGTTTCCATTTAATAAGCTTGTTGATAAGGTAGGTTCAACAATAAACGTATTTTAAGTACTATAAAATTGAAACTTACTCTATGAGTTTTTACATTTTATACGGCCTTTTGTTTTAAAACAGGCTTTCGACACGGATGTTCTCATTTTTAGTTTTAAATCAAGTCTGAATTTTTTTTTGTGAACAACCCGTACTTTGTCGAACCTGCAAGCTCACTATTGCAAGATAGCCTTGAATAAATAAATAACGTAACAATACGCGCTAAAAATAAACGCTAACTTGCGCCTACCATTAAGCACAGCTGTAGGGATGTTTTGGAACACGGGGCTAAGAGGCAGTGGGAATAAAATTTTTTCCATACCCCCTCTCCAATGTTCCACCCTCCTCCAACCCTCTGTAACAGATGGGCATGTGGCGAGCGGGCTCAACAGGTTTCTCGATGCGGTGGCAGCGATTCACAACTACCCGACCACGGAACACAGCTATACTCCATTCCCGGCAACTTCCAAACTTTCCCGAAGCCCTGCTAAAGTTCTATTTTCACGATATCCCTCCGCCTCGCGCAAACAAAGCTACACAAAGTCTAGAAAACTACACCGAAGTAACAGGACACCGCATCTGTGCGCAATCACTTTAATACTATTTTACATAAGAACTTTATATTACTAGGCATTATCAAAACATCTATGTTTTTTCTTTTTTCTATTCACATTTATTATTAAAGAAATTTTACCAGTTACAGGTAATATATAATTAAAAGTTCAAATTAACAAAAAAAAACCTACTTTTAAGCTACCAAAAGTGAAAAACGCCTGTCTTACATGACGCATTTAGGAAACAGCTGAACACAATAATATACGGGGTGATATTTCAAAGGTTTGATACAAAACGCGTGAAGAAACCGCGAATCGACTATAGACAGCTTCCGCACGGCCAGATAATATCTTATCATTTACACTATCTGGCATACGTTTAAAGAGAGCAAATAGAAAAAAAAAACTAAGATAGGGCAACCATGCAGAAATTATTTTAATAACTACGAGATCAAATATTTTACCAGAGCGACGTATTTATTTCCAAGCTATTTATGACGTTATGTTATCGTGGCGCAATATATGCGAAATAAATGCACCAAATATTGCGACGTACTTGCTCACAAAGTCGGAAAAAGCTGTAATCTAGGATTGCCTTTTTTTTTTTTATACGTTGGATTTTAATAATCTGTAGAATTCAATGAACGTGTGTTGGATTAAATTTATGGCCAACATATTCTTAACGATATTGCTNCTTTTAATAATCTGTAGAATTCAATGAACGTGTGTTGGATTAAATTTATGGCCAACATATTCTTAACGATATTGCTTAGCACAGGACCAGCTGAGCGAAAGGGTAGGGTTTTACACGTTAAATTATTTTAGTCATGTCTCAGATACCTTTCACAGTATCGCTTCCAAACAAAAAAATAAATAGACTTTGTGGCCTTTGAAGAGAAGTATCATGCTACAAAGTATAAAGCAGAATTAAATTAATAAGCGTTTGAGATTTTGTGTGTTCTTGAGTCTATAAATTTTAATATACTCGCATTTTTCAGGGATTTTTTTTTTTTTTTTCGAGAAATTGTTTTATAGCAATGTGGCCCGGGCCAAGACGGATAATGTATTTTTTGTTTGAAAGCGATATCGTGAAATGTGGCCGAGATTCACCTAAAACCATTTAACACGTAAAGACCGTTCATGGTTAATTGAGCACTTTTTAAATAAACCTTTGAAAAATGTCACTACCTCTACTTGCATATATTTATACGGGTACATTGACTGGCATGTGCCCAGTAAAGTTGGTAACAAGGAAGGGAAAAGAGTTCCATTTCTGAACGTTGAATTAAAAGTGTTTGGTGAGCATATGTGAATACTAAAATTATCTATTTTTCCTTCTGTTTTTTTTTTCATTTTTATAGTGTAATAATTAGGAAATTAGTAAAATATTCACTTTTCTCGTTATTGTACAGTTTCATTTGAGTAACGCGTGAAAAAAGTGCTTAGGGCTAAAGCAATGTTAATTTTACATATGGTGGAAGAATACATAATGTGCATACAAGTAGATCTTAAGCAGGGCTTTCGAAAATGCTCAGTTTGCCGCGAACAGTCTTTAAAACTCTATCCTTTCTTGGCTGGTATGTCACTATGTAGCCTGGCGTGCGACTTTCGTTTCAGTGTGTGTTTGCAACACACGGTTTTAAAAACAAAGTACACTGAAGAGCCAAAAAAACTGGTATAGGCGTGCGTATGCAAATAACAGAGGTATGGAACCAATCAGAGTAACGCGATGCGGTCGGCAGCTAGATCGGTTACTGCTGCTACAATGTCAGGTTATCAAGATTTAAGTGAGTTTGAACGTGGTGTTATAGTCGGCGCACGAGAGATGGGACATAGCATCTCCGAGGTAGCGATAACATNAGATATAAGCAGGTGTGCCAATTTTTTTGGCTCTTCAGTGTATTTCACGTGTGCACAACTGTATTCATACGAAAATAAATAACAGTTCAGACTTGAGCTGAATACAACTTTCTACAGCTTCTCGCTTATTGAAAACGCTGTTTTCAAGCGCTTCATTATGGCCAAAAAACGACATTTTCAGACTGTTGTAACTTAAAATATGTCAGGCTAATTCCTGCAAAATTAGTATAGGACCCTACGTTGAACTTTGCGGCAGACCTTACACCAGGAATGCCACAGGATCGCCTCTGGAAGTCCCATACGTAGAGCTAAACGCAGCACGACGAGAACATTGCACGCCAGTTCAGAGCCTTGCGCTTAGCGGCGATGGTGCACTTTGTGCGCGTGTCAATCACGCCCTTATCACACCCGCACTTTTCGGTCTGAAAAATGGCCGCGGTTGTGTAGTGGTCAGACTACTCGCCTCCCACCTAGGCGAACCGGCTTCGATTCCCGGCGGGGTGACTCCCCCGATTTTCGGACTCGAGAATCGTGCCGGATGACGCCGCTGGTCGGCAGGTTTTCTCGAGGTTCTCCCGTTTCCTCCGCGCTTATTTTCCGACGCTACTCCAACCCGCTTCATCCTTATTGGATCTCAAGACCTCGATGTTAAGAGCCGTCCAAATCTCTCCACTCCACTCCACTTTTCGGTCTCAAACGCGGCAAAAAGCCTCCAGTTATACGGGTTGGCAATTATTGGCAATTATTCCACGAGTTTATAAAGCTATTCATGGTAAAGTAAGCACATGTTAAATCATTTTTGACATGGATTACGTGTCTTTCTCGCACGCTCGGGGGGTAATGCACGCCACACTCGNAGCACATGTTAAATCATTTTTGACATGGATTACGTGTCTTTCTCGCACGCTCGGGGGGTAATGCACGCCACACTCGCCGTCACAACACGTGCCGCGCCTCGGCCCGCCACTCAGTCCCCGTACGCACGCCGGACCGTGCACATGCACCGATCCACGGAGCAAGGTTTCCCGCACATTATAGATACATTGTTTTATATCGTTCGCCTTATCGCTTCCGGTGGTGCGTCATCGAGTCTGAGACAAATTTAGACGCAATTTGCAGCACTTTTATTCCTTCACGTGCCATTGCTCCAAAACTACAAGTGCCACGGACGCGAGTGATAGCTCGTTCGAAAGGACTTGAAAGGGCCCTCCTTTTAACGCAATAACCACTGATCTACTCTTAAAAATTTTGAAGCAGCTGCGCTTTGAACTCGTGAAACAGCGTAATGCCGCGAAAGAAGGGCAAGGATCCGAGTCTAAATCCGCCACGAAACCGACAACCGCCATTAGCTTCAGCAGAACAAAGCCGCAGGTATAGACGGAAGAAAAAATTAAGAGAATCGGATCACCAGGAAAGAAGTTATTGGGCTCCAAATACTAGCGTGCAGAACGAAAACGGCGCGCGCGCCGCTTCTCCGCAGCCGGGTCCGTCGGGAGTGCCNCGCCAGTAAAGAAGTTATGGGGCTCCAAATACAACCGTGCAGAACGAAGACGGCGCGCGCGCAGCTTCTCCGCAGCCGGGTCCCTCGGGAGTGACACCAAAACGACCGAGGATATCAGATATGTGTTTGCGAGATCGAGACGAAGCTGACGAGACCACTCATGGACCCTCCCTTGGTCACAATGGACCCCAACACAGGCCCTTCAGTGCTGTTGCTATGGCAACCAGCAGCGTCGTCGCGCTACTCTGGCGCAGACAAACAGTTCGCCAAGCTATTTCTAAACAATTCCTTCGGGCATGTGTGCGGTGTGTGCGATCGCCTCTAGCACAAAAGTATATCGAACTGTGTGTTTCATTCATTATCCAATACCCTAACAAGACATATATATAATCCATGTTCGGTAGGTGCCACAAACGGCGATCTACCAAGGGCAAGTTTTCTTTAACTCACTGCTCATAGATACATATAGTTAAGTTGGCAGCGAAACGATCAAAATAGTTCTAAGGCTTGAGCTCGTATTACGAGTGTAATGTTTAAATTCATGGCCACTGAAATTGGTGTTCCAGTTGTGTACAAAAACGGAGATGAGTTTGCACATTATTAACTCGTCTATATTCCTAAAAATGCCACGGTTTTTACTTGGTTGACGCATGAATAAAGTGAGAAGGTTCATGGCGATGTTAACCTTACATACAGCGGAATAATAGATGATGAAAGGTAAAGTAAATCCTAAGCAGAGCTTTCCAAAGTTCTCAATTAATCGTGAACAGGCTATACAAGTCAGTGAATGTAGACAAACCAGTAAACGCCAATCCTACACAACTGTTTTTACTAAGGAAATATTTAAGTAATGCAATGTGTTTCTATTGAGCAATTTCTTGTGTTATTTTATATGTTGGCTTCCAATAACATGTTGTCTTCAGATGATGTATTTGGAGTTCATACCGTTCTTTTCATTTCTATAACCTTTTTATTTGTCGTGCCCTTCTGAATCATAAGGAATAAATATGACAATGATACAGAAACCGGCATACACACACCGAAACATTTTTGAATTAAAAGAATATTCTGACAACAAAAATCGAGTAATTTTGTTAAATACATATGTCGAAGCTAAAAACACACAGGTGAACCGCATCTCACGTCAAGAATTAAATTTTCTGTAACAGTACAAACTATAAACATCTAGGGTCGTATATAATTAAAATGAAATTTTAGTTAAGAGAAATAAAATAAACGTCATTTGCTGTGTATTTGGCTTTAACGAATTATGTAGTTAACATCAATGAAATTGTAAGATCACTGCTCATTTTCTTAAAAATTTGAAAGCGTTAACATTATTTAGTCACACACTTACATCAGAACAAATAAAATGAGATGAGAACATTTAATTGTCCTTCCAAGAAAGAAAAAGTGATTCTTTAATTTTTTTTTAAAACACTACAAAATCATAACGCTGTAGATATTGACATGCGTATAGAAAAGTAGGGAAACTGAAATCGAAAAGCGAGGGATAGGTGCTAAATCACTCTCACGTTCACTTCAGAAGAAAATGGTAAAACGTCATAAGTTACTAGATTTATTAGTTAAGAAAATATCTCATCCTGAAAGAGAGGTAGATTTATATGAATATAATGTACAATTGGTGACATCATATGGAACAGGAGAAAAGTAACACATCCATAATGGTTACTAATTTACGATTAAATACGAACACGTAACGCATCATAGTGGCAAATAAAAACGAAGCATTAGAAGGCAAGTCACATGTGACTTTGCCGAAAGAAATAGCTTGCTATGCACATACAGTGTCGTCGGATAAATAGTGGAAAGTGGAAATTTCAGCAGTTTTTCAAACGCCAAAAGCAAGTGTTTAACACAAATAAAATTTTACAGGGAAAAATTTTGATTTAACTTTTATACACCGACTTCCTTGAAGGTCGAGATCTCAGTCTCTGAAATTTTTTTAATATTTGTGAGGAACATGGGAGTTTTAGAACGTGACAAACTATTTACAATTCACATATGTATATGGGATACATCCTAAGTAGAGGGATTTACACATACTTGTCTCAAGACTCTTCAACTCCTAGTAACACCAATCATAGTAAGTTATACAGTGATTTCGCGAAGAATTCAGGCTCCCACAGGAAGGTACAGAAGCTAACAGAAGTACAGCGTTGGGTCGCCGAGAAGATAAGCTAATGTTTTACAATGTATTATTGTAAATCAAGAGCAAGCAGCTAGAAAACACCTTGGCGACCTGGGGTAATAATGCTGCATCGTGAAGTAATCGTGTTCTTTGTCGACGCAGACAAGAACAACTGTAGAAGCAAACCTCCAGAATACCAGATCCATTATGAGCAGTCATTCCTTGCAAAGCGAACCTGTACATTAAACTCAGTAGAATGAAACTCTCTTCTGCTGTAGTAACTTGCTTCACAAACACACTATCATCCTTAGCAACGTCGCAATCGAAAGAACCAATATTCCTGAAAACAGGTCTTGAAATATATCTCTTCTTATGACAACGTGCTCGCCTCACGACGTGGGCCCTCGTCGGAGAACACCCGGATGTCCAGAACTCGGGATTTCTGCAGCACGAGACGAAGAATACTCGCTCAGAGGAAACGTTAAGCAATCAAAGATCTTCCAGGTGGTTGGTACACGCCTCGGGTGTCTCACGAGATGTACACAGGAGATCACTGTGGGACACCAGCCCGGATGCGATACGCGGACATGTGAAACTGAAGTTGCGGGAACCTTGCTGTACCACATTGAACGCCGCAGTTGCCACAAGACAAGCTCTCCCGGTGGCTAGAGGCGATTCTCAGTCGCTGCAAAACTCCTGTCACGCTATCAAAACTTTTTTGCCTTCAAATATATATTTGACAACAGAATTTGAAGAGGAAATACGGCCATCAAATTTTTCCTTCCAACAAATTTGATCAGATAATCTCTAATGTCTTTGAAAACGTGTCACACTGTCAAATTTATTTTTTTTCTGGAAGGATCTAATATGAATTTTTCTTTTACAATTGTTTTCAGAGTGAGATGCTGCTGTTGTGTTTCAATACAGTCCATTAAAGGAAGAAATGTAACGAATGTTGTGGTTTATTTTCACTTCTTTACTTAATTAAAATGTTGTTAACCAGAAATGTTTCTGCTCAATGGTATTTAATGTCTTTGACTTCTTAATACCGTGTGCAATATCCATATAAAAAATCATTCATGCCCACATAGCTTCTACGCAAATTAATTACCTTCATAACTTATTTCTTTTCCAGCAATTTTTCGTTATTATAAAGTTTCGTGACGTCAATTTTTGTCGTGCACGATTCTGATTGGCTTAGCCCGTCAAACATTAAATACATTTTAGAACCGGTCGAATCTTCAAATGTTTGATGAAAACTGAAGCCATCAAACTTTCTGAGACAAATATGGCGGCGTTAATGACGTTTCTATGACGTCACAACTGCCCAACTTCGTTCGACCAAACTTACTGGAAGCAATTTGACGGAAAAAAAATTGTCAGTGCGACAGAAGCTTAAGACATAGTGCACCTCGTTAGAAGTTATCGGAGACACTGGAATGCACCAGCGGCTCTTGTGGGATCCATCTGGCTAAAGGGGGTATTTAGCGTACCCGAGGCATAGAAACGTCGGAGCGCTAAGGGCGACCTTGGGTAAGCGCGTCGAATGTCTGATCGTTTTACGCGCAAGGAAGTCTTTCTTACGTCAGCCTGAGGGACAGCGGTGGCGTAGCGGCCAGGGCGCTCGCCTCCCGCCACGGCGATCCGGGCCCGATCCCCGGCGGGTCCACTCCCGGATTTTTGCATGTGGGAATCGTGCTGGACGATGCCGCTCGCCGGCGGGTTTTCTCGGGGTAGTACTCCCGCTTCCCCCGCCCTTGAATTCCAGCGCCGCTCCATTCTAGGGTCTCATCTCTGTCATGCCCGGGGATGACGGTCACCTACGGGTCCCAGCTGGAAAGACCGGCACTCGGAGGGTGTTGCCTTGCCCTGGGTGCACTCCCCACACGCCATTATTATTACGTCAGCCAGTCTCTATAGGACTTTCAACAGTGACACTATCACTTGGCGACGTGGTAGTATAGACAAAGGGCGTGCTGCACTTCGCTGTGGTATCCTACCCAACGGCACCGTTCCTACGTTTCCTCAGGAAACAGTCAAAAGCCTTGTGACGCTCAACATTCCAATAGAACTATTTGCAGCCTGATGCTTATCATTTACGTACATATTTTGGGCTAAAGACTTCCATTAAAGTCCACTATAGGCTTTTCACGGTAAACTGAGCATGTTTGAAAGCCGTGCTTAAGATATACTTGTTTTCACACTACGTATTCTTCCACCATACGCAAAATTAACGTTGCCTTGGGCCTGATCATGCCTCGTACAAACGAAACAGAATACATTAGAAAAGAAAATATTCTACAAGTTTGCTAATTTTTGCACTTGCGTAAGTAAAAAAAAACAGAAAACAATAGGAATCATTTTAATATAGCCTATCCACGGTTAAGTGCGCACTTTTTTAAGGCGCTGGTAGATATTTTTTTTTTTCCATTTCAGACAATTTGTATTTTTCAGCAATTTTTTAAATATAAACATTGGCGTGTGACTAATAAACGCAGTGTATGCGTTCCACCACTCACAAAAGTCTGAGGCTGCAGTAAAATATATTTATTAGTAGTTAATGCTCGCTTTACCGTGAATAACCTTTATTCAAAAATGATAACCTGACACTTTTTATTCAATTGTAAGACATTGAACTACTTTCCTTCCGTCGTTACCAACTTTACTGGGCGCATGCCACTCAGCATGTACGTGAGGGTAGGCACAGTGATATTAAATGTCAAAGACCGAGTTCAAAAGCGCTCAAACAACCGTGGACAGCCTACAGAAACGTAATTTCTACAGCGAAGACTCACCGCAGAGGTGTGTGTGGACCTCGCGACAGCGGTGCAACCTCGGAGACGACTGACTGACTGTCTCGGGAGTAGGGCAAGGCCTGAGGGCATGTCGCTTGCGGGGGCGGACGGGGCGGTACTCACCAGAAGC
>NQII01002933.1:126134-140106 GCA_002778355.1 Clitarchus hookeri | reverse complement strand
GCGCCCGCCGCCGGCTTTCTGCCCTCGCCCGCCGCCGCCGCCCCTTCCCCCTTCCCACTTCCTCCATCCTACTTCCCCTCTTCAGCACCCCTCAAACACGCACTCCAGGGTTCGAGCTAGGGATGTTGAACGAATATCGATGTATCGACGCGACTGTATTATATCGACGATATATTGATATAAATCGTCGATATATTACAAATATATTTTGTCGAAATCAAAATCATTTTCCAGGTATGAGAAATACATATTTTATAGAAAGCTCTTTTAATAAGTTCAAATATTTTATTTTAAAAATACTCTTTTTATTTAGGCAATATGCACAAAAAAACAGGCGCAACATCTTTCTGCAGTGCCTCGTGTCCTCAATATGTAATATCCCACGCAATTTTACATTTGTCAAGTTCTTTAATACATAAAATATCTGATTCTGATGTACCGAAAATCAATTTTTTCTTTTGATATATCGTTTTGTAAAACGATACTTATATAAATAATATCGATATTTTTTCCGATATCAACATCCCTGGCTCGAGCCCGCCTCGAGGAGGAAGGCTGGAAGAAGTATCTACAGGGCTTTCGGCAAGAAAAGAAACGAATATCAATTTTTTTCTTTAGCCGAGTTTTGTATAATACTTATTTTTTCCCCTAAGAACACTGGCCTTTGACACATTTAAAAAACGCGTGTTTTAAGGAAGCCACATAAAATTTTTCGTAACAGGTAGTGTGGTGGTTTAAAATAGCACCTTGCAACAATTTTTTTTATGTCCATACCAAACACAGTTTAATTTGTAGTATGACGTATAAAAATTATTATAATAAAAATTTTATTTAATCTTATGGAATACATTGTCACGGGCGGGCACAGTAGTGCCCAGTGCGCCAGTGCGGCCTTCCCACGGTGGTCGAGTAGGTCAGTCAGTAATACCTGACCGTCCTTAAGTCGTCTGGCGGGCGTGATGATTGATACCCACCTGGACTGACGGCGTCACCGTCCCCCCACCCTTCTTCTGGAGAGGTCGGCATCGATGGGTTATTGAAAAAAAACTTCTGGTTATCTCTTTCCTCGACGCAACCATACATGTAAAGAATTATATTGGCTAGGGACGACAAAACAGCCAGAAAATTGGCAGTTTTTGTGGTAACCGGCTGGCTGAAGTGTGTAATCGGGTAAAGTATGGTGTACCGAGAGCCACCAAACGGAGAGCATGGACGACGGCGGAGATGCGATATGACGGTGGACGTGTCAGTGTGTGTGTGTGTGGCGTGGACGGACAATAGGGCATGGTATAGGCTAGTCACTGTAAAGTGAGTATTTTCAAAAGTCCTCTCATTAGGAATAATAATCATTAAATATATTTAATATTAGCCATATACGTTAACTTCAGAGCGTGGTGGAATATTCGCACTGTGTTTATTACACTGAAGAGCCAAAACAACTGGATAGGCGTGCGTATGCAAATAACAGAGGTATGGAACCAATCAGAGTAACGCTTGCGGTCGGCAGCTTGATCGGTTACTGCTGCTACAATGGCAGGTTATCAAGATTTAAGTGAGTTTGAACGTGATGTTATAGCTGGCGCACGAGAGATGGGACATATCATCTCCGAGGTAGCGATAACATTTGGATTTTCGCGTACGACCATTTCACGAGTGTACCGTGAATATCGGGAATCCGGTAAAACATCACGTCTTCGACATCGCTGCGGCCGGAAAAAGATGGTGAANCGTGAAAGAACGGGACAAACGACGACTGACGAGAATCATTAAACGTGACAGACGTGCAACCCTTTCTCAAATTGGCGCAGATTGGATTTGTGGACTGCCCTGCAGGATTCATGGTGTGAATTGCCTCCTTCATACCTTCAGACATTAGTCGAGTCCATGCCACGTCTTCTTGCGGCACTTCTGCGTGCTCGGAGGAGCCCTACACGATATTAGGCAGGTGTACCAATCTTTTTGGCTCTTCAGTGTACTTACATAGCCAAAAAGAAACTAGGGCCTCAAAAGTGCTCACTTTACCATGAACATCCTTTGCTGGACTAGTAGAAAGTACTGAGCGTAGGGGCGCTCAGAGCTCTCGAACATTCCGGACTGGAGGAATATAGACTAAATTAAGGCGGGACTGTATGAACATGTAGCTCGGACTTTATTGTAAATATGGAAACTGTTAAACATGGACATCTAATATATAAAATAATTCAATAGGTGTTGATGCACTGTTTATTGTGAGAGACTTTCATTATTCGAGTGCATTAATTCCTGTGTGGTGATGGACGATTATATAAATATTAGTTGTAAGTTGCATGTGATATCAATGTAATGTGAGAGATTAAGTCTCGAGTGTGTCTTCTTTGCGGTGCTTGAAAATAAACTAGGAAATTATTACTACGTCCTCTATTTAATTATGAATTCCATCCCGTAAAGAAGCTGGCTAAGCCCACTGACTTTGCGAAGTTGTAACAATACGCTAAATGGAGACGTTGCCGAACTTACCTTCGCAGCAGACTTTCCGCCAGTACAATCCTGCGTTCAGTAAGGTATACCATAGTTGTGCGCTTCACGACTACGAAGTTGCACTTCTGCTGGGTGCGCTGCGGTATACGGTATACGCGTTGATGCGTCTTAGAATGACGCCTTTCTTCCTTTCCCGCTTCTTCTTCTCAACGAGCTGAAGTGACGTCAATCAGACGGGCGGGCGGCTGAATGGCTGTAAGTATCCCATGAGCAATGGCTTACGCAAAACGACACGCAACATACTATGGTGGGACTCGCTGAGGAAAAAGTTATGTTTAAAAGAACTGAGTTTGTTTGAAGCAACCAAATTAATTGTTTGTACAGGGGCAACTGAATATTTTGTTGTCCCAAACGTGTAACATTTGGTCGGCCCAACTAAAGATTTGAATCGTTCTACGTACATTACATATTCAATTATTATAAAAAATAAATTGAAAGCAGCACCGAAATTCGACCCTTTAGTAAAATTAGTGACCTTGGTTAAACTTACTGTTGCAGACACGTGAATGTTTTCAGATGCATAATGTTTATAATACTTTGCATGTATGTAAATAAATAATTTAAAGTTTTAGAGCTCTCTTTTGTTCCCTGTTGAACTTGTTTAATTGGGATGGTTTATACCATTACTAAGCTTCAATAAATGCACTAACAAAAATATTACTATCCCAATAGTCACAAACATTATGAATAAACTCTTGAATGCTTTAAATTCTAACGAATGGAATCGAGTGACCCGATTACCCTACAGCCAAACAAATAAATGCCAGTACGGGATCAAGGCAGTTTGATTGCCACCATAACCTATGTAACAACACACATATCAAACTGCTCCAGCTAATCAAATGTTTACTGCTTCGAAACAAATATTAATTTGACTATTTCAATATTAATAGTGTTTTAGGGTAACCAAAACGATTAGTTGAACGTACTTGTAAAATAGTTGTTTGTGCTAAATGCATGTAGATGATGTTGGGACAACCAAATAAGTGTTCGGTCCAAGATATTAATTTTAATACGCTTTATTTGGTTCTAATGAACGGATTCATATGGTTGGAGAAAGAACAGATTAGTTTAGTGAACAAAATAGTGTTCAGTGTAAACAAATATTTTTGAAGTAAATTTATTTGGTATCTGAAAATGAAATATTTCTCTCAGTGTAGAAAGTGTAATATCCTGACTAACCTCATCAAAAACGGAGGCAGTGCGAAAACGTTCAACGATCATATGTGACACACCTCTGAATCAGTTTTCCTAATGGCGAACCTGCTTCAAGTCATCCGCCATTTCTCCCTGGATTATAGCGGATGATATCAAACAACGGGAGACCTTCCTTTGAACGAAGCCGCTAAAGCCAGCCCTAAAGGACGCCCAAATCCTTTGCAGTTTACACATACATTTTCTGCTTGCGTTTCTGCTTGCTTGTAACAATCCAGCGACCTTGAAAAAAGGGCCTGGCTCCAGGTGTTACAGTTTTCATCCCCATAGTCATGCCTAAATGCGTAATATAACGTGAAGTAGCCTAAATGTATGCAACATCCATGAGCTCAGACAAGAAGGAGGAAACTTTACTAACTACCTCAAGTCGCATATGTTTGTTAATAAGAAAAATTGAGGAATATTTAAAACCTTATCGTATGCCAAATAAGACTTGACAACAAATAAAAAAACTTCAAACGTGCCAAACAACTGAAATGGCTACACTAAGCCCAATTGACAGAATTTTAATGGCTTCGTGACACTATGGCGATATAGGCCTTCACAAGTTTTTCCATGTCCACTTGTTGAAGTACGTTTAGTTCACGGTTAAATCCTCGTGTGGTTACATATTATTTACAGTTATGTTATATAACGTATAATTCCTGTATGTAATTTATGTTTCTTGTGCTTCTGTTAGACGATATAGGCCCATATTTCTATTGTCAGTTTGTCTAAATTGAAAAGTGTCAAACTAACTGCTCAGCTCAGTTGACTGATTTTTTCTACTAAAACATTTTTTGTCATACCCATTTAAACATCTATGGGCTGTTCACGGTAAAGAGGGCAATTTGAAATTAACGTTCGAAAAAAAATACGGCCTATGTACGCATGCAAGATCCAAGTTAAGTTAGCAGTGACACGTAAAAAATAATATGAAGTAATGACGTTGTTTTGGCAGTGTAATGTTTCAATTTATGACTACCGAAGTTATTTTATACAAGTTTATGCAAGTTATAATACGTGTTAGCATGTTAGTAACAAATTTATTTTCCTAATAGTTCCACGCCGCATTAATAATGTGATCACGCTCACAGCAATGTTAATTTTACATATGAGGGAAGGATATAAAATAAAAATATAATATATCCTAAACAGGACTTTCAAAAGTGCCCTATTTATGTTGAACAGCCTTCATTAAATAATAATTGGAAATGCACAGAAGCCTTATTTTCGATTTTGTAACATTTTCGTTTTCATTTTTTTTTCTTAAGTGTAAATGTAAAACGTACTGGCCATTGTACAAGACCTATATACTCTGTATAAGTGTCAATTACGTGAACAATACTCAAAAACTAAAACAAGCACATCCATCGTAATACAATACTCAGATGTGCTTAAGTCTCTTTTGCTGTAAAAAAAAACAAGTTTGACTTATAAAATATAAACGGAAGTTAAAGAAGGTAGCAGCAGTAAAATATGGTTTAGGGCCGGTCTAAGGTTATACCCCGAGATCACAAGGTTTCGGATTTGAGACCCGGGCAATCCCCTTATTGTATGCGCGGTTTCAATTTATTAAGTGAGTTAGTTAAGCTTGTCATTCTTCCTCCTGATTACCATGCCTGGCATAAAAACGAGGACGTTAACATCAATCTTAATAAATATATGTATGTATATATATGATATTTTTAAACTACATGTCGAAATTCAGACCATGGCGTATATGGAAAAATGTAAACAACAAATCATTGTAGAAAAAGGGAACCAAAATTAATCTCGTATTTTTAAATTTAAATAGAAGTTAGCAAACAAGCGCCGGGAGTCCGCAACTTGACTTACATGCGTGCACAGCAAGTTGCATATCACGAAGGCGAATGGAACTGGCGCGTCTGTGCATAGGACACCATGAGAATGCGTACAGACCTTACATCACCAGTACAGGGGTTTTTGTGTCCGCTGTTCGTGTAGTCGGACGCATGTCATCCTAACAAGCAACCACCAGCGGCGCTCACGTACCTCGAGCTCGTGGTATCCTATGTGCACGCGCTCTACGCACGGCGCGTCAGTTCTGTTCGCCTTCGCGTTATGCAACTTATCGGGCACGCAGGTTCGTGTATTTGCGGACTCCCTGCGCCTGTTTTGCTAACTTCAATTTCAATTTATAAATACTGGATGAATTTTTCGAACTATTTGCTACTAGCTTTATTGTTTATAATAGCTCATAAATGCCGTGGTTTTAGTTTCAACATTTAGCTTAAAAACACCCTGTGTGTGAATGGTATGTAAGTACATAAGTGAATGGTATGTAAGTACATAAGTATATGTAAGTATGTATACAAATATTTATATATATAACGGGTGAGTCGCCCACGCCAATTTTTCCGTATCTATGCAACCCCTCACACGATACTACCCATCTAACATAACATCGATCGTTGCAGAACACCACGTGAGCGTTGATTCGTTGTCGTCAGTATACAGTAAGCGGAGAACAGATGGTGTTATGCCAGCAATGCGTTGAGAAGCCATCACGTTTCAAAGAATGCACATCCGTTTATTGTGTTTAAGTAGATTATTGCTATGTTTACCGAATGCATTGGTACGTGGCGATTCCGTCCTTAGCAACACACAACTGCCTCGCTTCGAGCCATTGCGTTTCTTCTTGTGGCATAAAATTACAGTCATCGCCTACTGTACGGGAGGTTGGCGCAAATTTAGCTGATTCTTTGTTTATATTTAATATCATTATGTATTAAAAATCAGCGAGAGACGTGCTGAGTTGGCAACGCCAGTAAGAAAAATAAATGCGTTAAAATGGTATTGAACTAGGCTGTTTGAACTGTAAATGTTTCCTGCTGAAATAATTACTTACTCAAGTCGCACTGGTGGATACATATTACATACGCATAAAAAATATTTTTTTTTATTGTCTGAGCAGAANTTACTTACTCAAGTCGCACTGGTGGATACATATTACATACGCATAAAAAATATTTTTTTTTATTGTCTGAGCAGAAGAAAAATACGGCACGTACTTCGCTCGTTTTTTTTTTTCCATTGGTGTGTGTGTGTCTCTTACTTTTTTTTGTGTTTAACGTTTTGTGATTCGCGTTAATCAAGCAGCTGACGAATGATAGTTACATGTCTTAGTTTTTATCAGATTATAAGCGTATTAATCATAAATAACATTGCATGAATTCGTCATCTATAAGCAAACACGATTATGGTATAAAGAAGTCTTCTTAAAATATGTATTCTGACAAGAAGGCAGGATGGTTACGACTTGAAATTTGGCAAAATGGCGTGTTGATGGGCTTACACGGTAAAAAAACGCCTACATTTTACTAAGGATATTTTTTTATCACAAGCTGCCAAGATTATTTTTGTAACAATACAAGTAGATTAAAGCACATTTCACGAAACGTTTACGTGGAATGTTGAATTTTAACAAGCAAATACTGTAGACTTCAAGTTGAATGGAAACATGAAGCTGTGAAAACAAATTTGTACGTTTCATAAAACAATGTTTTTGTATGGATACACTGTTTCAGATGTAGAGTTACAAGAAACTGTTTGGTAACTAGTTTTCAAAAAAGATTCTTCCTAAAACGTACAAAAAATTTTTTACTGGGTAGNGATTCTTCCTAAAACGTACAAAAAATTTTTTACTGGGTAGTATTTATTTTTTCTCCTGCGAAAAATACACAACGTTACCAAATTGAGTTCTTGCAAATGGCGTTTTTAACGTATCAGAGTAAGTTACCAACAATTATGATACATTTATGTTTCTGCTGCAGGCGTAGATGTATTTCAGTGTGTGTGTGTTGTGTGTGTGTGTGTGCTATGTGCCAGTTGTNTTATGTTTCTGCTGCAGGCGTAGATGTATTTCAGTGTGTGTGTGTTGTGTGTGTGTGTGTGCTATGTGCCAGTTGTGCGAATGGAACGTGCACTTAAGAATTGGGAAATGTTGGCCGAGTTGAACGTACGAAGTTTTTATGTTTCCAACCGTGAATGACTTTTATGACAGAAGTAAGTGAGTCAAATAGCGATCTGAAGTTTCGAATTTACATCGAGGTGTGTTTGTTTGTGTAAGAAGCATCTATGACGGATTTTTGCGTATACGGCGGGCGACGTCATATAAACGCCACGCCCAGCTCATATGCGTGTGTAAATATTTCATGTATATTGATGTCCTCGTATTTTTTTATTTAGTTTTATGTATGCTCAGAATACAGTTTCTGTGAGCGTGCTTCACGATTAAATAATTATTGATAGATGCTTGTATTAATAGGTGTAGGTAATATGCATTTAAATAGGTATGAAGGCAGAGAAACAGCATAAATTATGATCTATATTTAAAAAACAGTTTACCAAAGATCTCAAGAAGGATTTTATTTTTCACGTCTCCCAACGCGACCGCCTTCACTGACTAAAATAAGCGGACAAGTGACGGCAGAACAGTTTGGTAATCGTACTTCAGGGCATTAGCAACAAAATTCTGTACCAGCGGCATAATATTCTGTTAGATTATCACATTTATGTCTGTTGTGGGGACAGAAGAAATTTCGTTGAAACAGTTCTCTCGAAGGAACAANTCTGTTAGATTATCACATTTATGTCTGTTGTGGGGACAGAAGAAATTTCGTTGAAACAGTTCTCTCGAAGGAACAACTTACCATGCAGTAGGAATAGCGTGTTCTGCATGAAGATACGAGTTATACAAATGGAACCAACAATTCAACTTACTGCTGTCTGTATAGTTACAGTCTGTCTGGGTCGCGGGTACAGAAATTTGGTTCCTGCAAACAAATACACTGAAAAAAAAAAAAAAAAAAAAAAAAAAAACTGGTATAGGCGTGCGTATGCAAATAACAGAGGTATGGAACCAATCAGAGTAACGCGACGCAGTCGGCAGCTAGAGCAGTTACTGCTGCTACAATGGCAGGTTATCAAGATTTAAGTGAGTATAAACGTGGTGTTATAGTCGCCGCACGAGAGATGGGACAGAGCATCTCCGAGGTAGCGATAGCATTTGGATTCTCGCGTACGACCATTTCACGAGTGTACCGCGAATATCGGGAATCCGGTAAAACATCAGATCTTCGACATCGCTGCGGACGGAATAAGATCGTGAAAGAACGGGACAAACGACGACTGACGAGAGTCATTAAACGCGACAGACGTGAAAACCCTTTCTCAAATCGGCGCAGATTGGATTTGTGGACTGCCCTGCAGGATTGATGGTGTGAATTGCCTCCTGCACACCTTCAGACACTGGTCGAGTCCATGCCACGTCGTCTTGCGGCACTTCTGCGTGCTCGGGGGGCCTACACGATATTAGGCAGGTATACCACTTTTTTTGGCTCTTCAGTGTACTTTCTCATTGTTTGACGCGCCTTCGTCCTAGCGTGACATCCTTCGTCACGCTACGGCGTCAGCGTGACATCCTAGTGATACCAGGCCGCGTGTGTGACGTAGGTACTGTCGTAACTGCCAGACAATACCGAGTTGCTACAGAACGCAAGGGCAGAAATGAAGCGAAGAGTCGAGTGGTTGAACACGATCGTATGACCAGGCGGGGAAAGGAGAGAACTCGTAGAAAGCTCGAACGAACTTATATCGTGGCAGCAAAGTTTTTCTGCGATTCGAAATTGAAGAAAAAGAACACGAATATTCGTTTGAAATTGAGCACTGATTAAAAAAAAATGAACGAAAATATTGGCGTAAGGGGACCTTGCGAGTGAAACCTCTGCAAGTCTCCTCCCTCTGCTAAATAAATTCCATGCTGAATAGAATGGTAATTATAAAAGTTAAACGTCTAACGTTTACCGGGGAAGCTCAAAGTATGAAGGTTTTGCTTAAAACGTTTCTGTTTTAATGGCGGGTAAAATTACTTAGTGGAAACGTTTACGGTGATGAAGAATTATGTGTAAAATTTGCAAAGTCCATTTTAAAATGAATAAACTGCAAAATTATACGAAATTAAATAGGTTTGTAAGGGGGATCCACGGCCCCATTTTGGTTCACAGTGATGCATTGAGTGTGATCTTTGTGGTTATTTAAATAATTTAGGGTTGTGCATGAGATTACGAATGTCTTGTGAAATTGTAAGTTTATTTTTGCTCTGGGCGCTTGTACTAGTGTTTGTTGGCTGTACTAGGTTCTACCAGTCATGGGGCAGCAGTGGCGTAGTGGCCAGGGCGCTCGCCTCCCACCACGGCGATCCGGGTTCACTCTTGGATCCTCGCATGTGGGAATCGCGCTGGATGATGCCGCTTGCCGACGGGCTTTCTCGGGGTACTCCCGCTTCCCCCGCCGTTGCCTTCCAGCGCCGCTCCATTCTAGGGTCTCACTTCTGTCGTGCTCGGGGATGACGGTCACCCACGGGTCCCAGCTGGAAAGACCGTCACTCGGAGGGTGCTGCCTTGCCCTGGGCGCACTCCCCACACGCCATTATTATTATAATTATTTGCCCGTCATAAAGCTTAGTGTGTATCAGAGAAAATAAGTCTAGAAGACATGTTTGACGTTGCCTAAAGTAATGGCAGTAAAAGTGTCGTATTTGAAAACAAACGGTATTGTAAGACACGTCTACAAGGAAATTTTTTTAGTGAAATGCAGACTTGCCTTTATTCTTTATTCAATCTTCAGCCGGTAATCTCTGGATTTTCGCAATTGGGGATCATACCGGACGGTGCCGCTGGTTGACGGGTTTTCTCGGGGATCTCCCGTTTCTCCCGACCCCTCATTACGGCACTGCTCCATACTCACCTCACTTCACCCTCATCGGTTCTTAAGACCTCGCTGTTAAGAACTGCCCAAATCTCCTCACTCACTCACTTTTTTCTTTATTAATTAATTAATAATTTATGAATATTTCTCATCAACCTTTTTCACTATTAAGTCGTCGTAAAAATAAACAATTATATTTCCGCGTCATGAATCTTAATGGCAGTTAAGGGCGGAAAAATCAATTTTTTTTCATTGTGTTTTTGACTTACCGATTCGTGAAGAACCTGCAGCTGCTCGTTGTCGATGTTTTTTATCATATCGTTGATTAGTAAATAACTTAACATTATTGAAATTGTTGCTCAGTTTCGTTTTTCTTTCCATTTAATCCGAGGCGAGTAAAAATTCCCACGGACGTCATCAGAGGCGGCACTAAAAAACTGTAGGAGATATTAATGCCGATAGCACAACAGCTCGACGAGCACAGAGCGGAGCGATAGGTTCCCACACAACGGAAAACTTACAACAGCCGAATTAAACAAGGCTATCCCACCATTATCAACCCCTAACAGACGATAGAATTAGATTGCATTTTTATTTTTCGTCCTGCCGGGCTCATAGGGGTGGACAAATAATGCAAGCACAGCATTACAAAACAAAATGTCAGCCATATTTTCCTGCTGTGGTAAATAAAAAACTAACCAACTTGGCGTCAAAATAACTTTTCTGTTAGTTTTTAAATAATAATTTGTTTTTCGTACGCATTCACGTTTTGCGAAAACAAAGAAAAAATAATTCACTTTGTCGTGATTTTTTACTGCAAATATTGAAACTATAAGAATGACTGGCCATTTTAGGATTTTCCAACAACCAAGTATCACAACTGGTCGTACAGATATTGTCAGGGTATTGCGAACAGTTAAGAACTATGGAACGACCTATCGGTGCGCGAATTACTCAACCATAATAAATCAAGAACATAATTTGTACTACTTAATTTATTTAGATGGGGGTTTCTTTTATTGACCATGTATATTAATTAACCAAACTATCACAACAATAGTTGATACAATGTACAGTTTTCAAACAAAATTCTGTTGATCTTTCTTGGAATAATTATCTATACAAACCATAAAATCAATACACTCGTATATACTATTTTTATAATTTATAAAACGTTAATACGTAAAACTCTATAAGTACAAAGTTTGTAAAGTAATATTGATTTCAACTGAATTTCATTTTCTAAAAAAATTTCTTTTTTAATAAATTTGGTTTTTATAGAAAGGTTTTCTTTTCAATAATGTAAACTTCAGTTTATATAACTGTAGGCAATATTATAAAGTTACGATGATTTTTTGGCATACTTAACACTGATTTTGTGGTTTACAAGCATAATTTTTTTGTAAAAAAAAATGATAATTTCATCAATCGAAAACTACAGATTATATCAATTGTTGCTGTATATGATAGTTAAAAGCCATTAGAAAACTTTCACCATTAATCTATACCCATACAAATATATTAATTAGTCGAAATTCCATTATTGATTTTATATTTTGGGAATCCGCCAGTGCAGTTTTTAATAAATACTACGTAAAATTTCGTCGTGTCATGCTATTGTGACTCCAACGTCATGCATCACGTCAAAGGTAGGTCTTACATTTATTCGTATAAGACGAAGATAAACCGCATTCAGAAGAAGTAATCAACTTCAGCAGTAGAGTTCTAACTCAGGGATACAGAAACAGAAAGAGCCCCCCCTTTTTTTTTTTATAATTGCTACAATATAAACTTCTCCCCCTCCCCAAATTTTATGCGTGGGGAACAACAAAGCGTTTATAACCAAAAACCATTATTGTCTTAATCTATATTACCTTAATATATTGTGTAACAAAAACAGTCTTCATTCGAGAAAAGCTATCGTTTTTATCATTGTATTTGCTCCTTTTTAACCGTTTATTAAGTCGCACTTTAATGAATCGAAACGATACAACGTTCTTTTTGAATCTGGAGTCCAAATAACTAGATTTGTTGCCAACATAAAAATAATTAAGAATTATTTTACAAAAAAAAAAAAGTTAAACAAAACGCACAGAAGAAAATAAAAATATTCTAGTAAAGTTTAGAATAGTTATAAATAAATAAATATGTTTTGATCCCGTTCAAATAAAGAATGTAAGGTAGTACAAACCAGTGCTTTCAAAAGTATTTAGTTAACCGTTAACAATCTACACACGTTCGTTTACGGTTACTTCAACCTTTTCCGAATACCTGCTAAAGTTTTAATTTCAGGTTATTACTCCGCCTCATGAAAACAAAACTTACGCCTAGAAAATTACATCAAAGTTACGATGCGCCGCATTCGTGCGCACTCAGCTGAATAACATTTCGTATGAGAACTATCTCTTATACGGTATTCCCAACACACTTATATTCTCTTTGAGTTTATTCATATTAAATTTATATTCAATATTCTAATTTATAGATAAAAATTTCAAGTAAAAAATCAATGTAACTAAGAATAAGATACTTTTACATTCAAAAGAGTGGAGTTGAGTTGAGATATGCAGGGGCGGGGAAAGCGGGAGATCCCCGAGAAAACCCTCCAACCAGCGGCATCGTCCGGCACGATTCCCACATGCGAAAGTCCGGGAGTGGTCCGGCCGGGGATTGAGCCCGGCTCGCCTTTGTGGGAGGCGAGCAGTCTAACCGCTCAGCCACCGAGGCCCCTCATGTTAACAAGAGGATGGAACGCTTGTAATACCCGACGTACCTAGGAAACAACCAAACTCGTCGTAGATGGGGTGATTTTTCAAAGGTTTGATTTAAAAAAGTGTGAAGATACTGTGAAGAGACTATTGTGACACCACGCCGGCTGAGAAGCAGGGGAGACGGCGTTGTATTGTATAGGGCTTGTCAACGTTCCCCCGCTGTTTTGGCTGAAGGCTTATCAGGGGACGCCTTGCAGACTGACTTATGACCTGAATCAAACTAACACCCGTGCCTTGCCTGGGATTCGAACTCAGAACCTGCCGCACCCCAGACCGGCGGCGCACCGACCGACTGCACCACGGGAGGTCGGCCAGGGGAGGACAGCGCCGGTGACGTCCAGGCGTCGCGGCGCGCAGTCGGAGAACTTCCAGCGTCGTGTTATCAGGGGAGGTGAACCCTGGCGGGGGTTGGCAGGGAGGGTGGTGGGGCAGGGGTCAGGAGGGGGCCCGAAGGGCACCCTGACGTGACCGCCTGCCAGCTGATTGATGGCCACCCGTCGCCCTGGAGCCCAGGGGCGGAAGGTCTCGCTTCGTTTCCCGTCCGCGCCGCTAATTAATGAGGCACGCCGCAATCCGAAAAGATGGCCTTACCATGTCGCCGTCATTCCTGCACCCTTCATCTGACGTCACTCGGCCACCACCCCCCTCTCGGGGCGAGAGGACAATCACCACTTCTCCCACCCTTCAAGCCAGCCACTATGGAGGAAGAGTTGAGTTGAGTTGAGAGATTTGCGCGGCTCTTAACAACGAGGTCTCTA
>NQII01002933.1:103814-124552 GCA_002778355.1 Clitarchus hookeri | reverse complement strand
ATTCCGCGACGCCCAGGTTATCACCGCTGCTCGCATAAACACACTGGAACACACGCACGCATCGTCGTGCACACACACGCAACAACTCCCGCCGGCCGGGTGGGCCGAGGGCTGTATTTATAATCATGCCAACTCTTTCCGGCATGTATCCGCACACACTCATTCCCCAGATGACCCACTTCAGTGTCCAGAGGTTCGTTGACAGAAAGAGACAATCCCCCGACCTTCTGGAAGGCGTTGGCTGCCGCCAGACGAGAGATGTCCTTCACAGGCGCGTCATGTCTTCGCGTCCTGCACCCCGTGCTACATCGTCCAAGGATGGACTCGGGCCTTCAAGAGGGACTGCATGGGCGTAGCCTGGGCGGTATAAGGGGGGGGGGAGCTGCTCTCCCTTAAACCAAGTTCAAGTAAATAAAATGATCGCAACTAATACCACAAGTGTAGCATAGTGCAAGATTTTAATGTGTTTTTTTAATAACAAACTATTTTGGAATATTTTTATTAGCATTTCAAGTTAAGTAAAGAAATTTAATACAATTGTTGAGGATTTTTGTTCTGAATATACTACAAGTCTTTCAAACTGTGGTTACAAAAGTTAAAAAATATATATATATATAAAAACTTATTGACATCGTGACTCGAATCAGCAACTTCTGAATAAGAATAGAAGCCATTTATTAGACGACCACTTCATGCTACAGGATTTGCGCTCGTTTTAGTGGTACCTATCACTATTGTTTATTCTGTCGGGCCAGACACTAATAACCATACCTCTTAAAAAAGATTGAGGTTAGTGATTTAGGCAATTACTGCACTTCAGAAAGGCTTTAAGCATGCAGGTAGTTTCAACAGTGACGTAGATGGAATTTTACAATTGTAGAATGCACTCTTTTATGAACTTTGGGTCGGGATGACAATTAATGGCATTGCAAACCAACCAATTATCATTACAGTGTGTTCATTTTCTTACAAAAGTAACTCAGCAGGAGAAATAGACAGAGAAGCGTGATCGCATGAGCTTATATTTCCAAAGAATGTGAATAAAAGACAGTAAGGGTCAGAGAGATGACACTGGATAAGACTTAGGCCTACAAGTTCTTATTAAGCTTTGATGATTACGTGTATACCAACATTGACGAACTTGAATAATTTGATAAAGGTGAATTGCATTTTGCACAAAGTAAAACCTGTTTATGAGTTCAGCCATATTATCGTTACCTATACAGACATTTTTCATCGAAAAAGTAATATGTTAAGCTATTTTCGGTTTATGAAGCTTGGTGCGGCAGAAAAGTCGTTTTGGTGGCACCCATATTATTTGAAACGACTTGTCCGTTGGATGAGTTTCGTGTCTTTGAAAACTGTTAATTCGTAATTCACACACACATATTTATGTATTTAACATGTATCCACACTTATATGTACGAAGATAACATGTGTAATATGATTTTGAGTGCTCAGTTGCAAAAATTCTAACCCATAATTAACTGTAAAAATCTTAGATGTCCCTAGGAAATAATATTACAATCTCGTGACTTCTGAAATGTTTCACTTCAATTCTTTTCAAATACTTTTCACAAGTTTATTGCAGCTTACAATGAATTTATCATTTACAAATGTTCAACAATCTTCCATAATCATGCAGCCGTCATGGCGCCCTCCAGGTACACACAAATTTCCCCTTGAAAATTTAAAAGAAAAAATTGTAATACGAAAAGAATTATCTACGTAATACGTTAATATATTTTCTTGAAAATAATTTTCTTTGCGTCTTAAAATGTTAAATAAGAGTTGGGTGAATGATAACCTAATAGATTTTACGCTACGTCGTTGGCAGCAAATAACAGTTTATAGCCCCAAATCTAGCTAGCAAGTAAACAATCCAGGTCAAACCTGGGAGTGACAACTCTTTCTCCTCGCGTGCTCCCTGGTAAAGTACTTTAGACTCTAAGGAACGTTAATAAAAGAAATACCCCCCCCCCCCCAAATTCAATGATTACTATTTAATAACACGTCATTCGTAAACATATCAACTTTTTGTGAGTGAAATTATTATCACAAAATGTTGCCCAATAGTTTGTATATTTTACTTCGCGATTTTTTATAGCTGTATTACAAATACGGCTCTTGTAACGTTATAAAGAATACGTTTTACAAAAGATAATATTGTATTTTTACAAAGTTTTGTAAATGTACAAAAATTTTCAGGAAACGTACAAAAATGTGCAGTATAAATCTTCGCTTATTTTGATAGCCATGTCGAAAACCGTTCTCTTTTTTTTTTTTTTTTTTTTTTTTTTTAANCACTATGCAATAAAATTGGTTTTTGTTTATATCTCAAACGGTTTAGTTTTCAACACACGCATGACCTATTGCATTTGCATGCCTTATTTTGACCTGTTTTAATACCGTATACATGTACAGTCAATAAGTACGAGTAACCCATAATTCATAAGAAGACATGTCAGTGCAGCGTAGATTGAAGGGCGTAATACGAATCTGTAAACAGTTTCGTTCAGTAGACTTTTCCCCGCAGTTCTTTGACGGACCATTAAATCCCAAAACGTTCGCAGTAAAGTTTTTAAACTGGTGTGTAATGTAACTTCGTAGTTTCAAAAGTCAAATAAAAAGTTTATTTACGGAAGTTGTCTCCTAATTAGTTTTAATTTTGTACGATACTCTGTCGTGCTGTATCTTCAGTCAAGCAAGGATGAAGAAACGATTTTGAGGGCGTAAGGGAGAGGGAAGGAAGAAGAGAGGACAATCATGGGTTATTCATGTAATTTATGTTTGAAGATATACTATAGTAATTAATAAAGCAGTAAAGCTGCAAAACTGGCAATTAATAAAGTTGGTATCCGTGGGCTCTTTCCAGGAAAAATTGAAATATAGAGTTTCAGAATCCTCATGTTTAAGAACCGGTTGTACGTTATGTGTATATTACTAGCGTATATTTTTTACAGGAAAACAAGTTAAATAAGACATCCGTTTCTTCCAATTGACAAGAGAGACATACAACAAGAAATCTCTTTCATGGGGGTCCAAAATTAAACATTACAAAACAGTGGTCAAGCCAGAAGCATTGTATGCAGCAGAAACTCTAACCTTGAATCGCATAGGTCAGTTGGAACAATTAGAAATAAAAGAAAGAAAAATTTTAAGAAAGATCATAGGAAAAAAATTTCAGGACAATAATATAGTATACGTCAAGAATGAAACGCTATACAAGAAAATTGAAAAACTCTCAGATACTATGCGCAAAAGGAGACTAAAGTTTTACGGACATCTTCTCAGAATGAATTCTAATAGATTAACTAAACAAATTTTTGATTTCTTCCGTAACCGCAAAACGAAGCCTAATTGGTTCACAGAAATTGAAAAAGACCTAAGAGAATTAAAAATTACAGAAAAGTCATTACTTGATAGAACAGTACAGATAAAATTTAAAGACGAAGGGATAAGGTTCCAAGAAAAATCTAAAATAAGGTCGAAACCCATCATCTCAGATGAGGAGATATAAGAAGAAGATCTGAAAGAATGAAGAAGTACTGGGTGCAAAGGAAGGAGCAACACTCAAAGAAATGACTGTTTCATCGTACCCCAAAGAGGGTGAAATGAATATTTAAAAAAAAAAGCCATCCGTTTGTAGTGGAGTTACAGATAAACTGGATACTATCACAGTTATGAATACTAATGATATATATATACAATTTTTGCTAGTTATTTTACTGTCCTTTCGAAAGGAAATATAATCATAATGGGATCATGTTCCTGCATGTTTGTGTTCCCCGTGCACCGAATTCAACCGAAATCAGTACAGTTAAATTTCTTATTGAATGTACACGACTTTTGTACTTTTGAACATGTTGGGTAATTATTTAAAAAATGGTGGCCATATAATATTTTTTTGGCTATCATGTCAAACCTAACTTAGTACGTCGACAGTTCACACTGTCTCGATTGAATTCAGAAATTTACGATTTCATTAGTACGACATTTTAAAAGGCAGCACAACCTGAGAAAATACAACTTTTGCAACATAAAGCAGGAACTACGCAACCGATTTCCAACAAATTTGGCACGCACAAGAATAATGCTATGTTAGGCCACATGAACATTCATTATTTAAAGCTTCAGACCCTTATGTTTTAAAACGGTGGCTTTATAAATATTTTAGATTTGTGCACCGTAACTACGAAATAATTAAAACTATTTTAATTAACCTTGGTTTGCTGACTGCACATAGGTAAGGACAACATTTACGAATCTGTTATCTCTTTTGTCCGATATTTAATAATGTTACTGTCTAAGGAATGGTGCACTAACGTGTTATATTTATGTATGCAATAGTCTCTTACGCCATTTTGCATTACTTTATTATTCCCTGAGTACTGACGGAAGATAATAAGGACTATATTATTTATTGTCTTCCGTAAGTACTTAGAGAACAATAAAGACATTAAATATTACTACAATGTAGAAAGGTAAAGGGGACTGTTACTAGATCCTGACGAAACTAGTTGCAACGATAAGTTGATATCTACACGATGTTAGTCCACCATTCCCCTTTAAGACAGCCCATGGGCGCCAGTGACTCATGCGTACAGCAAGAGAAACAAGTTTTTCATGTGATGATGAGGTGCTTGATGGGAGAAGGGGGCGAGAAGTGACGTGTGTCCCACACTTGCATGACAGCTTATTTCTGGCGGGGACAAACACCTTCGAGAATGTCGGGGATTGGCTCCCTAATTGGGAAATGCCTCGATGTCGAATAAGTCCATCTCTTGGCATGCATCTATAATGTATTACCGTATACAAATTATAATTACTGTATATATATATACAGTAATTAGTAAGTACAGTAAGTATTAGCGTATACAAATTATAATTACTTTATATATATGCATACAGTAATTATATTTGTATACGCTAATACTTCATAGATGCGTGCCGAGGGAGGGACTTATTCGACATCGAGGCATTTCCCAATTAGGGAGCCAATTCCTGACATTCTCGAATGTGTTTGTCACCACCATATATATGTATACACATATATAGACACACACAGTAATTTTACCCCGCCGAAGGCAGTTTCTGGAGATCATTGTGTACTGTGGTGCCTGGCGAATGTTTCTGGCTTTTTAAACGAGCTGTACTGATTAATGTGCATCTCGGAGACAAAGACGCAAGTCCCGAAAGCGAATACGGGGAGTGGTCAGGATGCTTCTGGCTGAGTGCTATGTAGGAGTATGCGATCTACCCAGGCGTCAGACCGGGGGGGGGGGAATTTNGGGGGGGAATTTTATGAGATATTGATACAACTTGTGCACTCTAATTAACATAGGTTATTCACTTATATAAGTTATTGTAACGTGACTTATTTAATTATTTAATTGATTAATGTCATAAGGTTATAACACAGTGAATTGCAATAGTTTCACATGTATACTTTCATTTAATAAACAACCTTGATTAATATCATAACGTTATTTCACTTGAGGAGTGTAATATTTTGAGTTGCATACTGTGAAAGACGTAGCTGTTTATATTTGTGTGGTATTGCAAATAAATTAGCAAATCAAATTTAGCTCTTTTATTTAATTAAAATTCCTCCAAGAACATTGCCACGCTGAGACACTTGTAACACTACTGTCAGAATGGCGAGAGCATATTTATTGTGTACTATATTTGTAGGTTAGCTGTTGGGGTAGACTGTCTCTTAGTTAAAAGTAAGTCCACATATGAAACTGTTTTTGTCTTGCACGTGCAGTGAACGCTAGCAAGGAAAATGTCGACTGACAAGAGGTACTGCATGCTATAAGTGAAGGACTTAGTGACCAAATAAGTAGCGTCATACAAACTTTAAATAGTCAAATAAATAGTGTTAGAGAGATTGTAAATAGCGCAAATAAAACTATAGATAGTAAAATAAAGAGTGCAGAAACTAAAATAGATTAAATTAAATTGTAGGCAAGAAAATAGTTTACACAAGTTAATAAATAGCTAAAATAGAAACATAGGCAAGAAAATAGCATAAACAAAAAAATAAATCATGAACTAGATTACGTTAGTGCCGTAATAGGTAAACCGGACAAGAAAATAGAATGCGTCAGTGAAATGACGGAACAAAAATCGACAACGCAAGATATCATAGACTAAATATGAGGTAGACCGATATCGCTTGCTGCGCACAAACAATCTCCGTGTCCCAACATTGAGCTGCTTTTCTGCCAATACGGCTAGCAAAAATGGCGTGGATTGGATATGAGGTGATTACACTGTTTAATAAACAAGTGCTTTGAGGTGTTTTTATACTTCCGCGAACCAATTTGTAATGCAGATTGATTAAATTCAAATTGGCAAAAGTATTTGGTTAATATAATAGTGCTTGTCGTTTAAAAATTAAAATATAAACAAACACGTTACCATTGTTGACCATGTGACTTTGACAGTTGTGTTCTTTTGGGATAGGTCAGTGTTGGGTACATGCGCAGAAGGTGAATAAGCGGTCTACCTCTCTTTAGTCTATGCAAGATATGGACTGGGACAGTAACGGGAGTTGATTTCACTGAAGAAGCAATGTCAGGAATTTCTTCAGGAAAAGGATGGTATAAGGGGTGAGGCGAATGAGGATGAAAGTTCAGTCTGGCAGATCACAAAGCCCAGAGCAAAGGTGTGGGGAGGATCGTAGCCAGAGCAGCAGAAACAGAAGGAACCTAGCAAGTGTATGAGGTTGGTAATTCTTTCTAGGGGCAGGATATACAGTGGTGTATAGGTCAATCCACGCACTACTCACCACGGTGTACTGGGTTCAGTTCTCAACAAGGTCAATCACAGATCTTCGTATGTGGGAAATGTGGCGGACGTTGCAACGGGGCCAGTTGATTTTTTTGTAGTGCTCCTGTTTCCCCCACAATAGCATCCTGCCTAGTCATTTTTGGCGGTCTTCATGGACAGTATGCACCCATGATAATTAATAGACTCACAGCACAATCACATGGCTACTTATTGCTGTAGGCTGTTCATGGTAAAGTTAGCACTTTTGAGACATTTCAATAAATATTTCCACGCAAGTAATAAACACAGTGTGTATATTCCACCGCACTCGGAAGTTAACGCCTAAGGCTAAAATAAAATATATTTGATCAACTGTTATTCTTAATGAGAGGGCTTCCAAAAGTGCTCACTTTACCGTGAATAGCCATATCGTTGTACACACGTGGTCAGAAGTCGGTACGCTCACAGTGTCTTTTAAAATGTCACCCGCTACTGATCACACAGGCTGCGCAGTGCATGTTGGAAGATTACTGGCATGGTACTGATTGCGTCCGTTGTAGTCGGATTTACCTACCTATTCACCAAGATACGAGCCATATTAACAAACTTCATGGGGCCTGGTATTTTAGACCCTGATTATCCTTTTTAAAAGCGAATTATTTTGAATTGCATTATATGCAGTAGCAGTGTTGTGGTACCCCCATGCCAGACTACTACGAACATAAAGACTTTTATGGAAGACTCACAGAGCAGCGTTATTGGCTATCGCCGAGGCATATCGAGCAATTACAAGATATGGCGGAAGCAATCCCCCTAGAAATTTTAAAATAAGAGAGAGGTTTGCTACTAGAAGAAACAAATGGGAGAACAGCGCTGATATTAAGAAAGAGACAAGTGAGGAGTCCCTTCGAATCTGGCAGGGAAGATGCGACAAGTCGGAGAAGGGGGGCGTTACCTGTTACATATTTCCAGATACCAAGGAACGAATGGCTCTTCAATGGACAACAACATATTTTAGTTTAAGATAATATCTAGAAATGGGAATTTCAAAGCGAAGCTCTATGGATCTAATCTGGTGGACTCTCCACTTTGTCCTATCTGTGAAATGAATGGCACCATCCCACATGTGACTACTGAGTGTTCAAAAGTTGAAGTTATCAGAATTTAACTATGTCGGAAATTACAAGTAGAAGTAAAATCTTTAGACTTTAGGGACTCAAAGGGAAACTGTGAAAATCCTAGAAGAATTTGCAAGGAAAGCTATTACTAGGTTAAAGGAATTTTACACCTGGTATAGTTGAATCCACCTGACTATTAGTATCCTCCATAAAAGTTACCAACCCTTAATGGTGACAATTGGACCAGTTTGAGCAACTTTGAACCACCTGCCTAATTTGATTTTAATTGAACGGCAAAATATCGTCTGCAATTTTACTGTGTTATTTATAAATAAAGCTGTTACTTCGGAGTTTAAACTTCAAGGTAAAGGCTTGAGTGCTCTCATTCCAAATGAAAATGAGTGGTACAAAGATACTCTGAATTGGCGCAAAGTATTTGTAACGAATCACATGTGAGAAATCGAAAGATACCATATGTTCTTTGCAACCCCGTCGGCAATCGGAGATGAAACACCTTGGTTGGAGGCCACTAGTCTTAAAACTGCACCAATGCGGCTCTTCAGATAACAAAGATTGAGATAGACTCAATTAGTGCAAGTACCGCCAGATAACACAAACTGACCAGGCAGAAGCCAAAGTTGATACTGTCGTGCATCTTGAGTGCACTCTCACATCGTCACGGAGATCCTTGCACTTAGATCTATCCGTGATTCGGCCGAGGTGTTTTCCTCACCTGTACTGCCTGTACACAGTTCAACATCAATTTGTCAATTACCAGCAAACTCCTTAGAACGTCTCGTGCTCCTGCATTGTTAGTTAGCAAATTGTCTACATTTAGAGATCTCTATTTTCTTTGAAAAGCACATTGACTAGTACTTTTCATAAAGTTTGAAAAGTTGAGACCGGAAAGGCATATTTTCTGAATTTTAATCTAAAAGGCAGTGGAGGGCACTAGTGAAAGATAATGCATGAAGCACAAGTCCATGAATAAATATGAGCAGTTTAAAGAAACGTTTGTGGCCAAAAAATAGGAACAGTTAACTACAGGGTTTGTTGCACGCGCAGGTTCATTTTAGACATTTTAATCCTTGTCGTTAAGATTCATTTGAAGCCCACCTCACGTCGCAGTACGAACGCACTCGGCATAAACCGCTTTGACTGACGAGGAATTCATTGCTTCAGTTTTGTTGCAACTTCCATTTGATTATCAAAAGCAATGGGTCAGTCGACACATGACATCCGTTACGCATCTACGCGAAGAGCTATTGCAATGTGTGTACCATGGATACCACGCTGCATGGACACACACATGTTCCACAGCCAGGATAGTCACACTAAATCGACTTTTCTAAACAATATCGAGACTTCAATGGACCAAGCGAGGACTCGAATTCGGGAGACTACATGTTTGATTCCTTGTACAGGCATCTGTTTTCCATGGTTTCCCGAAATCACTCCAGGATATTGTTAGGATGGTTTCTGACTACAAGCCGTGGCCGATTCCTTCCCCGTTCCTACTTATAGGAACCAGAGGAACAGTCACAATTATTGCAGACAATCACCACGCGAGTCACTGTGGACGACGGTGCTTTTTGTAGACGAAAGAGAAGGCGGTAGCGACTCAAATATGATGGACACCATAGGTGCAAGGAGCAGGCCAGAGCTGACATTGATAAACGTTTCCTGTCTTCGCCGTATCATAAACATTCTCTACTCCGCGAGAACGAACAAACGATAGAGAGAAACCACGATACGACCAGGGGTCGAAATTCTGGCTGCACAAATACAACTCTGGAACGAAGCAACACTGGGCATAAGGTAGGGCGATGGGAGAAACAGATAGGTAAAATCTAACCATACAGTACATTACAAAACCCTGCCGAATGCAATTAGTTTAGTCTTGTATACATACAGTCAATGAAATTCTCCTGTAAATTCGCAGGAAACAGCCAAACACCGTCGCGGCAAACATACATTATTAGCAGCGTTTTTTTTTCATCGCAAGTAAAGATTATGTGAGGTGGCCCGCACAATCAACTTCAAGGCAGCCCAAATACTGAAGACCATTCGACAATCAGCGTGTGTGGTGATTTGTATATGTGTTGTTACACTGGAGAGCAAAAAAAAAAACTTGGTATAGGCGTAACAGAGGTATGGAACCAATCAGAGAAACGCGATGCGGTCGGCAGCGCCTATATAAGACAACAAGCGTCTGGGAAAGTTACTATATCGGTTACTAATTCTTCAATGGCAGGTTATAAAGTTTTTGTGAGTTTGAACATGGTATTACAGTCGGCGAACGAGATATGCGACATAGCATCTCCGAGGTAGCAATAAAATTTGGATTTTCGCGTACGACCATTTCACGAGTGTACCGTGAATATCGGGAATCCGGTAAAACATCAAATCTTCGACATCTCTGCTGCCGGAAAAAGATCGTGAACGAACGGGACAAACGACGACTGACGAGAATCATTTAACGTGACAGACGTGCAACCCTTTCTCAAATTGGGGCAAATTTCAATGCTGGGGCATCAACAGGTGCCAGTGTGTGAACTATTCAACGGACCATCATTTATATGGGATTTCGGAGCCGAAGGCCCACTCATGTACCGTTGTTGACTGCACGACACAAAGCTTTAAGTCTCGTCTGGTTCCACCAACACCGCCATTGGACTGTTGATAACTGGAAACACGTTGCCTGGTCTGACGAGTCTCTTTTCCAATTGTATTGGGTGAATGGACGTGTACGGGCATGGAGAAATCCTCATGAATCCATGAACCCTTCATGTCAACAGGAGACTGTTCAAGTTGGTGGAGGCACTGTAATGGTATGGGACGTGTGCATTTGGCGTGAAACGGGACCCCTGATACGTCTAGATATGACTCTGACAGGTGACAGATACATAAGCATCCTGTCCGATCACCTGCACCCATTCATGTCCATTGTGCATTCCGACGGACGTGGACAATTCCAGCATGGCAATACGACACCCCACACGTTGAGAGTTGCTACCGAGTGGCTCCAGCAACACTCTTCTGACTTTAGACACTTCCATTGGCCACCTAAATCACCAGACATGAACATTATTGAGCATATCTGGGATGCCTTGCAACGTGCTGTTCAGAAGAGATCTCCACCGCCTCGCACTCCTATGGATTTGTGAACTGCCCTGCAGGATTCATGGTGTGAATTGCCTCCTGCATACCTTCAGACATTAGTCGAGTCCATGCCACGTCGTCTTGCACTTCTGCGTGCTCGCGTGGGCCCTACATGATATTAGGCAGCTGTACAAATTCTTTTGACTCTTCAGTGTATATTGAAGCGAATGGGAAGTTATGTACTATACTTCATTGCACTATGAGCTAGTGTGATCAGAGAAAAAAAACTTTAACTCACTCTTGCAATTTTATCAGCATTAGAAAATAAGTAATTAAAATTACTGCCAAAACCAATATTCTGTTGACTGTGCTGAGCATAGAGCAAAAACATGACGTTAGTGATAATATTCACGCACGACACAGTCCTAAATTAAACAATCAAACGTGGCCTGTTCTTCTGAGCGTCAAAATTATTTCTTTAGATATTTCTGTTTTGTAAGATCGAGGTTTAAAGGCGCAATAACGCCGTCAACTGTGTTTAATTTTCGTAAAACAATGCTTTGTAATTTATGTCACGTTTCCATTGATTGTTTTGGCTGCGATTCAAAGGGTAAACAATTTACTTCAGGAGATATATTATTTAAAAATTGTCAAAACGATATGAAGAAGGTTGTATATTAATTATAATCCATGTGGAGGGTCATCTAACTGTTGAAACTTCCGAATGACGAATAATATAATAACTGAGATTATATTTTTTCAAGTTTCTTTAAGCAACTGGCATGGAGCGAGAAAGACATGTCATATTCAGAAATACAAATGAAAACTTTAATAATAAAAATTAATTTAATAAAGCTAAAGCTTTAAAACATTAATAGTTTATAAACTGCTTACAAAAACGCGCTTCACAAATATTACAATGCAATTCGCCTAGACGATAAAATATATTTCATAACCTTTAGAAGACAGTTATGATTACAAGTCCGCTCCCTCGAAATTCTCAGCTCAGAATTCTCTAATGTCTGTGTAGTTGTGATACCGTCAAATTGTGTGGTATTCTTTATACTTTGGACTTTTCGAATCGTGAACAAGATTTGGTACTACCGCTCCCGAGGAGGGACTCGCAGTCATTTGTTCTCCGGTTGTTCGACACGCCGCCCGTCTGGATACCTCACAACCAGAGGCGAGGTCTGCGGATGTTGAAACTTCTACCAGCAACGGGGATCCAACCCCGACGATCCATTACGCTGAGTGATGAGATACATTACTGACTAGACGTCGAATTCGCCAGCTGCGCTGACAGGCGATTTTTTTGCAACGGCTGCAAATCATTATTATCGTTATTCGCAAGATTGTTTGTGCCCTTAAAGGACCTGCCGCCGCGGTTTCATTCTTCCGTTGAAAGCCTCACCGACTCCACGCCCATAAATTGTAATGAGAATGGAGCCATGATAGGTTACTGAGCACTGCTTCTTCTTCAAATGAACATGAAACGTAAGCGTAGTGCTAACATTTTCTCTACGCCTGTGTGCCTGGGTGTAGTTACGTCAACGTACCCATTTCCTTCCCCGTTATCAACTGATAAATGCCACTATAATTTTTAATTGTCCATCCTCAACAATCACAAATATTTCGGAAAATAATTTTTATCATTAATTTCTAAATATTGACTGCAGGTTTTTTTCCTACTCCTAAAACAAAAATATAATTGACTGTATTTTTCTCAAAAGTTTTTGAGGTATTAGATAGTAAATTAATTTTACTAGCTATCAAAATCGCGCTTGACTTCATATTGTCAGTTATGCTTCAGCTGCAGTTTAATGGGATGCATCACAACATTGTAGGTTAAGTTATCCTGTTAGACAAATATTTTTGAGGTTTGAAACTGAAGCCCCTTGTGGTCACCTCTGGCTAGAAGCAGGCGGTACATGAATTGTTACTTGGTCCCCATTGTGATATTGTCAGTCTTTTGGTAGTTTATAGGAAACCTTAGGTATTCACGGATTATTATTTTCATCTCGTGTCTACTAAGAAAAAATAATATATATTTACTATTTGCACACACATTCACACACACACACATATATATATGTGTGTATGTGTGTGTGCAAATAGTAAATATATATTATTAGTAAGCACACACGCACGCACACACATATATATATATATATATATATATGTGTGTGTGTGTGTGCGTGCGTGTGTGCTTACTCACAATTTTAATTATAAAAAAAAGAATGTTTTCTGTAACCAGTTTACTTACTTTCTCAAGTTATTTTAGGCCAATTTGGATGCTCGATATCCGTTGCTATGAGTACAGAGCACGTTGTTGCAATTAAATTAGAGCAAATTCAATAATACAGATTGTGGGCGAAGTTAGAGGATGGTGGTAATTATTTTAATCTAAATTCCCATTTATAGAAAAAAAAAACTGTTTCAAATTGCTCGAATGCTTCGTTTTATAAGAGGACTTTATTTAAATGTTTAAGGTCGTCAGTTTTTTTTTAATGATTAATACGACAGAGAAATACAATATATAAAGTAGATATTGTAAAAAAAAAACCAAAATAATCAGTTGTGCATAGCAAACAACTTTTGTCGGGCGAGTGTTTTGCGACTTATCGCGATAACATGGTTCCGTGCTATTCGAATAACGGCACTTTTTTTTTTAAATCAAACAAACGTTAGAACTATTAAAAACCCAAATCCCATACGAATCGATTAGCCTGGAAGAAATATTCTTCGGAATCGTGTAGGTAATTCTGATAATCGAAAAAAATGGGAATGTTTACATATTTTCGCGAATGTGAAATAAATCCAACATATTAAAATTTTATTGTGATGAAATTGCCATGATTCACTTTTTTTTAGAATATCACTAATCTTTAAGGGAAATCATGTTTGATGGAGATTAGTTTTTGTTTTGAATAGAATGTTTATTATTCGTAAACATCAGACTTCACAGGAACCAGTTAAATGGAGGCAGCGTCGTCCTTACAGGTGCACGACAGGTGCGGGCGAGGGTCTCACGCCTGCAATGGTCTCGCACCCGGAAATTTTTTATGTTAATAAAAATCATTTAAATATTTAGCCTTCGTTTGGTTGTAATTGATATATTCCACTACACAATAAATATATTTAAACATGTTTTTTTTTTATAAAATGTAAATTGTTTTTATTGAGTTATATGGGTTTCTTCTGAATAGAAACTTGAGATTTATAGTATGAATGTTTTATTCACTACACCATAACAATGATACAGCAAGAAAGACACAGTTATAATAAAATACGCCATTTTACAANTTATTCACTACACCATAACAATGATACAGCAAGAAAGACACAGTTATAATAAAATACGCCATTTTACAATGGCGTCCGCCTAGTGACAGTTATACCAATCACACAGGTGACAATTGTGCCAACTGAACAATTCGTTTTCAAACAATGCAAAATGTTAAACTCTTATTTTTAATAGTTTTATTAATAAAATGTTAGGCGCGTGGTGCTCGAGAGCAGAATATATTTTTGGAAAGGTAATTGCAATACGGGAAGGCGGAATTAACTAGTTTGGAAGGGAAGGGCCTCGCAAAACGTTCTCGCACTTGGCCTCGCTTTCGCTGGAGACGGCGATGAATAGAGGTAAAATAGGGCTAGTTCGGAGTTTCGTTACTGCAGCTCTCATCTAAATCTCAAGGGTTTGTCAAACACTTTCAACAAAAAAAAAAACGTTTTTATTAATATTTAAAAATGAAATTTCGTGGAAGATAACTATTCATCGAACGTTATGTTGTAAAAGGCGTACGGACAAAGGAACACAAAGAAAAACGTAAGCGCACAAGCGGTCTCGCAAGCATAACGAAACCAAATTTTTTAATACTTGTACGTTTAAGATATTTAGCTGGCTAATTACCGTAGATGCTATTGCCGTTTATCAACTCAAGCTTTCAAAGAGCACGTGATGATGTTGCGCGCCTGGTTGCACGTGTATGTTAGAGTCAGTTCTTGCTGAAGTCGTAAGCACGGCTGCTCTAACGAAGATCGTTTTTCATTTTGTAAACGTGTCTGCTTTACGCCAGCACGCTATTCAGGAACTGGCTAACACCTCTCACTAAAATTAACCTGCATCTCACAAAGGCACAAAACTAATCTTCAAATTCTGTTAATATCTTCAACAACTGTTAATGTCTGACTACGGAACTGTAAATATCACGTGTTAAGACCGTGTCTATTCTCTATGCGAAGTAAAAAAAAAAGAACAAGCAATGACTGCTGTGATAATAAAAACGCTTACAATTTAATGCCATTGATTTATGATAACTCTTTGGACCCTGGTTGAAACTGTCTGTGCACAGAAAATAATTCCTAATTTTGTTTACTGCTATTTCGATGTAACTTATGTGGCCATAAAGAATCAAGCATTGTTATTTTTGTCATTTGCACAAGGCGCCTCCAGTTAGACTCTTTGACTTACGAGCAAATAAGTCAGCATTGCAGGCATTGCATGCTCGTAGATAATACAGGATATTTTTTACACTACGTGTCTTTGCTATCGTCAAATGTCTGCGCGAAGAATACACATCGCGAGAGACAAGCACGAAAAATGCGGGGTACCTTATGCTAAACCCATGGAAACATTGCCAGGAGACTTNTACACATCGCGAGAGACAAGCACGAAAAATGCGGGGTACCTTATGCTAAACCCATGGAAACATTGCCAGGAGACTTGATAAATTCGAATTTGGGTCCCTCTCCAGGGATGTTTAACAGTGAAAAACAACGTTCTGCACATACCGGAAAAAGCGTTCACTGAGATAGACACTTCAAGACCTGATAAAGCGATTAATGGGATAGACACTTCAAGACCTGAAAGAGCATTGCTCCTTTGCTTACTGGGAGACAACGTGTGTGGCCAACATTTCCTTACACGACGTACTAAGTTCACAGAAGACAATGGACATAAAGGAAAGCTAGTAAAGAAACGGTAGGTGATGCAAGTGTCATTCAGCATATGAAGCAATGGGCACGTCCAAAATACACACTCGCTAGAATGTCAGGTGAAATGGCCAATCTTAAAATAATACTTCAAGACCGATTCCTATTAGCACAAAGACCGAAAATGAGATTCCTCCTACAAATAAACGGAAACTTATTATCGCGTGTTGAAGAAGAAAAAGCAAGCGATGAAGACGATAATAAAGAGAGTATTTATTGTCATGAGGAATGAAAGGATAATTTACCCGACCCTCTTAGAAATATCTGTAAAGAACTTTTGACGAGTGGTCTCAGGACGATACAATAAGGAAAGTATTACAGCTGAACTTAATGAACAAATCCATTGACTCTACTTTTGATCGCTACGCAAAGAACCGAAGATCATTCTCATATTAATAAGGTAACTTTAATGATCGGTGAACTGAAGGAAACGAATTGTATTGAATGAGTTAATCGAGAAAGCCTGTGAACTGTGTCTGCAAATATCTTACATCGAAAGTTTCAAAGACAGAAGAAAAGTTCTGATGTACATGATAAGAGACACAAGTNCTGTCTGCAAATATCTTACATCGAAAGTTTCAAAGACAGAAGAAAAGTTCTGATGTACATGATAAGAGACACAAGTGTTTTTTAATATTGTGTTTTATTTATTGCACCACGTTCCTGCTGTTCAAATAAAGCATGCATTTCATGGTTTAGGTACTGAACTGCCTCCACTGATGTGTGTGATGTGTATATGTGTGTTTGTATACCGGATGTTTAAAAATTCCACCACCAAACGCCGAGAGATGATGGAGAAGCTCAAACCCAATAGGTTTTTTGTATCAGCCGAGAGAAGATGGAGAAGCCCAAACCCAATAGGTTTTTTGTATCAGCCGAGAGATGATGGAGAAGGCCAAACCCAATAGGTTTTTGTATCAGCCGAGAGAAGATGGAGAAGCCCAAACCCAATAGGTTTTTTGTATCAGCCGAGAGATGATGGAGAAGGCCAAACCCAATAGGTATTTTGTATCAGCCGAGAGAAGATGGAGAAGCCCAAACCCAATAGTTTTTTTTGTATCAACCATGTGGCGAAAACTCATACCGAGTGTGTGTACTGCGCATGTGCAGGTAAAGTACGAGGGTCGAGAAAGTTAGTGGCTGNCGAGTGTGTGTACTGCGCATGTGCAGGTAAAGTACGAGGGTCGAGAAAGTTAGTGGCTGTGATTCAGAATAAAACAATTTTGTATGTTGGGGATTACTTAATAATTAGCAAAAGCAATGTGACAGCAAATCCGAATACAGTGTATAATTGAGGGAAGCCAACGGCAGGTGTTCTGCCCAACCAGTCACCCATCCAAGTACTGGCCTCGTCCGACGTTGTGTAACTGCGTTGATCTGACGACAACTGGTACGGACATGGCATGACAGTTGGCAACATTCTGTTTACAAATCAAGCTGATTTGAACGACAGTTGTGACGTCATACTTTCGGAGTGTACCCGCGCATGCCCAGTACGTACTCTGCTGCACATGTACGTCCTGTGTCGGTAAACAGAGTGTAGCACTAGTGCCTGTGTGACGTTGGTAGTATCACCATGGAGCACCACACGCGGAGAGAACTGCGAGACACGCACTCTGTGTACGGTGCAGCAGAACGCACTAGTCGAAGAGCGTAGAGAATCTACTGCGAAAGATTTTTTGGACGAAGACGTCCTCATTACCAAACATTCATTGGAATCCAAGATCAACTGGGAGACACCGGCACATTGATGGTAAGCAGGCGAAATGCAGGACGACCATCGACGATGCGTACACATCACTTTGAGGAAGAAGTGTTGTTTTGCATTGAGAATAATCCTGCAACACGCACACGAACAACTGCCGCGAAGCTCGTTGCAGTTTAGTATGGATGGTGTTGCATGAACACCTGCTTCATCTTTTCAATCCCATGCGCGTACAGGTAATGGGACCTGATGACTAGCCTCCTCGTCTGGCGTTTGTACGCTGGCTTCTTCAACAAACTAATGAAGACCCAAAATTTTTCAGAATTTATATGCTGTTTACAGATTAAGCTCAATTTACTCGGGACGGTATGTACAATGTTCATAACTCTCATGTATGAGCGGACGAAAATTCACGTCGTTCAGTTATGCGGAGCCATCAGAGACGTTTTTCAGTAAAAATTTGGGCCGGTATCGTGGGCGACTACTTAATTGGACCTCATATGTTGCCTTCTCGCCTCACCTGGCCAATGTATACACTGCTCTTGCAAGTTCACCTGCCAACGTTATTGGAGGAGGCACCTCTACGTATCCGAGAGACGATGTGGTATCAGCATGGTGGGGCCACAGCTCACATTGTAGACCCCATCCGTGCAGTAATCACCAACACTTACAGCCATAGGTGGATTGACCGGGGAGCAACTGTAAATTGACCAGCATGATCCCCGGACGTCACTCCATTGGACCTCTTCCTGTGGGGATACATGAAAGACTTAGTTCATTTGACTCATGTTGTCTCGGAGATGGAACTTGTTGCACGAATTCATGCGGCGGCCACAATCTTACAGGACACACGCCACATTTTTCAGCGAACACAGGAGACACTACTCCGATGCTACCGGCCCTGCAATTAGGATAATGGTGGTAACATTGAGCATTTACTGTAACATTGCTTTTACTAATAATAAAGTAATCCCCAACGTTTGAAATTGTTTTATACTCAATCACACCCACTAACTTCCTCGACCCTTATCCTTTACCTGCGCATCCTCAGTACACACTCAGTATGAGTTTCCGCCATATGGTTGCTAAACCAAACCTATTTGGTTTGGGCTTCTCCATCATACCTCAATGTTTGGTGATGGAATTTTTGAACATACTGTAAATGCGTGTTAATATATATATATATATATATATATATATATATATATATATATATATACACACACACACACTGAAGAGCAAAAAAANGTGATTCAGAATAAAACAATTTTGTATGTTGGGGATTACTTAATAATTAGCAAAAGCAATGTGACAGCAAATCCGAGTACAGTGCATAATTGAGGGAAGCCAACGGCGGGTGTTCTGCCCAACCAGTCACCCATACAAGTACTGGCCTCGTCCGACGTTGTGTAACTGCGTTGATCTGACGACAACCGGTATGGACATGGTACGACAGTTGGCAACGTTCTGTTTACAAATCAAGCTGATTTGAACGACAGTTGTGACGTCATACTTTCGGAGTGTACCCGCGCGTACCCAGTACGTACTCTGCTGCACATGTACTTCCTGTGTCGGTAAATAGAGTGTAGCACTAGTGCCTGTGTGACGTTGGTAGTATCACCATGGAGCACCACACGCGGAGAGAACTGCGATACACGCACTTTGTGTACGGTGCAGCAGAACGCACTAGTCGAAGAGCGCAGAGAATCTACTGTGAAAGATTTCCTGGACGAAGACGTCCTCATTACCAAACATTCACTGGAATCCAAGATCAACTGGGAGACACCGGCACATTGATGGTAAGCAGGCGAAATGCAGGATGACCATCGACGATGCGTACACCTCACTTTGAGGAAGAAGTGTTGTTTTGCATTGAGAATAATCCTGCAACACGCACACGAACAACTGCCGCGAAGCTNCTCACTTTGAGGAAGAAGTGTTGTTTTGCATTGAGAATAATCCTGCAACACGCACACGAACAACTGCCGCGAAGCTCGTTGCAGTTTAGTATGGATGGTGTTGCATGAACACCTGCTTNCTGCAACACGCACACGAACAACTGCCGCGAAGCTCGTTGCAGTTTAGTATGGATGGTGTTGCATGAACACCTGCTTGCTCAATTTACTCGGGACGGTATGTACAATGTTCATAACTCTCATGTATGAGCGGACGAAAATTCACGTCATTCAGTTATGCGGAGCCATCAGAGACGTTTTTCAGTAAAAATTTGGGCCGGTATCGTGGGCGACTACTTAATTGGACCTCATATGTTGCCTTCTCGCCTCACCTGGCCAATGTATNGGGCCGGTATCGTGGGCGACTACTTAATTGGACCTCATATGTTGCCTTCTCGCCTCACCTGGCCAATGTATACACTCCTCTTGCTAGTTCACCTGCCAACGTTATTGGAGGAGGCACCTCTACGTATCCGAGAGACGATGTGGTATCAGCATGATGGGGCCACAGCTCACATTGTAGACTCCATCCGTGCAGTAATCACCAACACTTACAACCATCGGTGGATTGACCGGGAAGGAACTGTAAATTGACCAGCTTGATCCCCGGACGTCACTCCATTGGACTTCTTCCTGTGGGCATACATGAAAGCCTTAGTTTATTTGACTCATGTTGTCTCGGAGATGGAACTTGTTGCACGAATTCATGCGGTAGCCACAATCTTACAGGACACACGCCACATTTTTCAGCGAACACAGGAGACACTACTCCGATGCTACCGGCCCTGCAATTAGGATAATGGTGGTAACATTGAGCATTTACTGTAACATTGCTTTTACTAATAATAAAGTAATCCCCAACGTTTGAAATTGTTTTATACTCAATCACACCCACTAACTTCCTCGACCCTTATCCTTTACCTGCGCATCCTCAGTACACACTCAGTATGAGTTTCCGCCATATGGTTGCTAAACCAAACCTATTTGGTTTGGGCTTCTCCATCATACCTCAATGTTTGGTGATGGAATTTTTGAACATACTGTAAATGCGTGTTAATATATATATATATATATATATATATATAT